>JAFEMH010001043.1:0-551430 GCA_022495995.1 Adenophora triphylla var. japonica
CTTTCTTTTTGGCCTAGTTGCAAAATTGGATGTACTTTTTCCCTTTAAGGAAGACACGAAGAAAAGAGTGAGCAAGATCTACGACTTGGAACCTTTATTGAGAACTTTTAAGGCGCTACCCGGTTCTATTTGTTACGAGATCCTAACGAAGAAGTTGGTCAGAAGAAACCCGAAGGCAAACCCAGAAGAAACTTTGTATGCGAGCCTGCTCCAATGTCTACGGAGTTAATCAAATGTTTTAAATTTTTGCCTATCTCCAAGTTGTTCTATTCTCTTTAACTGTTATAACTCTTTATCCTTTTTTGTAGCCCTTCTCGGCTCGAGGGGTGTTAGTCTTGCTTCTCTTCTTGCCGAGGCGGAGCAAAAGTACGGCCAAGCGGGATGGAAAACCCCCTACCCACTGGCCAATGCGCGTAGCTAGTTCTCAAGTAGGTTTGCATCCAAAAAGAAGGGGGATGCAAAGAAAAGGAAGGCTGGTGGAAGTGGAAGCCACGGATGAAAATAGTGAAATGGACCTGGAGAAGTTGGGAGAAAAATTTAAAGCTATGGTTGAGAAGAGTAAGGACGAAGGAACTTTTAATTTTATCAACTAACTTGGATAATCTATTGACATCTTTTTAGTGCGGGAACTTATGGCCCCGATTGTGGCTTATGTTGATGTTCTACAGATCAAGCGGCGAGATTTAGCCACAAGAAGGCTGCGGAATCAAAAAAGGAGGCTAACAAAAGAGTGCAAAAAGGAAGTGGAGAAGCTGAAAAAAGAGGCAAACAAGCATGCCAACGAAATGGAAGGTTTGAGGAGTGACTTCGAGCGTTTAGGAAAAGAGGTAGAGACCGTGCGTCTTTGAGAATAAAGCTCACATGAAGGAGGCTGGAGGTTGCCGAGAGGGGACTTTACTTTGCGCCCTGGCTTCTTGGGGGAGACCGCACATTCAAATGATTGAAGAGTATGAAAAAGGACCCAGGCCTCGGCTTGGAACTTGGAGTATGAAAAGAGAGAATAAGCCTTGGCGGACCCACGTTGGGGAGCCGGCGGATGAAGGAGAGGTGGTCCGCGACTCTGGAAGCTGCGGTAGATGAGGCTCACAAGGAACTAAACATCGTAGTGGCTACCCCAGTGATCAAGTGGAAGGTGTAACACCGGCGGCGGCGAGACGGGGGAGGTTTAAAAATGCTTTAAAACTTTAAGTATTTTGGATGGGAAAAACAATTTTTGCTTTGTGTACCTCTGGTGGTACAACGGAAATGGGAGAGTGTCCCTTTAAAACAATGTTTTTGGTTTGTAATGGTTCATAAGAACCGAGACAATTTCTTTTGGGGGTACTAGGTTGGTCTAGTACTCCAAGTTTTTAGGTTTTTAGGGACTTGTTTGGCTTTAACCAACATCCTTTAATTACGAAAAGATCTTTTGGAAAACGGCAAGCGCTGTTTTTAGCAAAGTAGTACACGTCTCCAAGAGACGCTTGTTTGTTCTTTAGATAACATGTAAATGTTATAACTTGATGAAGTAACATGAAAATGTTACAACTGGAAGTTCACAACTTGGAAAAAGTGTGAAAACGTGCGCCCGACGAAGGTGTGAAACCTTAATTCGTAGAGAAAAGATGAAAATCTTTTAACCGTAGGTACGCGATCGGGAGGTAAATCGTTTGAAGGGATAGAACAAGTATCGGCCGAATCACGGCGTGTCAACAAGTTCTATACCTCTCCGACTAGAATTCCAACATGTATCGGCCAAATGTTTGGCGTGTCAACATGTTGAAATTTTCTTCTTCGAGTTCAAACACGTATCGGCCAAATCTTTGGCGTGTCAGCATGTTTGATTTTGCTCTATGAGCCTCAACAAGTATCGGCCAAATCTTGGCGTGTCGACATGTTGAGGCCCCCCGTTTCGTTTGCCCAAGTTGCACCTTGCAAAAGCAGTTCACGTTAGGGTTAGGCGTTAGCGTAGCTAACGCCCCTCATGAAGTCGGTAAGGATTCGATAAGAGTAAAAAATTGAAAAAACGTGTAATTGAACTTGACATGAATTCCCTGGCAGAGTGCACATGAGGGGTCTAGTTATAAACAACTAGACTCACATGAGGAAAATAGAGTTTCAAGTGGATTGCGTTCCAACTTCTAGGGATTACTGTCTCCACTTGGGGTTGGCCAAGCCGGTATGCGCCTTTGCCCGACCGACGCCATCGATGAGATACGGGCCTTCCCGTTTGGGAGCTAGTTTACACTGCGTTCGGTTCTCTTGTATTTTGAAAAACTTTTCTCAAAACCCGAATCACCAACCTGGAATCTTCTTATTACGACATTCTTGTTGTAAGACACTGGCGATTCGGCTAGCGATAAGAAGTTGCCATCCTTATCTTGGCTAAATCCACTGATCTCATCAATTGTATCTAAATCTTGAGTTAGCAAGAGGTTATTTTCATCTTGAGTCAATAAGCCGGCTACCTTCTTTGTGGGGATTGTCACTTCAAGCTGGAATTACGGCTTTCCGGCTCAGTACGCTAAAGAATAGGGGTTACCTGTTGCTCCTTTAGAAGTGGTTCTATCCGCCCAAAGCACTGAAGTGGTAGTTCTTGACCCACTCGCCCTTAACTTCTGATCCGAGGCAGCTTCTTCAAGCTTTGTTTGATAATCAACTTGTTACTAGATTGACTTGGCCATTAGCTTCGGAGGATGGACAAAGGCCAGTTGACATGATTAACTTGGATGCCCCGGCGAGCACAAAAATCTCTAGTCTTCTTACTTATGAATTGTGACCCGTTGTCACATATAATTTCTGACGACACACCCCGAAACCCTGCTTTAATGATATTTTTCTTTAAAAACGATATTACCTCTTTGCCTCTCGACTTGTACATAAGCTTCTCCGCCTCGATCCACTTCTGAGAAATAATCGGTTAGGAGCCAACATGAACACTTTGCCTCCGGGAGCTTTGGGCAACTTGCCTACAATATCCATGCCCCATCGCATGAAAGGCCAAGTCATGAGACTATAGGATGTAGAGGTTCGGCAGGCCTTGGCAGTGCAAGATGTTCAGTGTGCTTCTTTAGCGAGCATCACACTTACTATTACATAATCCACGGCATCTTGACGCATGGTTGGCCAATAATATCCCGTCTTGAGAGCCTTTGATGCTAACGCCTTTCCCCCGAGAATGATTCCCACATACTCCTTCATGGATTTCTTTGAGCACAAGTTCAACTTGCTCACTCGTCTACACATCTCGTGTAATGCCCCCGCAAAAGATTTCTTGAACGACACATTATCTATTAACACGAAAGTTGAAGTTCGAATTTTAAATGATCTAACATTTTTAACATCGGGAGGAATAGTTCCAAGTTGAAGGAACTCGATGAGTTGGGTCCAAGAAGGCTTAGCATGCTTGTGCCCCGGTAGAGTGGAAGAACCACTTGAGTTTCTTCAACTTGGTCTATCATTTGGGTACTTAACATAAATAATGGGGATATTAGTATGTAACATTGATTTGCAAGTTGAACCCAAGTTGGCCAAGGCGTACGCCTCCGCGTTCTCTTCTCTAGGGACTGTTCCAAAGAGAATGATAAAAATTTCGAAGCTAGTGCTTTAACATGTTGGAGGTACAGAGTCATCTTGGAATGCTTTGCCATATAACTGCCATTAAACTGGTTAGCTAGTAATTGAGAGTCAACAAATACATTTAAATGTGTTATATTCAAACTTAAAGCTGTAGTTAAACCCATGATTAGGGCTTCATACTCAGCTTCATTATTCGTTGCATTAAATTCACAAGATACAGCTTGTGGTATGATATCACCTTGAGGGGATTTTAGGACTATTCCCAAGCCAATTCCCTTGGAATTTGAGGCTCCATCTGTAAATAGTGTCCAAAATCTAGGAATAGTTTTACCTTCAAGTTGCTGCACTTCCAGTTCTACCTCGAGTGCAAACTTGGGTGAAGTCGCCTACGAAATCGGCTAGGGCTGCGATTTGGATGTTTGTTCTTGGCTCGTATGATATGTCATACATGCTCAACTTGACGGACCACTTGGCCAATCTACCCGACATCTCTGGAGTTCTCAACACATTTCTCATAGGATAGTTAGTCCTAACGGTTATGGAATGTGTTTCAAAAATAATGACGCAATTTAGTAGCAAGCAGAGTTAAGGCTAATATTAATTTTTCTAGATGAGAGTACCTTGTTTCGGCATCTAACAAAGACTTACTTACATAGTAAGCAGGATGTTGTTCTCCTTGGATCTCTTTCACCAATCTGCACTAACGGCGTTTTCGAGATCTGACTAAATATAAATAAAGATGCTCACCATGTTCGGGTTTAGCAAGTAGGGGTGACGTCATCAAATATTCTTTAAGTTGTTTGAAAGCCGCCTCATGTTGGTCGGTCCATTGAAAGAGCTTATTTTTCTTAACACTTCATAGAATAACCCGCACTTATCAGATGATTTGGATATAAATCTATCTCAAAGCAGGCTACTCTACCTGTTAACCTTTGCACGTCCTTGATGTTTTTAGGGGACTCCAAGTTGAGAATCGCTTTGATTTGCTCGGGACTTGCTTCGATTCCCCTCTTGGTTACCATATATCCCAAGAATTTACTCGCTCGACACCAAAGTTGCACTTTGCCGGATTGAAGCTTCATGTTGAAGGCTTTCAAGATGTTGAACGCCTCGGCAAGGTGTTCCGCATGATCTTCAATATGTTTGGACTTTACTACCATGTCATCTATGTAAACCTCCATTGTCTTGCCAAGTTGTTCTTTGAACATCTTGTTCACCAATCTACGGTAGGTTGCCCCTGCATTTTTAAGACCAAATGGCATAGCAATATAACAATATATACCTTACGGAGTCATGAATGCCGTATCCTCTTGGTCCGAAGGCTCCATTTGAATCTGCGATATCAGGAAGATGCATCCATGAATGTCAAGATGTCGTGGCCGGCTGCCTCGTCAACTAGAGAGTCAATGTGAGGGAGAGGGAATGGGTCCTTCGGACGGAGCCTTGTTCAAGTCGGTGAAGTCCACGCATTACCCGCCACTTGCCATTCTTCTTCTCCACCACTACAACGTTAGCCAACCATCTCGGTGCTGAACTTCTCGATCATCTTGGACTTGGCGGCCTCTCAACTTCAGCCCTTATGATCCCTGATTCCTTTCTTGGGCAAACTTCCTCCTTTTCGATGGACGGGACGGATGGTTGGGTCGATGTTCAATTTGTGAGTAATAATATCCTTGCTTATCCCACTGTCATGTCTTCATGCTTCCAAGCAAAGCAACATTTCGACTTTTCGGGAACTCAATCGGCTCCTCCTCAATCTCGGAGGGTAGGTCTACCCCAACTTGTACTTGGGCCTCGTGGATTCGAAGCATCAACGGGAACGCTCTTCGTATCATGCTCCACCGCTTCAAGAACATCCAGGGCCTTTTTCTTTAATTGCTATGCTTGCCGAGGGGACCGAACTTCGCTTTCATGTTGACCTTGTAACATTCCTTAGAGACTTCTTTGGTTCCCCTTCAACTTGGCAACGCCCCAAGGTGTTGGAAACTTGACGCATTGATGGTAAGTTGATGGATTACACCTTCATGTTGTGGATCCAAGGTCTTCCCAATATAACGTTGTACGAGGAAAGACATTCAATCACACAAAACCTTTCCATGGAATTCATACCCTCTAGGTAGATGGGCAACTTGATCTCTCCCACCGTCTGTTTCACCTCACCACCGAACCACTACCAGTACGGATGAGTTTTTCACAACTTCGGACAAAGGAATACCCATATCTTCAAGAGCATGAGTAAAGATAATGTTGACCGAGCTACCACCGTCGATCAGATTCGCTTTGACTCACACAATTGGCACTGCAGATTCGAACAACTAGACCATCATGACGCAGGGTCCAAGGTGTTATCTTTATCTTCATCTTCAAATGAGATGATGTGACCATCTGTGAAGTCACGCGTGCCTCGCGAGCAATTCTGATTGGTCTTCTTTAGAGCTCTTGGCATGACGCTTGGCGGCAGAGTAAGTCGTGCCACAAATATGGGACCCACCGAAATGACATTCACCACCTTTGTGGGCGGAGGGGTGCAACTTTTTCGGGCCTAGGCTGCTTCTTCGAACCCGGTTCTTTGGACTCACTCCCCGACCCTCTTCTTGCCCAACAAATCCTTGAGAAGACCCTTGGACAACAAATGAGCAATCTCCTTCCTTAAAGCGAAACAGTTCTCGGTGGTATGCCCGAAATCTTCATGAAATGCGCACCACTTGGACTTATCCTTCCAAGTTGTTGGCGGTCATTCTTCTTGGGCCATCTCGCTTTATCTCCAAGATTTCCCATGGCGCATAAGATTCCTGCAATGTCCACGTAAAAGCGTATTCGAAATCTGTGGATAATCATTATCATCTCCTTCTTGATCATCATCTACAAACATGAATTCTAGAAGGTTCGGTTTTAACAGGGGTCTTGCCTGTTGGACTTATAGTGATGGGAATCCGATCGTCTGTCGAAGGTTCAAATAGAGGAGTAGGAGTCCTCCCGGTTGATTTCCCTATTGCCAAGCTATCTTCCTCCAATCGGATGTAAGGCAAGGCCACGGTTCTGATTTCTTCAAGTTGTTTCGCAGGGGTCATCACCAACTCGTTGTAAAACAATGAGCTCTTCTTCAAGCCTATGCGGAATGCCTCCGTTGCTGTGGACACGTCCAAGTTGGGTATGGTCACTGCCTCCTTATTGAACCTGTGCAAATATTCTTTGAGACTTTCATTAGGCTGTTGCACAATTCTATAAAGATCGCTGGTCAACTTGTCGAATGCCCTATTGCATGAAAATTGGTTAATGAACATGTTAACAAGTTGAGCATAAGAGGAAATAGAGTTTAGAGGAAGTCCTGTTAGCCATTTTAAGGCTGGTCCTGACAAGGTTGAGCCAAAGCCCCTGCAAAAACATGCTTCTCTGAACATAGGGGGAATACTTATGACATCCATTGACTCTCGATATAACAACACATGCTCTGCTGGATCGGTACTCCCATCATACTTCTTCATATGAGGTGCGAGAATTTCTTCGGGATCTCCACACCTTTGGCTATCGCCGGTACAAAACGAGACTCATTGTAGCAAGTTGGGGAGACACGTGATATGGCAAGTTGACTCCGTGCACGCTTCGGAGCAACTCCTTAATGGTTTGCATCTCCCTAACAAGTTGGTTCTCTGCAAAAAGAGGAGCATTACTAACCGGAGGTGCGAAAGTGTCAAAAGTATTGAAGAAACTCCCTGTTTGCCCCAGTGGGGGAGTAGCATAGGTGTAGCAAGATGACAGCACAGGTTGGCTAGCTGGTCGGCTGAACCTCAGTTGCTCGATTGGAATAGATGTCACAATTGTGCTCTCCGCTGGCAGGGTGTTGGACATAGGAATATCTCCAACATGGCTTGGTCCTGTACCTGCACCAAACAAAGATCTAGGAAGTAAAGGTGAAAACGGAGTGGATACTTGAGGCTCAACTTGCTTCCCTTTACGCAGACTATCAATGGCGTTGAATATCATGGCATTAGTATGCTCCTGGGCATTTAACCGGTCATTTACTTTTTTCAACATATCGGCCATGCTGGTCATTAAGTCCAGATGGATGACCTTCCGCATTCGTGGACAGATTGCTTGGAGAGCCTGGAAAGGGGTCGGCCGAGTCCGACCCGGATGAAGGATCGGGCCATTTCTATACGGATAATCAATGTTTCCCACAGACGGCGCCAAATTGTTTTGGTCAAATTTCAACAATTAGATTTATAAGAAGGGAAAAGTGACTAAAGTGATATGAATCTAGGTACAATGATCATCGTATTAGATAGAAATAGGCACAAGTGGTTTGTTGACTAGGAAAGCCCTTGAACAACTTGTTCGCCGGCACAAAACCCAGGAGGATGTGGCTCCTACCTTCACCAAAAGTTTACTAAGAATTCACTGATGATTACAAAGCTAAGAGCATATGAAAAGGGAGCTTAGGCTAGTGTCGTACGTGTGTGTGAATTTACAGTGTATGTTCCCCCTTTTTATACCTCAAGAAATAAACTAAATAACAATAAGGGCCTTAAAACTCGGAGAAGTGGTTGATCTTGAGAGACATATCCGCACTTGTTGTTGATGAAGAGATAATGACGAGATTTGCTGGAGAAACGTGGTGGAACCAGTCTTCGGCATGTTCCCTAAAAAATAGGGAAACGTTATGCGACCCAACCTGCAGAGGTCCAAGTTGTAAAATAGAACAACTCAAGTTGTTAGTACCAAGTTGTTAAGTACAAGTTGTAATCACATTGACTGAAAAATGTAGGGCCCAACATATATATTACAATGGATGACAACTATTGACTAATGATTTACATTGACAAAAATACAAAAGGAAAGAATATTGTCAACTATGGTAGCTACAGTCATGGAAAGCTACAATCATGAAAATCAAGAAAATAAGAATTATACAGTGCTATGTTTTAGGAGAGCCGGATATTGAATTGATATTTTCCTTAATACGCCCTCGCAAGGTGGACGTTCCTTGCGATAGTCCAATCTTGGAAACAAGGGATTGAAACCGTGCCCGAGATAGGGGCTTTGTTAGAGCGTTGGCAAGTTGATCGTTGCCGGAGATGTGTTGAACTCATAGGTGACCTTGTTGGACTTGTTCTCGTACAAAATGAAAGGCAAGTGCGAGGTGTTTCATGCGGGAATGAAAGACCGGGTTGGTGGAGTAGTTGGCAGCTCCCAGATTATCACAAAAGATGACAGGGGGTTGGGAGATGGAAGTGTTAATTTCGGACGGTAGGTTTTGATCCATGTGACTTCAGCGGTGGTGCCGCAATGGCGCGAAACTCGCTTCCTTAGATGATCGGGCAATGGCACGTTGCTTTTTGGAGGACCAAGTTATGGGGTTGCGCCTAAGGTAGACAATAAAGCCGGTGGTGGAAATAAAATCGTCTTTGTCTCCCGCCCGCGGCATCACAAAATGCATGCAAGGGGAAGCGGTCAAGCTGTTCAAGAGTCAGATGCCCAAGTGCATGGAGCCATGGAGATAAGCGGAGAAGTCGGCTTGAGAGCTACCCAATGAGCTTCTTGAGGGTGACAAGAAACAGGGCTAGCTTATTAACGGTAAAGGCAATGTCGGGACGAGTGAAGGAGAGGTATTGAAGGCTACCGATGATTGCACGGAATTCCGAAGGATTGCAGATTGGTGTTCGTGTGTAGGCGAGAGGCAGTTGATAAGTGGCCATGGGGAGTGGTGGAGGGTTTTGAGTGAACCATGCCATGCTTATGAAGTATGTCGTGAATATATTTTGATTGGGATAGGAGTATGCCACTAGAATTAGGAGTTACCACAATGCCAAGAAAATAGGACAGAGGACCTAAATCTTTTAGTGAGAACCGAGATGACAGATGATGAATAAATGTGGTGAGAAAGGTGTCGGAAGGTCCGGTGGTAATAATGTCATCAACGTATACTAGAAGGAGAAGATGGTTGGACCCTTTGAAGTAAGTAAAAAGGGAGGGATCGGCAATGGAGGAAAGGAAACCGAAAGAAATGAGAAAGTTTTTGAGTTCGGTGTACCAAGCACGTGGCGCTTGTTTGAGGCCATAGATAGCTTTGGAGAGTTTACATACGTGAGAGAAGTTGGTAGTGTTTTGAAACCCGGGTGGTTGGGTCATGTAAACGGTTTCGGAGAGATGACCTTGGAGAAAGGCATTGTTGATATCAAGTTGGCGAAGAGACCAACCTTGGCTAATGGCGAGAGGGAGAATGAGACGAATGGTGACGGGTTTTACAACCGGACTAAAGGTGTCGGAGTAATCAAGACCCGGGCATTGATGAAAGCCTTTGGCAACAAGCCGAGCCTTGTATTTTTGGATGGAGTTGTCGGGGTTATAATTAATTCGAAAGACCCATTTGCACCCGACAACATTGGGTGCTTCATGGGATGGAACTAGGGACCATGTTTTTTTTCGTATTAATGCATTGTATTCCTCTAGCATAGTGTCATGCCAATGGGGTGAGTCGAGGGCTTGTTTGGTGGAGGTGGGGAGGGAGTTGGAAGAGGGTAAGGTTGCAAGTTGGGCATATTTTGGGTTGGTTTACGAATGTTGTTGATGGAGCGGGTAGTGATGGTACGGCTAGGATTAGGAGGGGGAGGAGGGGGTGGGTTGGGAGCGGGGTTAGAAGATGACGGTGGTGAGTTGGTGTGGGTAAGGTATGTGGCAACAGTGCTGGCCGAGGTCAGGTGATGCGGGAAGAGGGGCGTATGGGGGGGCGGTGCCTGAGATTCGGGACAAGAGGAGTATTGGCTGGGTTGTCAGATGGCTAACAGGGTTTGTATGGTTGGTTTGTGGAGAATTGCATGGAGAGTTTGGAGGGGCAGGAACTGTAGGTATAGGGATAATGGGTAGTGATATAGAGCACCATTCTGTTGGAGTAATTTGAGAGGTTGGAACCGGAGTGGTTGAGAGATGTGGGTAGGGGAACTCAATTTCGACAAATTTGACATGTCAAGAGGTGTATATGCGGTTTGTGGATGGGTCTAGACAATGGTATCCACTTTGTGAGGGAGAGTAACCTATGAAAATGCATGGACTGGATTTGGGTGCAAGTTTGTGTGGAGTATAAGGACGAAGCCAAGGATAGCAAAGGCATCCAAAGCTTCGGAGTTTATCATAATTTGGTGATCTTTGAAATAAACGGAGATAGGGAGAATCATTGTGAAAAGTGGGAGTTGGCATACGATTTATAAGGTAGCATGCGGTGATGAGAGCATGGGGCCAAAAGGAGAGAGGAAGTTTAGCATGAGAAAGTAAGGTGAGACCGGTTTCAACTAGATGTCGATGACGACGTTCGGAAAATCCGTTGTGTTCGGGAGTGTGAGGCGGTGATGTAAGATGAGAGATACCATTTTTCAGAAGTGATGGTGTAAGTTTAATGTACTTGCCTCCGTTGTCGGAAAAAAATTGTATAATGGGACGGGAAAAATAATTTTCGACAAGTGCTTTAAAACGAGTAAATGTTTCAAATGTGTCAGACTTGTTTTTGAGTGGATAAAGCCAAGTATATTTAGTGAAGTGATCAACAAAAATCACATAATATTTGTAATTATCATAGGAGTATATTGGGGATGTCCAAACATCGGAGAAAATGAGTTCAAATGGTGCATGTGATTCAAGAGTGGATGTGAAAAACGGAAGTTTGTGACTTTTATTGATGTCACATGAATTACAATGAGAAAAAGAAGTACTAGGAATAGATAAATTAAATGTCTTATTCAAGAGGGAAACAATGGGGGGAGCGGGATGGCCTAGTCTATGATGCCAAGATTGGAGGGTAGTGGTGCCGACATTTGCTTGAGGTGAAGATGGATGCCAAAGATAGACTTCATGCTCAAGTGTGTCGTGGAGGAGAACGCGGCGTGTCGAGATTTCCTTGATAAGAAAAGAAGATTGTGAGAATTCAATCAGGGCATTATTATCACGACAAAATTGAGACACAGAAAAAATATTACGGAGATTAAGGGAACGTGCAACACATTATTGAAGATAAGAGATGAGTGAAAAAAAGAACCTATGTTAGATATAGGGAGTGAGGAGCCATCTCCTATGATTACGTCATCGCTACCATTATAAGGGTGGTGGAGTGAGAGAGTGGAGAGGTCGTTGGTGAGGTGGTTGGTGGCTCCGCTATCAACGAGCCATGGGGCCGGAGGTGGGGAAGGGTGGGTTGTCGCGGTATGGGCTTGAGGGGATGAGTGAGACCGATTGTTACGGTGGGAGGTTGGTGGGGATGGAAAGATGACGTTAGGGTAGTCTCTTTTGAATTGGCGGCATTGAGAAATAACATGACCTACGTAGCGACAGTATTGGCATTTGCCCTTAAAGGGGGCCGGATTGGTGGTGCGAGTTGGTGGAGGAGTTGGAAGGATAGGGTGGGATGGAGTGGTGTGAGGTGGATTATGGTGGCGGGAGGCGACATGAGCCGAAATTGGAAAAGAGGGAGGGATTGGTGCGACTAGTTTGAGTGAAAGCTCATGATGGATGAGTTTTTCGTGAAGAGCCTCAAAGGAGATTGGAGTGTCTCTAGAACGGACGGAGTCAATGACAGGTTTATAAGCTTCATACTCTAAGCCTTTAAGAACTTTAGCAATAATGTCCTCGGAGTCCATGGATTTTCCTAGGATGGCTAGCTTGTCGGTTGAAGTTTTTATAGCTTGCATATAATCAGTGACAGAGAGGCTGCCTTGGGTGATTGAGTCAAGGGTGTGTTTGACTTGAAGAATGTGGCCACGGGATGGGTTGGCGTAAGTGCTTTTGAGTATGTTCCAAGCTTGGCTAAAGGTGGTGGCTTGGTAAACGAGTTTGGCGACGGCAGTGTCAAGAGTTTCTAGTAGGGCACTAAGGATAAGACGATCTTGCCCGTGCCATGTAACGGAGGCGGGATTGGGTATGTCCTTACCGTCAGATTTGATTGTGGCAGGGGGTGGTGTGTGCGAACTATCGACAAACCCAAGAAGATCTAACCCAAATAGAAGGGAAGTGATTTGGGATGACCAAGAGAGGTAGGTTAGAGGGGTATGTTTTGCAGTTTGATAGGTTGACGAGAATGATTGGTGTATTTGGTTCAGCGGAATTGGGAATGGGGGAGTGAGAGGTGTTACTGGCCATTTTGGGGTGGTGAGTGTTGGTGGTGGGACGTCGGAAATGGGAGAGAAGGTGGTTGCCGAGAAAAATTTTGAGGGATGATCACAATGCTTCTGATACCATGAGAAAATGATTTTAGTAAGAATGATATTTTATTGACATGTTGATCGAGTATATATATTACAATGGATGATAACTATTGACTAATGATTTACATTAACAAAAATACAAAAGGAAAGAATATTGTCAACTATGGTAGCTACAGTCATGAAAAGCTACAATCATGAAAATCAAGAAAATAAGAATTATACAGTGCTATGTTTTAGGAGAACCGGATATTGAGTTGATATTTTCCTTAATAATATATATATATATATATATATATAGGAAGCTATTCAAATGAGAACCAAATTTATATGAGAACCATGAGAACCACTAACAGCCATTGGATTAAAAAACACATCAATGCTCCAGATTAAAAAAAGAGATAGAGGGGGTGACATTTTCGTAATTATTGTGAACTAAATCCCCCTCAAATTTCAAAATAAAATATCTCAATATCTATAAGTCGAAAAAAAAATCGAAAACACTGATTTTTTTTGTCTTGACGAGACGATTCAAACTAGATCCCTGAAAATAGAATTTTAAAAAAATAATATTGAACAACGTGGTCTTGCTAATGTATATAGTGTACACTAGCTAGTTAACTCGTGCACACTAGCTAGTAATAGTCAATACACAAAGTTCTTTCAGGACTCCTACCCTCAAAACATATGTACGAAACAATTGCAAATCATCAGTAGCCTTTGCATTGGCACATTTCAATGTACATTAGTTAGTATATGCTCATATCTATCAATTCGAGTTACTGAAACTACAATAGATTAAGACGGAGGTAATAGTGAAATTACAGATTAATGGTACAGTTACACTAAACGAGATTTTTCTAGTAACACTTGAACAAAGAACCCTAACAAGCAAGGCAGTAAACAAAGCCTATCAAATAGTACAGTAAAGCTAAGGAGACAAGTCTAAAAGATACCAGACAGAGATCAAGTGGCGAGCTCTCTTGTTGGTGCAAGATGGGCACTTGTATTGCTTGGATATGCTCGCCCTTCGGTGTGATTTTCACACACTTGCCATGGAACCACTTTTCGCATAAGTCACAGCATATCCAAAATTTGTCAGATGCATAATTATCTCCACATATATATAGTGTACACTATATATATAGTGTACATTAGCTAGTGTACACGAGTTAATTAGCTAGTGTACACGAGTTAATTAGCTAGTGTACACTAGTTAATTAGCTAGTTTACACTAGCTAATGTACATTACTTAACTAGCTAATTAGCTAGTGTACACTAGTTAATTAACTAGTGTATACGAGTTAATTAGCTAGTGTACACGAATTTATTAACTAGTGTATACTAGCTAATGTACATTACTTAACTAGCTAATTAGCTAGTGTACACTAGCTAATTGTAGTAGGAAAAGTAATTAAGTTATAGTGATGTCAGTTTTTTCTCGTTGATGTTTTTCTTTGGTGAAGAGAGCACAAAGACATATTTTTATTGTATGATTCTTTTGCTTATATGGTGGTACGAGTGTATCTCCTGTAAACGACATAGATAGCAAGGTTAGGTTGGACTAGTTCCTTGCTTATTAACGCTAGTGGTCCCTGTACCTCTTCTTGTCATAATATATAGCATTGTTTTTGTTTTTTTTTTTGAATCTTTGGACATGATTACAAAGATATGTAGCAGCTTTAATTTTTAAATGCTTTAACCTTCTATGATGGAAAGACCCTCCAGCCAAGATGCTATACTATATTTATATCCATGCTTACTTTTCTTGGATTTGATTGTGGATGGTTTTTTTTTTTTTTTTAAATTGTTCGGTGCAGAAGATTTGATCTTACATTCGCCATAAAGTCTTCCACCTGAGCAAGCTACAAAATTCGGCTCATTGGAATGAGCTTGGTAATGTACACTAGCTAATTATAATTGGACCAAAACAGAATTGTGGAAAGAGTAATTCACAACTCAAAAGAAGATGCTTTCAACATTGTTTACTAAGAAAATACTTAGTGTACAACTCACCATTGGTTAAATAATATACACTAGCTAGTTAAGTAATGTACACTACCAGCTAATTAACTCGCGCACACTAGCCATACGACTTATACCGCCTAGTTAAGTAATGTACACTAGTTAAGTAATGTACACTAGTTAAGTAATTAACTCGCGCACACTAGTTAAGTAATGCACACTAGTTAAAGTAATGTCTATTTGGCAAGCATCTATAAAGTCAATATTATTTTTCAAAATTCTGTCTTCGGGGATCTAGTTTGAATCGCTCGTCAAGACAAAAAAAATCGAGCTGTTTTCAAATTTTTTTTCGACTTATAGATATTGAGATATTTTATTTTGAAATTTGAGTGATTTAGTTGCGATAATTACGAAAACGCCACCCTCTATCTTTTTTAATCTGAAGATTGATGCTTTTTAATCCAATTGCCGTTAATGTTTATGGTTTTCATATAATTTGCTCATTATAATAGACCCTATATATATATATATATATATATATATATGAAGCCTATTCAAATGAGAACCAAATTTATATGGTAACTATTTAACTAAATTCAACCATTGGATTAAAATACATCAACGCCAAATTAAAAAAAAAAAAAGATAGAGGGGTGGCATTTTCGTAATTATTGTGAACTAAATCCCCTCAAATTTCAAAATAAAATATCTCAATATCTATAAATCGAAAAAATTTCGAAAACATTGATTTTTTTGCCTTGACGAGACGATTCAAACTAGATCCCCGAAGATAGAATTTTGAAAAATAATATTGAACAACGCCTAATTTTTTAAAACACTAAAGCTAATTACACATATTAATTAGCTAGTTAAGTAATGTACACTAAAGCAACACAAATAGTATACACTAGGTTACACTAGCAACACAAATAGTATACACTAAAAAAATAGCTATTGTCTGTGATAACTAATTGAATGTACACTAAGTTACAAATGAGCTTACCAGACACAAAGGCTTCGCCCAATGCTTTTGTCCTGCTTAAGGCATTTGCCTAGTATACACTAGGTAGCTAGTGTACACTCAGCCAAACGCAAAGTTATTTTATGAAGTAAAAAATGGTTGACACTCATTCGTGGCCGGAAGATACTTTTTTTTTTTTACCGACACTCCTTTTGATATCTATCGAAGACAACTTTGAAAACGATTCACCTGGCATTGGGACACTGAGTTACACTAGCAACACAAATAATGTTCACTAAGACAACACAAATAGTGTTCACTAAGACAACTAGCTAGCGTACATAAGCAACACAAATAGTGTTCACTAATACAACACAAACTAGTGCTCACTAAGATAACACAAAGCCTAGTCTTCACTAATACAACACACCTAGTGTTCACTAAGATAACACAGCCTAGTGTTCACTAAGCAACACAAATAATGCTCACCAATACAACACAACTAGCTGCTCACTAAGATAACATAGCTAGTGTTCACTAATACAACACAAAGCCTAGCGTTCACTAATATAACACAAATAGTGTTCACTAAGATAACACAGCCTAGTAAGCTCACTAAGACAACTACAGCTAAATACATAAGCAACACTGAAATAATACTCACTAATACAACACAACAGTGTTCACTAAGACAACACAAATTAGTCTTCACTAATACAACACAGCCTAGTGTTCACTAAGATAACACAAATAGCGCTCACTAAGCAACACAAATGCGTTCACCAATACAACACGCCAGCTAGTGTTCACTAAGATAACACAATAGCGTTCACTAATACAACACAATTCTACTAATATAACACAGCCTAGTGTTCACTAAGATAACACAGCCTAGTGTTCACTAAGACAACTAGCTAGCGTACATAAGCAACACAACTAGTGTTCACTAATACAACACAACTAGTGTTCACTAAGATAACACAAACAATGTTCACTAAGACAACTAGCTAACAGTGTACATAAGCAACACACAGCCTAGTGTTCACTAATACAACACAAATAGTGTTCACTAAGATAACACTAGCGTTCACTATGACAACATATCTAGAGTACACTAAGCTTAAACTAGCTAGTTTACATTAGCCAACGCCGATACACATACTTCAGACACTAGGTTACACTAGCAACACAAACCTAGTGTTCACTAAGACAACACAACAATAGTGCTCACTAAGATAACACAAATAGTGTTCACTAAGACAACTAGCTAGTGCTCACTAAGACAACACAGCTAAATGTTCACTAAGACAACACAAATAATGTTCACTAAGATAACTAGCTAGTGTTCACTAAGCACAACACAGCTAGCTGCTCACTAAGACAACACAGCCTAGTTAAGTAATGTACACTAGTTAAATAATGTACACTAGTTAAGTAATTAACTCGTGCACACTAGTTAAGTAATGTACACTAGTTAAATAATGTACACTAGTTAAGTAATCTATAAGTCAATATTATTTTTCAAAATCCTATCTTCAGTGATCTAGTTTGAATCGTCTCGTCAAGACAAAAATCGGTGTTTTCGAAATTTTTTTCGACTTATAGATATTGAGATATTTTATTTTGAAATTTGAGAAGGATTTTAAATGAAATAATTACGAAAACGCCACTCCTCTATTTTTTTTTTTTTAATCCTGAAAGATTGATGCTGCTTTTTTTAATCCAATCAATAAGTAATGGTTTTAATTGGTTTCCTCATATAAATTTGGCTCTCATTATAATAGGACCTATATATATATATATATACTAGCTTTAAGCCCGTGTCCAAGGCCACGTTTACGTTTTGTTTTTTTTTTTTTTTTTTTTTTTTTTTATATATATATATATCACAAAAAAAAAAAAAACATGTATGTCGCACGACATACAAAGGTGGGAGGGCAAAACGGGAAAGGGAGTGAATAGTGAGGGCAAAATGGTAATGTCGGTGATGCTACTATTCATCAGATCGCGCACTTGCTTGAGTTGGACACCCTCCATTTATACTATAGATATATATATATATATATATATATATATATATATATATATATATATATATATATATATATATATATATATATATATACTCCCTCCGTCCCAAATTAGTGTATATTTATTTCCCTTTGATCCGTTTCAGATTAGTGTGGACTGTCAAAAATGGCAAATAATCTTTATTATTTCACTCAATCATTATCTCTCCTACTTTACTTTTACACTCACAACACCAATCAACTTACTATTCCTCTCACTCATTCTCTCTCCTATTTAATTTTTCATACTCACAAACACCTCCTTCCACTATTTATCTCTCTTACTTTTTCTTAATTTGTGTGCCAAAAATTTTGGTCCACACTAATATGAGACGGAGGGTATATACTCCCTCCGTCCCACACCAATTGATACTTATTTTCTTTTTGGTCCGTCCTACACCAATTGATACTTACCCAAAATGGAAAGGAATCTTCACTATTTATTCCACTCATTCTCTCTCCTATTTTACTTTTTCACTCACAACATTCTCTCTCCTAACTATTCCTCCCACTCAATCTCTCTCCTATTTTACTTTTACACTCACAACATTCTCTCTTCACTTTTTCTCTCTTTTACCTTTCCTTAATTCGCGTGCCCAAAATTTTGGTATCTATTGGTGTGGGACGGAGGAGTATATATATATATATATATATATATATATATATATATATATATATATATATATTATTTATTTTTTAAATGATGAGATCCATCAGAGCTTAGGTGGATGAAAAGTGTAGTGCCACAACTTAACCCTGGTTTGGTTAATATTAAGATTTGTCAGTTTGAATAAGATTTCGGTTAGGGCTTCCCAAAGGAGAAAGGAACGTGGGGGGTTACTGTCGTTAGTGCTTTCCCAAAATATCTTTCAACAACCATTTTAATTATGGAATCATTTTTAACATAAATAACAACAATATTATTTAAATATTCACTAATCCTTACACGTATACCCCCCTCTACTTATTATAATATTCATCACTCCCCCTATTTACCCCCATATTTCCCACCATCTCCGCGTCTTCTCTGTTTTCTTGCTATTCACTTCACACAAAAAAAATCTAAGATTCCTTCATATCCATCTTTGTAAACTTCAATCCAAGCTCCCAAATCATCGTTTGCGAAAACCCCATCTTTTTCTTGGTCTAATTTTGAATTTTTTTTTCGCGATTTTCTCATCATATTTACACCATATACAGACTTGAATAAGAAAAAATGAATCCCTTTTATGTGAAGGAGGAATGGTCCGGATCAAGCTTTTTGAATTGGACTCCGGTGGCTATGGAGGGGCTTAATGGGACAGCTCCTCCGCCGTTTCTCAATAAGACTTATGATCTCGTTGATGATTCGAGTACGAATTTTATTGTTTCTTGGGGAAAAGGAAATAATAGTTTTGTTGTTTGGGATCCCCAATTGTTTTCCTTGAATCTTCTTCCTAGGTACTTCAAGCACAGCAATTTCTCTAGCTTTGTCAGGCAGCTCAACACCTATGTAAGTCTTTCTTCTAGTTTCAAACATTTTTATTTTCATAGTTATTAAGGTTGAACTTCACAAAAGTCAAAATTCGGATTGTTGGATTAATTTGTTACAGGTTAGAATTGTTATAGCTCTGTGTTATTTTTTATTTAATTATTTATGGAAATGTAGGTGAACAAGTAGAGGAGGACAAAATCTTTTGATTTCTAAATATAGTCAAATTTATTCATCTAATAGCTCTAAAAGGAAAGTTAACAGATGGTGTTCACATTTTGCCATATTGGTATATTATGAATATCATATAGTTAATATTTAATAAAATTGAGTATGACTATATTTTTCATGGCTCTTGTGAGCTTCAAGCTCTAATTGAATATTACAGAGTTTTTGAACTTCTCCCATTTTGCACTTCTTATCAAGGTGAAAGACTATGAAAATTTTGCAGGGATTCAAAAAGGTTGATCCAGACAAATGGGAGTTTGCTAATGAAGGTTTCTTGAGAGGCAAAAGACATCTTTTGAAGAACATCAAGAGGAAAAGGACAACAACTTCTCAATCACAGTTTGAAGATCAAGATGTTGTTGTTCCTTGCATTGAATTGGGTCGTTTTGGGGCGGATGCGGAAATCGATGTGTTAAGGCGCGATAAACAAGTTTTAATGGAGGAATTGGTAAAGCTTAAACAAGAACAGAAGAACTTTAAAGCTTACCTTAAAGCAATGGAAGAAAGAGTGAAGGGTACCGAAAGGAAACAACAACAAATGACGAGTTTCTTGGTTAAAGCAATGCAAAATCCCATCATTGTTCAGAAATTAATCCAACAGAAGGATAGGAAAGAACTTGAAGAAGTGATTAGTAATAAGAGAAGGCGGCATATTGAATATGGCGATTTTAATAATACTAATTTTGGTGAATTAAGTAGTCTTGGAGGGGGAAATGATGTTGTTAACAATGGGATTGAAAATTATGGCGAAGTTACGGGTGTTGATGATTCTGAGCTAGATAGGCTTGCTATGGAAATGCAGGGTAATGGAGGGGGATTAAAGAACTCGGATGAAGGGTATTTACGGAAAGAGGAAAAGGGTGGGGACGGAGGGCTTGATCAAAGGTTTTGGGAAGATTTAATGAATGATGGCAATGAACAAAATTTTGGGTCATTTGGTTTTGATAAAGAAGACGAAGAATTCAGGTATGTAGCCTGATTAGTTCCTCATTCTTGATATTCTTTATCATACTTATACGTTGCTTCAAATATGCCTGATCGAGTCTCTGATTCTCTTTGGATGTTGATGTATGTTATGTTAGAGATGGAAGCAACTGCAGTTGTATAGAAAATCATTCAATTATGTATTATTGTAACATCTTGGGACGGAATTTCTTTTTTAGCAATTTCGACTTAGAGATTATATTGACTTAATGGGTACTTTGGTTTGATCTGCATTGGGAAATAAGAGATTATATTGACTTTATAGGCTATGCGGCTTTTGGTCGGGGATCCAACTTGGAATCCTTTCGAACGATCATCTGCCTGCACGGTAAGCTTTATGATGTTTGGTTATGTTACTATTCTTTTTCGAATTTGTGTTTCCGGTGGCTGCAAAATGATGGCTAGCCATTATAGAAGTTATAGAGGTGATTTGTTTTGCAGGAAAGAGTTGTTGGTGTTGCAGCTTGAGAAGGAAGTTGATGATGAAAAAGCTTTTAGTGTTGCATTTGATGCATTTTTGATTCAAGAAAGTTGGTGTTGAAACCAAGAGTTTTCTTTTTTTTCTCTTTTCAATGTTTCATTGGAAGAGCTTCAGTCTGTGATGCACATACCCTTAATAAAGAGATGCACCTTTGTGTTTATCAAGAATGCTTATTTATTTCAAATAAATTCAGTTAAGTTTAAGTCCTAAAAACTATATTTGGCTCTATTAAGTCTGTATTTTCTAGTAATATGCTTTATGGCCAGAAATTGTGACTCATGCTAAAACCATGGGGTGACCGAATTGGGATACTTACACCGTTAAAAGTAAACACAGTCCTCTTCATTCGGCTGTCCTTGTTGTTAAGGTTGAAAATATCTAATCTTATATATGTTGAATCAATTATATTTTTTAACATGCTCCCTCACGATAGGTCGGCATGACCATCGGCTCTACACGTGTACCATTAACACGCCGGCATACCATAGGCTCAAATCTAACCTGGTAAATAACTCCATCATCAACTTCGGTCAGCTCTGATACCATATTAGAATTGAGCTTCATCTCCTTAAAATGTACTCCCTCCGTCCCGGCCGACTTAGGACTTTTTGCCATTTTGGGCGTCCCACCCGACTTAGGACGGCCCAAAATGGAAACCTTAAATCACTATTCTCTCCACTCATTCTCTCTCCTACATTATTTTAATACTCACAACACCATTATAATTTACTATTCCCTCCACTCATTCTCTCTCCTATTTTTAAATTACACTCACAACATTTACCTTTTTCTTAATCCCCGTGCCATTTCAAAAAATCCTAAATCGGCCGGGACGGAGGGAGTATTGTTAATGGGTGAAAATATTCAACCTTATATCCTTATATGTTGAATCAATTATATTTTTCATATTGATGTTGAACAAATGGGGTTCTAACAAATGGGCGCGATATACCAAAATGACCTTTAACAACTCTTCATCGTCCAATTGCAATGACTTTCGATTAGGGGTATAAATTGTTCGGTTTGGGGGAATTTATTGATAAAACCACTAGTCATCGGTTTGGAAAAATTTCAAATCGAACCGAACCATGAAAAAATTAAAATCGAACCAAACCTATGGTTTGGTTCGATTTGGTTCAAACCGCGATTCAACTATGCGGTTCAGACCGTGTTCCAAAGCGTGGTTCATACCATGATTTATAATACGGTTCAAATCGTGATTCAGATCGCAACTCATTTTCATATTGTTTAAAGGGATTATGCCCCATAAGTTCCATTTTGGAAGATTTACTTCCCCTTCAGTTTCCTATTAAATTGAAATGCCCCATAAGTTCTCATGTCAGACATGTATAATACAACATTTTGTTATGCAGAGTTTAAAATCATAATACGCATCCGCACCATCGCCTCCGCCACCCGGCCCGTCGCCGCTGCTCGCTATCGCCGCATGCCGATTCCAGGTCCAATTTTGGCCGGAATCCGGTCAATTTCCACATAGGAATCCAGGCAATTTTGGCCGAGAATTCGGCCGCGGAGGTCGGAGAATACGGAGTCGCCAGTCCATGTAGAGCCCGGACTCGAGTCACGCGACCGCCCGGAATGCAGTATTGTGGCCTTAATTGATGTTGTATTTTCGAAACATAATACAAAATCATAAAAGGAACTTATTGAGCATAGATTTAAAAAAAAAAAAAGAACTTATGTGGCAATGAACCTTGTTTTAATTTTCCTTGATCACGGAGTAAGAATGAAAAATGCGAGTGTTTAACAAACTAGATGAAGAGACAGGTCAAATGAATAAATACACTTTACAATGGCGATCTGTTGTGAAATTGGTGCTCCCCGTTGCAATCAAGACAAAGAAATCCACACACCCACACGTACAAGAAAGAAACAATCACACACAAGAACACAAGAGTTGTTTACCCGGTTCATTCACCAACTCGTGAACTACGTCCGGGGGCAATTGCCAAGTCAATATGTATTAGTCTCCTCTCTAATATGTTGCTACAATATGTTCTACGCCGAAATTATGCTTATATAGTTTACACAAGGAACCTAGCTCAGTCAAGGAAGAGATCTAAATAAAATAGGAAACAAAATCAGATTAGGAAAACACTTCCCCGACGCCAGCGCGGGCGCGCACCCCTGCAGCGCGGTCGCCCTCCTTTACCGAAGTTCCACTTAATTTTGACCAACGAGCGGTCGGCTTCTCCACCCCGAGCGCGCCGCTCTCCCCGCAGAAACTCCTCCGTCGCTTCCTTCCTTGCAGTTTAGGATCCAATCCCAACAATCTCCCACCGGAGACTAAACTAACAAACATAAAATCATCCATTAACTCCCACCACGGAGTAAATAACTTCGAACACATCCCCCTCATCCATATTGGCTTGACACTACCTCTCCTCAAGTAATAAGGCGAGTTGAAACCAAGCGACGTTTCAACCTCTCCGTGTTAGATCGTTCTTGCCTCCCCAAATCAGCTTCTACCTTGATTTCTCCCCGCAAGTCTAACTTCGCCTTCTCCCTCCAGACCCACCTTCCTCGCAGTGCTTCCCCTTGAAACTCGGACACACCTTGTTTCTTGCATCGACTGTTCTTGGTCTGAATCCGCTCTCTGTTAGGGCCCTTGGACATCCACACCGCGTTGATCAACTTTGTGTCCTCCCCAACATACCGTTTCTTGATGTCTCCCCTTTTTACACCAACAGGCCGATTCTTAAGCCTCTTGCTCCCACCGGAATGAACATCGATATTGTAGGTAGAATACAACATCTTCCCCTTAACCCCATGAGCCAACACCTTAGCCCCTTTTGTGACTTCCCAAGACCCACCAATGAAAGAAACACCATACCCTTCACTGTCAAGTTGTCCCACAGAAATCACCCTCCTCCTGAAATCCTAACATGCATCACATTGTGTAGTTGTAAACAGCCCCATTAGGTGTCTTCATCATTACATCCCCTTACCTTTGATCTTCAATGGTTGACCATCACCAAGATAAAGAACCCCAAAATCTCCAGGTTTTGTAACGCCTCATTGATTCTCGCATCCCCACTAGCACGACAAGAAGCTCCGAATCCAACACCCAATCTTCACCCGATCGCTTCCTCCCCTAGGATTAATACATCACCACCATCATCCACCACGCGCGCACCACCACCTTTTCCTGACAAATATAACTCGATATGCCCCAATTCACCACAATTGTAGCACTTGACCTTTTTCCCTTAGGTCCCCCTATTTCTCTCCACCCTAAGTACGCATTTCCATCTACTTGACGATTCTCCCCTTTTCTCTTTCCTTCGTAACTCCCTCTCGAAGGATGAGATCTCTAACCTCCGTGATATACCAATGTTTGTTTCGACGTACTAATCGTTGTGACAAGAACCTCCCAACTATCGTGCAATGATTTTAGTAGAAAACAAGCTAGCACTTCATCGGAGAAAGTAATATCAACACTTTTCAATTGGTCCACCATACCTTTGAAATTGCCGATATGACTTGCCGCCGTCTGCCCTTTTGGCATCTTCGCATTCGCTAAAACCTCTTTATCAAATGCACCTTATTGATATTCGACGGCTTCTCATACATGTCCGACAGCCAAGCCAGAGGCAACTCCACCGTTGTCTTGGCCTCATCCATAGCGTTAGTGCAACGTCGTCGGTTAGGAGGCACTCTTCCCTCGCTCCTAACGCCTTCCGATCCAACGTCTCCCAATCCCCTTGTGACATGTCTTCGGGCTTCAGCCTTCAAGTGGTCCATGAAGATCCTTACAATAAAGGTAGTCTTCAATCCTTGTCTTCCAAAACGTGAAATTCACACCGTTGAATTTCTCGATTGAGTTCTTCATCTTGACTGCTTCACCAAAATCCCCAAGAACGCGATTCAAAATTAATCAACTAATGAAAGAATCTTGAATCCTCCGAACCAAAGCTCTGATACCAGTTGTTGTGAAATTGGTGCTCCCCGTTGCAATCAAGATAAAGAAATCCACACACCCACACGTACAAGAAAGAAACAATCACACACAAGAACACAAGAGTTGTTTACCCGGTTCATTCACCAACTCGTGAACTACGTCCGGGGGCAATTGCCAAGCCAATATGTATTAGTCTCCTCTCTAATATGTTGCTACAATATGTTCTAGGCCGAAATTATGCTTATATAGTTTACACAAGGAACCTAGCTCAGTCAAGAAAGAGATCTAAATAAAATAGGAAACAAAATCAGATTAGGAAAACACTTCCCCGACGCCAGCGCGGCCGCGACCTGCTTGACGCGGTCGCCCTCACTGCCCAGAAGTTCCACCTTGATTTTGACCAACGAGCGCGGTCGCTCTCCACCCCGAGCGCGGCCGCTCTCCCCCGCAGAAACTCCTCCGTCGCTTCCTTCCTTGTAGTTTAGGATCCAATCCCAACACGATCGTGGAGAGAACTTGATTATTTATGTGTCGTAATAAATATAACAAATGATGAAATTAATATTAAATAAAATACAAAATCGGGTTTGGATTAGTTTATGTAAATTTTAATAAAGATACAAAAATATTAAATAAGATATAAAACAGGGGTTAGGATTAGTTTATGTAATGTGGTTCGGTTTGATGGTTTGATCTCGCAGTTGGTTTGGTGGTTCGGTCTCGCGGTCTCAAACCGTGGTTTGATTTGGTTTGTGAGGGTCAGACCACAAATCAAACCGAACCATGTGGTTTATCAATATTTGAGACCGAACCATTCATACTTGAAAATCAAACTAAATCGCATGATTTAGTTCGATTCAGTATCAAATCGCGATTTGAACCGAATCACTTACACCTCTACTTTCGATAGTATGGCCTCACCCGACCCCAAACGTGGGTTGACCTTGCCGTGGTGGGGTCTCACGCCTAAGTTAGATTTGCTATAATGCATACCGATGATGCCAAAATGTTTGAATCGCCCAAAATTCGGCGCGGATTGTATCTGCGTGATTGAATAGCACGAAAAGATGAACAAACACGTAAACTAAATCGGGCTTCACCGTGAAGGCCCTTTCGTGAGAGTAAGTATTTGTGTTTAGAGAGAGAAATCAATTGACAAGAGTTTAGAGTCAAAAGATGTGTTACCAAAATAATGTGACTTATAGCTTGTATATATAGGCATAGCATTGTAGAATCCATGTTGAATAAGAATTCGTGTGATATAAGGTTATAATCCTAGTAGGATTATAACTGTTCACAGTCCTTATTTGAGAAGGATTAGATGATGTATTCTGCACTAATGACTACGACGTAGTCATTACTTGTTTGTTGGTCAACATAGTTCATATGTCGGGCATGGGGTGATTTTCAAAAGTAGGGAGACCCGCTCCCTTTTTCATCTTAAATATAGCCTTGATGGGCTTAAAGGGGAGACTTGGTCATGGTCAACTTAATAACCTTGGTCTCTGGTCGACGTAGCCTTGCTCCCTGGTCGTCATAGTTATATGACGAGTTTCTTTAGTCGACATGGGCCTATGTCGAGAAGGATATAACGAGTATAGGTAGGGAAGATCATTCCCTATGTCGCATTTAAAAGTTGAGTATATTTTTCATGTGCTCTATCCATTGGGATTTGTCCGTTTTATAACCCAAGGCCGTACTCAATTTATACCGTTCAATTTTATTACTTTTATTAATGAGATCACGTGTTATACTTGAAACACCAATTCAATTACTACTTATATCTCACTCCCTCTCTCATATCTTATTTTTCATACTCACAACAATTAATCGACTAACAATTTTTTTTTAATTTTCGTACAAATAATAAGTGTATAGTTTGTAGTGTGATAGAGAAAGTATTTGACAAATTGACACACAGAAAAAAGTATTTAATTTGGCATAACATACAATATTTAAAATTTAACTCCAACTTTTCCTATCCCTTGTGGACCTTAATTTTAACAACTATCTACTAAAAGAATATTTAGCTTCCCTATTTTTTTCACTTGCCCTTTGCCCTTTGAAAATCCAATTCGATACTCCTTTCACATGAATCCAACCCAAATCTCCAAGTGTTCCACCATCGCATTTGCTCTATTTTAACCAATCATAGTTGTCCACGTCCATAAAGTTCATAAAGTACAAATAAATAAATAATTGGAACAATAATATATTTAATTGGACATCTGTCACCAATTTACTCTCCCACGATACCATTCATGAATATGAGGAATATTCAACTGTTAAAGATATTTATCTTTTAGTGATATTTGAGTGAGTAGGCCTTGTAAGCTTGACAAAGTGCCACTTCATATTGTCCCTTTGCTATTTTGTTTTCCATTTTAGGCCATTTTAGCTGAGGGGATATGTTTGACAACCTCAATTTCAAGACTTAGATTTGAAATTGAAAGAACAAAATGAATTTCGTGAAACTAAGTTAATCCTTTCAATTCCAATTCAATGAATTGAAATTGAGTTGCCAAACATACCCTGAAATTAAATCAGCCATGAAATATATTCATCAATAAATATTTTAATTTCATGTTTAACTTAAACTAGATCAAATCGGTCACAGGAGTAATTCCAAATCCTACCACTTCAACTATATAATCTCTCAAATCAATTGACTAAAATAAATTAATAATCTTCTTTTCCCATTTATTTTGAAATCAAATTCTTTTTAGATGATTTTAAAATTTATTAAATTAACAATCACACACTGTAATAACCCGAGCCTGAAATCTTGATGCGCTATCTAAGCATTACAAACTGGCCCACTAAATACAAAAATCTAAATTCACTTGAACTATCACAAGTCACCCAAAACTCAATGAATATTAGTAATGCTCAAAAGAAGTGAAGTTGAAACTTATATATATGTCCAGTACAAATTATAAATTTTTTTCCATAGGACATCCCAAAATTATAAATTTCATAAAATGGAAATGAATTATTACTTTCATTTTAATGGGACCCACATGTTATACTCACAACAACAATTCAATTATTATTTCTCACCCCACTTTTTTTTTTCAACCTCATTTTGCATACTAACAACACCTATTCTACTAACATTTTTTTTAATTCTCATATAATTATGAAATATGTAAATTATTATGAAACGGAGGGAGTAAACCTATATCTTTCATATATGGATAGGAAATATCACACACCCCTTACCTATATTTACCGGTGTTTTAAAAGACCCCGTCTAAAGGCGTCTAGGTTCAAGCGCCTGCGCAGGCACCTCTCCAACGCACAGTTACAGCGCGCCAGGTTCCGAGCTAATTCGACTAGTTCCGACTAATCCGCCTGCACGCCCCAGCCGAAACTTCGCCAGGTGGCATTCGCCTAACGCTTTTTAGAACATTGATATTTACATGATATTTACATTTTGGTTCAAATCCCATCTCTTTATTGGGACAAAATGCTTTGTACTTATATTAATTATTAACTATAAATATCTACTCGAGTAATATTTAAAGTGGCCATTGCTTTCACTTTTGTCTTAAAATAATCATGGGATTACTAATAATGTAATCGCTCAATCACATGAATTCAACTAAGATCTACAAGTACAAGTGTTGCCCTCTTATTGCTCAACGTGGACCATTGACAATGGCCCACTTTCCAAAAAGGTTATTAAAGTGCAAATAAACAATTACCACTTTTTATGATTTGTTAAAATAGGCTGATTGGACAGCTGGCACCATTTCTTCTTCTCCCATGACATAGTACAAGAAATTGAACAAGTTCAGTATATCCTAATTCAAGATGTCTCTCACACGTAACCTATTTTTTAACTTTATTAATAAAAATTAAATCCGTACTTGGATAGTTTCTATTTTTAAGACCTCATTTATCAACAATCCAATCTAATCCAATTTAATAATATAATATTATTTTTCTCTCTTTCATATATATTATCTATAATCCAAATCAATCTTTTTCATTTTTTAACTTTATTCACAATCCAATCCAATCCAATCCAACCAACCAACCCAACTCAAATATCATTTATTCTTTATTTTTTATTACATACGTATATTATTAACCTCATTTTTCTTATTTTTTGTCTTGTAATAAATTTATAAAATATTTTATATTACTAAATTTATATAATTATTATACAAAAATACGATATATAAAAAATATAAAAATGAAGTTACATTTGAAATTCAAATTCACTTTTTATAAATAGATCACAAAAATAAAATTACAAATACATATTGTGCATGGTAAGTTTGATATGTGTCTCGTTCATCCTCTACTATCATATTGTGCATGATGATACAAGCCATCATAATTCTTCCGATGCTATGGCGATCCCAAATAAGACATGGGCGTTTGATAAATGTGAACCGGGATTGTAGAACTCCAAAAGCCCGTTCAACATCTTTTCTAGCTGCTTCTTGATGTTGAGCAAACAACTTGTGCTTTTGAATTGTAGGAGAAGTAATTGATTTAACAAATGCAGCCCAATTTGGATAGAGATAGAAAAAACGATTTAATTATAGGGAAAAGAGAGAATTTTAGATTGTGCTTTAAATTCAATAAAGTTGATCTCTATTTATAGAGGATAAAAAAATAAAAATTTTGATATTTTTTATTTTTTATTTTAATAAATTTTTAATATAATTAAAAATAATTTAAGTTAAAAATGAAAAAGTATATTTTAAAAAATCCACCAACCAATGGTTGGTGGACATGTGTCCCAAATTGGATCACAATCTTGGATTGGAGAAGCAATCCAGATCACCAAACTTCAACAATCTGCATCTCTTTTTTTTTTTTTTCAAAAGCTTTGTCTTTTTCCTCCGATCTACCTATCAGGTCACCGATAAAGGAGGCCTAATGACAAAAAATGTTCAAGGGAAGTCTGCTAATCGAATCGAGTTTGATATTTTAATTTTATTAATTTGAGAAATTTAAGATTTAAAATTAACATTGTTAATTAATTGATGATTTTTTGACAAAACTCAATTAAGTTGATATGTAAAACTTAACTATGGGGTTGTTTTTAATTTTTTTTTTTTTTTTTTTTTTGCCTTGGCTTTTGGTTATTCATCATTTTTCTTGACAAAACTGAAAAATTAGACACTAAATGACACTTTTCCTATATTTTGAACTTGATTTGTGATATTGTGTATACGATTATGCTTCTAATTTCGGGACAATTTTGGGTGGCAACGGGTCAAACCTCGGAAATGTATGAGGCTTTATCATGGCTTAAGAATAAAGGATGTCAATCTTTTTAGTGCTTTTATTCAGGTTCAAAATGCATCGAATATTGTTGCAAATTGTATTTCTAGGGTAGCAAAACTTTATTGGGATTATTATGTATGGGATGAGTATCCAAATTTTTGGAATTCCATCTCAATTTCAAGATTTGAATGCAATTGATTTATTTTTTTCAAAAATAAAATAAAAATAATTAATCAAGAGTAAATTTAATCATTTATTTTAAAATGATAAAAATAAAAGTATGCTCTATATGCCAAATTATTTTTAGGGCTTTGATAGTGTAATCCTACGTTGGGCAAACATCAAAAAACGGGTCTTGGGTTGACTAACGGCCTTGAGAAGCCTTCCCAAATGAGAAAGATAACGTGGCGATACTGTCACTACCTAAAGTATCTTTTTTTTTGTCCCCCTTTCCATTATTAGCTTTTTAATCCAATTATCAATCAATTTAATCCTTACACGTACACCCCCTTCACTTATTATTATATTCATCACTCCCCCCTTACATATGTTGTCTCCTCTGTTTCTTGTTTCTCACTTCAAATTCAAATTAGAGTCTCTGGATCATTTTTTCTCAAAACCCAACTCTTTTCTTGACCTAATCCGTCTGCTTCGTCTCCCGAGGTTACCGTGTTTTCTTTAATTTAGATTTTGTTTTTATTTTCTCTTTCATTTTTATCTCAGAAACTAATCACAAGCTGCATTTTTGCATTATAGTTGCATAACAATTAGTTCTTGTTTATTGCAGACTTGAAAAATGAATCCATTTGGGTATGTGAAGAAGGAATCGTTGTTCGGGTCGAGTTCTCTGTCCTGGGGAGCTCCTCAGCCTATGGAGGGACTTCATGGTACAGGTCCTCCACCTTTTCTCAACAAAACTTATGATCTTGTCGATGATTCAAGTACAAATCATATGGTTTCTTGGGGTAAAGGGAATAATACTTTTATTGTTTGGGATCCCCAGTTGTTTTCCTTGAATCTTCTTCCCAGGTACTTCAAGCATAGCAATTTCTCAAGCTTTGTCAGGCAGCTCAATATTTATGTAAGTATTGTACTCCCTCCGTCCCAAAATGAATGTCCGTTTATGTTCTTGATCTTGGGACGGAGGTAATATTATTCTCAAGATATTTTCCGGGTTCTAGCATGGTTTTGGGTTTCATGTTTCTTGGTCTTATAAGGTGTTTTAGATTGCCTTTCTTTTTATGTTCATGAAAGGTCAAGATGATCTTTATATTTTATGATTTTTTCCTTTTCCGGTATATTGTGTTGGATAAAATATATTTTCTTTAAGGTTTCTAAATTTAGTAAATTTGTTTAATTTAATGCATTAAAAAAGAAAGTGAGCAGAATACATAGAAAAAACAGCATATTCCAATTTCCAAGCTGTCCTGACATCTTGTAACGCTGCCATAATGTTAATATCATATTCTTCATAAAATATGCTATACGCGCGGAGCGGCTCTTGAAAGTTTCAAGGGTAAGAGTCTACTGAATCTTAAGAGACTAATTTGTTCATTGGATTTTTTTAGTTTTTCCCTTTGGTTAAATGCTTACTTTTGTAGGGATTCAGAAAGGTTGATCCAGACAGATGGGAGTTTGCTAATGAAGGTTTTTTAAGAGGAAAAAAACATCTTCTGAAGAATATCAAGAGAAGAAGAACAACAAATTCACAACCACAAGATCTAGATTCATGCGTTGAATTGGGACGGTTTGGATTAGATGATGAAATCGATATGTTAAGGCGAGACAAACGGGTATTAATGGCGGAATTAGTAAGCCTCAAGCACATGCTAACAAGCAAGAACACAAGAGCTTACCTTAAATCAGTCGAACAAAAGCTGAAAGAGACAGAAATGAAGCAAAAACATATGATGAACTTCTTGGTCAGAGCCATTCGGAACCCAAGTTTCGCTCAGCAGTTAATGAAACAAAAGGATAAAAGAAAAGAACTTGAGGAGGCCAATGGAAGCAAGAAAAGAAGACCTATTGACCAAGAGACGTGAAAAGTATGACAAAGTTGGAGAAATTGAGGATTCTTCTGACTTGGATAAACTTGCTAGGGAAATGCAAAGATTAAGAGGAGGCTCAAAAAGCTTGGAAGAAAGGAATGATTTTGAAGACGGAGGGCCTGATGATCAGATATTTTGGGGCGGACTGATGAACGATGGCACGGAAGAAACAATAATTGGATCATTTGGTTTCGGAATAGAAGATCCAGAAGTCAGATTTATTGTCTAAGTAAGCATCTTGTTAATTTCCTGAGTTCTACCGTTGTTAATTTTCCTTTGAATTAATTGGTTCTTCTTAGTACTTAATAATTGGTTTGAAAAGATTTTCTTATTTATTCTGATCTGAATATTGATGCTAACTGCTTCAGAGATAGCTAGCAGCAACTGTACTCGTACATGAACCATGTTATAACGGAGGAGTATATGTTTTTGAAATCCGTTTAGGACAGAAATTTATGTATTTTATCGTCTATTCAATTATATTGTAGATTGAAGTTACTATGCGCCGATTCTTATATTGATGAATGCAGATAAAGCAATCTGTAGGAAACTACGGGCTCGTTTGGTAAAGGTTAAGCAAGCAGTTTTTCAGAACCATACCATTCCTAAAGCAATTTCAACCCCATTTCTAAACTTTCTGGCTTCGCGTATGATTGACAAGTCATCTTTTTGTTGTTGAAAAATTTGCAAATCAACTGCGACGCTTTCTATTGGCAGAGATAAAGTATTTGAATTTAGTGGGAAAGGGACGAAAATGGAACAATAGTTAACACATGTCAATTTCTTTTGATCAGGTTGCTTGCGGGATTTAATCTGATACTACAGAGACGGACAACCTAACTTCTGTTAGGTTACAAAATGAATAACCAAATTTTATACTATTGATCAAGTGCAAATTTAGACAAAAATCGGTTATTTGTTTTGGGACGGAGGTAGTATAATTATGTGACTATCTCCTAGAGCAACGTTTCGGGTGTTACAGGTTCACGTTTAAATCAGTTAAAAATACTTGACATATTGCAAGTAAAAAGGGACACTTTCTCTGAAAATTCTGGCATTTTTCTTCTTGGAATATTGATTAAAATCACAATATGAATTGATCAAAATAAATAATATCAGCTTCAGCATATAAACGGATGAAATGATAATAATTCTGTTGTAATTGAGTTCATATATTAGGAGAGAAATCATTAATACATACCAATATGAACTACTCCAATCGCCCTCAAGCACTTCAAACACTTCTGTCGATCTTCACGCATAATGTTTGAAACCCTCTTGTGACGTGTGCTCATGTGTGAAACCCTAACTACTTTGTTGTTGTTGTTATTGTTGTGAACGGGTACACTTATCCGTGCCGATGACCCGGTAACAGTATGCAAATGATAAGCAGTAAGGAAGAAAAGAAATCCTCTAATTCAAAACTTTATTGAAATGAGCTACCCATAAATCTAATTGCTGCCTTGAACTTTGAACTGAGTCATTCACCTCTAACTACTAACATTAAATCTACATACATATATTAATCCAGATCAATCATTGAAACACATTTTGATTCTCAAATGACCAACCTAATATTCATAGCAGGTATCTTCATAATCTAACTTGAAATTGTCAATGGCTTAGAAAAGTAAGACGAAACTCACAAGTGTTGTTATTTGTACTAGTGAGTCACCCGTGCGATGCACGGCAAGATATAAAATCTTCTATTTACAAAAAGTAAAAAATGATAACTAAGCATAAAAAGAACATTACAAATTAATATGCTTCATATACATCCGTAAACAAAACATACAAAATTTAATAATATTGATCTTCATGAAAAAGACAACACATACAGCTAAACATTCATATGTATATTATGAAAGCAATTATTAGTAAGTAGGGGTAAGAAATATCTATTACACATTTTGGAAAACCTCTAGAAACACAACCTTCATAGTATATTTGTCGGATGAACTATCTTCTGCAGAATTGAATTTCCAAATACGAAGAGCAACATGAAGGGTGCTTCTAGAGAAAGAAACATAATGTTGACCACGACCGAAAACATGTTTCCTTAAAAGAATTTCAATTGTATATATAGAGATTGCCCATAGTTTTTGTTTATAAACATAACATAAGAATCAATCAAAGAAAATTGACAACGTTCAAACTTATTTGAGGATTAAGTTTTTTCCACTAATAAATGAGCTCCAATAAATAAGCTTGATAAGGATAGCCATTGACTGTTGTTAAGTCATATTTATTATTGAGACATACTACCCTAAGTGTTTTCTTCACTTATTACAATGTTCACTACTCTACATACTCCACCATTACTATTAGGTTGTTATATTAGTTTTAAATTTTCATGCCTTGTGTTGAATAAATTATTTGTTTGTCTCATTTAAAACTATATTATTATTCAAAAGTCGGCCCATTTAAAACTACACACTACTATTAGAATGACTTTCTAACCATTCATTATCATTGAAGGTTAGCCTCCACTTATAGACAAATCAGCCAGAAGAAGCGTCATGTAAATTTATCAGTTGGGAGCCAAAAACGTTTATTGCACTCAAGATTCTTTAAACAATGAAGCAGTTGTGAAAAAGAAAAAAAATACCACTAAGTAACCTATAAATTAAGTTCATTAGAGATGAGAAAAGTAAATTTTGTTAGTTGTATTAATGACCATTTTCAAGTTGTCAACAATATAATCTCAAAAAAATATTGTCAAACTTTATTGAATTATTTATTTGACAAACCCAAATCTCATTTGAAAATCAATTATGTACCCACGCCCATTCTTTTTCCGTGTCCGAAACAAATAAAAATATTCTCTATTTGTAGAGGATTTTTTTAAAAAAAAAATTGTGGAAAAAAATTTTTAAAAAATTTTATTGTAAAATGTTTAATTTATATTCAAAGAAAGGGATTTTTTTTTATGTGTTAGAATCGAGTGAAAATAGTCTCTATTTGTAGAGGGAAAAAAAACCATTTCAAAAAATGAGTTATTTTGTTCAATAATTTGAAAGAGTTGTTATTTTGGAATATATTTTTTAAAATTAAATATTTTGGGATAAAACAATCATTTATAGTACGTGTTTCACTTTTTCCATCTTCAATTGTACACACTCAATTTCCAAATTTGAAAAAGGAAAATCATCCAATTTTTGCTATACGTACAGAACATATAAAAAATCTTTCATTTTTTATTATTTAAATGAAAGTAAACAATTGATATTAAAAAATTATGAAAACAAAAAATGTAAAATAACACACTTATTCCGAAAATAAGTATTTAAAAAACTATACTGAAATTTAAACTCACAACAATATTATATACAGTAACATATATATTATACTCGAGTACATATCACACACACACCCAAAGTAAACCCAAATTGAACCCAAAATCCATGATCAAATGAAGATCCAAACTTCCTACTTTCTTCTTCTTCTACCTGTTTTTCATTGACCTCACCGTCAATCTACGACAACCCCACCAAGATTTCAAATAAAATCCATAGTCAAGATGAATATTTAAAAAAAAAAAAAAAACAAAGCCATTAAATTGTTGAAATTGGAATAGAAGACAAAAAATCACAATCATGAGCCCATTTACAAACAAACCCACGTCCAATTTCAAGAATCCATTTCAATAATATGAAATATTTTGTACCAAAAATCAATAACCCAAATCTCATTTGAAAATCAATTATGTACCCACACCTATTTTTTTTCTGTGTCCGAATCAAATGAAAATATTATCTACTTGTAAAGGGGAAAAATTTATGAACTTCGGTGGAAAAAAATTTAAAAAAAAAATTATTGTAAGATATTAAATTTATATTCAAGAAAGGGGATTTTTTTTTTTCTGTATCCGAATCAAATTAAATTAGTCTCTATTTGTAGAGGAAAAAAAATTATGAATCTTGGTAAAAAAAAAATTTTAAAAAAATTATTATAAAATATTTAATTTATATTCATAGAAGGTTTTTTTTGTGTGTTAGAATCGAGTGAAAATAGTCTCTATTTGTAGAGGGAAAAAACAACTATTTCAAAAAATGGGTTATTTTGTTTAATAATTTGAAAGAGTTGTTATTTTGTGATATATTTTTTTTAAAATTAAATATTTTGAGAAAAAACAATCATTTATAGTACGTCTTTCACTTTTTCCATCTTCAATTTTACACACTCAATTTCCAAATTTGAAAAAGAAAAATCATCCAATTTTTGCTATACGGACAAAACATATAAAAAGCCTTCCAATTTTTATTATTTAAATGAATGTAAGCAATTGATATTAAAAAAGTATGAAAATAAAAAATGTAAAATAACACACTTATTCCGAAAATAAGTCACAACAATATTTTATACAGTAACATACAAATTATACTCAAGTACATATCGCACACACATACACAAATTAAATCCAAAGTAAACCCAAATTGAACCCAAAATTCATGATCAAATGAAGACCCAAACTTCCCACTTTCAAGAACCCATTTCAATAATAAGAAATATTTTATCCAAAAAATCAATAACCCAAATCTCATTTGAAAATCAATTATGTACCCAGGCCCATTTTTTTCCTGTATTCGAATCAAATGAAAATATTTTCTACACGTAGAGGAAAAAAAATTATGAACTTCGGTTGAAATTTTTTTTTAATTTATTGTAATATATTAAATTTATATTCTAAGAAGTGGATTTTTTTCCTGTGTCAGAATTAAATGAAATTATTCTCTATTGTAGAGGGAAAAAATTATGAATTTTGGTAAAAAGAAATTAAAGAAAAAATTAATTTATTATAAAATATTTGAGGTTAAAGAAAACGGGTCGAGAAAAAATTAGAAATTCAGCCGACGAATAAAAGGACGCCAAGTGTCACAGACCAAAAAAAAATAAAAGAGAACCTCCTCTGCAACCACGCACTATGGTCTGCGCGTGTGTTTAAATCGCCATTTAGGGCCAGTCAATTTATGCCACGTTATTTGGCAACTTCTTATATCTTCAATTATGCCATGGGCCTAAATAACGAAATTACCCTTGGCATAGGAAGTTTTGACAAAATGACGTCGTTCCGAATTTCCACTTTTAAGCCCATTGATTATGACGTTTTTAGGCACCATTTTGCCATTTTTGGGAAGGTTTGTGCTTTTATTATAGTATAGATTAACAACACTAAGAACAACACAACTCACATCAATTCAAAAATAGAATAATTGAGATAATTTAATAGCAGCGGAAATAATAAAAGAAACACAAGAGAATAGATTTTTATCAAGTTATATATATAAATAAATATATAACTTAATGGGTGCCAGGAGGGCAAGACCTTTCTTAATAATAAGTTTTAGATACAAAGTCAAAAGTTTCCTAATGATTTGCAATCACTAACATGGGGGAACAACTATTCTAGAATACTCTCTTTATAATCACAACATATCTAACACTCAGAAACACACGAAGTATAAAGATATATGTGAAAACTCACTGGTGTTGGACAGTGTGTTGCCAACACATGGGACAACACTGAAGAGGCGTGTTCTTGACTTGTGCAAATCTCAACTTCTGAATTGGGTAATGAATGATGTCGAGTCCTTGCACTATTTATAGGCTCCTAAATCTTGGAGCCTACTCAAGCCAACCAGAAAATCAGCCATGTGATTAAATCCTCATTTTTAGCTCCACTTTCCTTTTTTGTAGAAGACTAAGTCATCTAGGCTTCTCCACTTGTACCGCCAAGCCAGACCTTGTACTTTATCTTCGCCCTACCCTGAGTAGATAACATCATAACCATGTTTACTTGGTCTTCACAATTACACATAAATAATAGATTTATGTGTAACTTTCTCCTCTTCTCGTAAATCATGCCTAGCTCATTTTCCTTGACCTGTTCAACCACAAACCAAGTAGACTAACAGCAGATATATAATCATTATTTATCACTTTGTTATTTATGAAAAATATGTAGTAACTATACTCATATCAAATTGCCAACACAATGGCAACACCTGTGACAACACTGGCGTAGCAACACATGAGGCAACACCAGTGGCAACACTGGTGTAGCAACACATAAGGCAACACCAGTGGCACACGTGATGTAACACTTACAATCTACCCTTAGTTACACATTTTTTCACAAAATACAAAGTGATGTTCCTGCAAAACAAATGTTAGTTAAGTCATCCCAAACAAATGTCTCCCCGATAAGCTTAAACTCCCCCTCAAGGAGATTTTAAAACAACCAAACAAAAATTATTATAACTAACCACTAAACATCCCAAGATTTAAAAGTTTTCAACAAAATCAGCCAATCAAACTAATCAAAACAGAAATTAAAATAGAAATTGTTTTAAAACAACAAACCAACAAATTAAAATTATTTTTGAAACACCACAAATTCAAGAAACTTTTAACCATATTCAATCTTCGGTTGGATCAGCCCTTGGTCCTTCTCCATCCCCTTCAGCCCTTGCACCACTCGGACCAGCTTTGGTTGAATCATCAACATCACGCCTTTGATCTCACCCTATTTTGAAAGAAATCAAATTTACCATCTGTTCCATATCTGCTCGCATCTCCAGCCACCCATGTATTAAAGAATCTATGTGCTTCATTTGTCTATGGAAAAAATTAAGTATAACAGAAGCATCAATCATAACTGGTGGAGTGTTGCCTTAAGTGTTGCCTTCACTTGGCACAACACTTGGGGCAACATTTGGAGCTGGAGCAGCAGTAGGCTGTGCAGACATAGCTGGAACCCAAGGAAGATCAATGTGCCTATCTCCCTCAATGAAGTGCTTGCTGACCTTGTAATAGACTGGGTTCTCAATGTAGTAGTCAGCATTTCAAAGGGTTAGGGATTGAAAAATAAGGAGATTAAAGATGAGGGATGGAAAGAGATATGATGAGGCTTTCTTCTTCTTTGCCCAAGCTGCTAGGTGATTGGAAACTACTCTCCCAAAGTTCACTCTCTGTTTATTACCCAACTTATACAATAAAGTAGCTTGTTCTAGGGTAATGGTGTTCTCATTGGCGGTTGGAAGCCAATTTGTAATGCAAAGTTTATAGAGAACACTAAACAAAGAAGTGAGATGGGTAGCTCTAAAGTGATCACCCTATACAGTCACTCTCCCACCTGTGAGATAACTAGCCAAGGTATTGGGCTCAATACTCACACTCTCATCATCCACATTCGAAAGTCCATAGGCTTTATTGATCACAGACGGATTGAAGTCAAAAATGGTTCTCCTCACAAAAATTTTCCCATATTGGAGAGTATTTCTATCATCAATATCCTCACGTAAGTGGGCATAATAGTTTCTCACCACTCTCTCAACATATTTAGAAACTTTAGTAACCGTAGGCAAAAAATTTCTATCCTCCAAAAATTGATAAATTCCAAAGCTTTTGAACTTAACAACATCAATATTCCTTTCATTTAAGATCATTTTCTCTGAATCTTGGACCCATTTTCACTATAAAATTCTTCAGAAAGAAAGGCAGTTCATAAAAGCCAAAGGATTCATGATCAGTTCTAGAGTCCGGAGAAGGAGTAGGAGTTACCTCAGGGTATGTTATGGGTGAGGAGGGGGTGTGATTCTATGTGTTGTTGTTGTTGTTGCAGCAGGTGTTGTGGCTGGTGTTGTCTCAGTAGTGGCAACACTTGAGACAACACTTTGTTGATTCCTATGTTTCTTCACCAATATTTTCTGGGCTCGAGCTAGTGGCTCCTCAAACTCATCTTCCAACCAAGCATCATCATCAGAGGAGGAGGATTTTTCCTTGCTTGCTTTAAAATTTTCATCTGAACCCTCCTCAGACGAAATCTCTAGGGATGCACTTGATTCATCAACCAAAATCTCCACAGGATTATCAGGTGTGTTGGAGAGAGTCTTTGGCTTCGACATTGTCTTGATACGCTCAGATTTTCGCCTTCCACCAAAACTAGCCCTAGAAGGGGCGTCAACCTCTTTTCTTTTCCTTGTTTTCTTGGGGATGGCAAATGAGAGTTCAATAGAAGGAGAGGTTTCAGGAGTGACCATTGTGACTGGAGAGGGAGGTGGATTGATCACAACAACTTCCATGTTTGGTGTTGTGGAAGGTGTTGCTGAAAGTGTTGCCGCCGGTGATGTCTCCATGGGAATGGCTACACTCGAGGCAACACTTGAGGGAGCTATGGGAGAAATGTCCATTGGAGACGTATTTGGGAGGATTTAGAAGGGCTGGCCATGGAGGATTGAAGGGAAGAAGGAGATGAAGACTGATGGGTTTAGAGAGAGAGACGAAGAAAGAAACGGTGAGGAAAGGGGGTTTAAGGGAAGTTGGGTATTAAAGGAAAATGAGGAGTAATAATAGGTGATTTGACATCTTCAAATTAACCAACTTATATTTATCCCTTATCTCAACCACTTAACACAATTATTCCGGCTGGTTTTTCCCTTCTTTTTTTTTTAATAAATAACAGAAACTAAAAATAATTACAGAAATATCTAAGAATTTTGGATTTTCAAAATTTGAAAATCAAGATCAAATAAAATTGAATTTTCAAAATAATAGAAATCTCATAATTATATTTAGCTAGGAAAAAATAAGGATTTTTATTAAAAATCTTTTGATTTCACAAACTCTAAATACAAGAAAAATAGACTTTTTGAAAAACAAAATTTAATTAATAAAAATCCAAAAATAAAAATAAAAAATAAAAAAATAATGTAGCACCTACTAATATGTTGCTAGCAATGTTGTGTAACACATAAGACAACATATTTGAATAAAAATCCCCTTGATATTTTGAACATATATGAACTATTAATACACAATTTCTTAGGCAATTTTAAGCAAACTTTACACTTTCTTTATTTACAAGGAAGCATCGTAGTAGCTAGCTCCGTGCTTCGAGTTTTTTATAAAGTGTAAAGCTACATATATTAAGTTTTATACCTTTCAAGTAGGGTACACTGTAGTAGCGAGCTCCATGTCCCTAATACTTAGTATAAAACTAATACTTTATACTCCCGTTTTGGCAAGGAAGCATCGTCGCAGCGAACGCCGTGCCCCGAGTTACTTTAGGAGTATTTTAACAACATTTGTCTTAAATATCAACAATATAATAAGTGACTTTGTCACTTTAAGCACAAAGGAGAATTTTATCAATATGTTTAACTTAAGTATATACGCATACTAGAACAAAAAGGTCAGTAAATGCCATCCATTGGGTTTAAACTATAAATATTTTTTTTATATAGTACACAGTGTTGATGTCTGTGTTGGCAATACAAACGGCAACACCTTGAAATAGCAGTTTACACAAAACATTGACCAAGAGATTTTTTCAAGCTTGAAAATCTCTCATGGTCCAGGGTTTTAGTCAAAATATCAGCAAGTTGATGTTTGGTATCAATATACTCTATCTGGATTAAATTCTTTTCGAATAAATCTCTCAAAAAATGATGGCGGATATCTATATGTTTAGTGCGTGAGTGTTGTACAGGGTTTTTGGAAATATTTATTGCACTTAAATTGTCACAGTACATGATCAAGATATTACTATCACGTACATAGTCATCAAGCATATGTTTTAACCATATTAACTGTGAACAACAAATCCTGGCTGCTACATATTCAGATTCAACAGTCGAGAGAGACACACAGTTTTGCTTGCGGCTGTACCATGACACAAGATTATTACCTAAGAAAAACACAACCCCCACTTGTACTTTTTCTATCATCTATATCCCCTGCCCAATCAAAATCACTAAAACAAACCAAGTTCGTATTAGTATCTTTAGTTAGCCAAATTCCTAATTCACTAGTCCCGGATACATATTTAATGATTTTCTTAACAGCATTTAGGTGAGAAATTTTAGGATTAGACTGATATCTAGCACACACACCTACGCTGAACATAATGTCGGGATGACTGGCAGTAAGATAAAGAAGACTACCTATCATGGATCTATACAGAGTTGGATCAACATCCTCCCCTTCCTGGTCTTTGGGCACCTTAAGAAATGATCCCATAGGTATTTTTGAACTCTTTGCACTCGCCAATCCAAACCTTTTTACCAAACTTCTTGCATACTTGCTTTGAGAGATAAAGATCTCATCATTTGACTGTTTTACCTACAATCCCAAGAAATAGTTCAGTTCACCTGTCATGCTCATCTCAAAAGTTGATGTCATAGCCTCCACAAAATTTTGCAAGCAAGTTTTAGATGTGAATCCATAAACTATGTCATCAACATATATTTGAGCAATGACAAATTCTTTATTTTCCTTTAGAATAAACAATGTCCTATTGACTTCGCCTCTAACAAATTCATATTCAATTAGAAATCTTGTTAGACGCCCATACCATGCACGTGGATCTTGTTTCAAGCCATATAAGCTAGGCTTTATCAAGTCTGTATACATGATTTGGGTGGATTGGGTCTTCAAACCCCTTATGTTGCTCAAAATAAATTTCTTTATCTAAGTACTCATTCAAGAAAGCTGCTTTAACATCCATTTGGTGTAAAGTGATTTTAAGGTAACAAGCTATAGCAAAAAGAAGTCTTATTGACTCAATTCTAGCCACAGGTGCAAAGGTCTCGTCATAGTCGATTCCTTCCACTTGTGTATAGCCTTGAGCCACAAGACGGGCTTTATTACGAACAATATCCTCAATTCATCATATTTGTTTTTATAAATCCATTTACACTACTAGAAACAGGCCAATTACCGATGGAAATTTACCGACGGACAATCAAGGGTTATCGACGGAATATTAATTTTTATTTGCCGGGATTTTTTTTAAAAAAATTTCATTTAAGTCCATCGGTAATTCTTACAATTCCCTCGGTATTATCTACGGACCATGTCCGTCAGTAATAACACCTATAAATTAAACCCTACCCATTTCCATCCAGTTACGCTTACACATTAGAAATTGTTCATATCTCCACGCCTTCCGCCGTTCCGCCCTCAGTTGCGACGCAGTCCTTCGGTTAATCATCTCTTACCTACTTCGGTTAGTAATCTCTCTCTCTCTCACTCTCTCTCTCTCTCTCTCTCTCTCTCTCTCTCATTAGTCATTCATTTGTGCAGTCGCTGTTTACGTCGCCGTTCAACTTCAAATGTCGTCGTTCCTCTCCCAATCTCGCCCATCGACATTCACGTCGCCGTTCGGATTCCAAGAAAGAGAAGGAAAAGGTAAATTGCGATTTACATTTGTCTACCTATTTGGGTGAATCTATGAATGCAGGTCACTTCATTCTGCCAAGTTTAGCTATATATTTTACAATGAATTAATTTGATGCTGAATTGGGTTTTTTATTGTCTCTGTGTTTGATTATTTTTTCCATTCTAGTAGTAATCTGTTGAGCTTTGTATTCTTGGAGTTTGGTTATTTTCTTAATTCAAATGAACTAATATTGTACTTTGGCTGGACTTTTTTGGGTGTTAGTTTGAGCATGAATTGTAGGCAAATTTTTAGTCAAGACGGTAATTAGGATTAAAATAGATGTAAGTGGTTTGGAGTGTGTGGGCAAGGTTGAGAGATAAGGTTTAGAGACAAACACGAGACGGTAATTAAGATTGAAATAGATTTATGACGATAATTATTGTAACTAGGAACAATGTTTTGAGTGTGTGGGCAAGGTTGAGAGACAAACAAGAGAATTTTTAAAGTGGTTTGGAGTATAGAAACTTCTCTCACATCCACCCTTAAAAAGCAGATGTGTATAAATGTTAATTCATCATTGTAAAATTATATATTTTAAAACAAAGAATAAAATATTAATATTTAAAAATTTTCACAATATTAATAATTTAAAAAATGTGATAGATGTGTGTTTTAATTCATTATTGTAAAATTATGCATTTTACAATAATGAATAAAAATTAATGTTACGACGTAACGTTGTGACGGTTGTGTGCAGCACAAAATCTTAGAAACCCGTTTAAGAATCTTTAACTCATCATGTTAAGGTCAACATGTAGTCATTGATTCTTAAATTGTCCGTGTGGACAGTCTTGAAATACACGATTATATGATTTTGTAAATATCATCTTTATCTATTAAAATTGCTTGAATAGTCGATAGTTGAGATATTTCGATTGCATTCCTATTGTTCTCTGAGTGTATACTAGACATGGTTGATTATATACTGTCGATTCTAATCGATAGTGTTTGATTGACCTAGTCTACGTCGTGCACTTGGAGACCATGTTGTTATGCTGCCGAAATTTCTTGATTTTCGATTATAAAGCAAGTAGACAAAGTGATATTTGCAATTCATATAATCGTGCATTTCGGAATGGGATAGAAGCCAACCCCAATTCTAAACCTAAATGAAGAGTCTTGTTGCTTTTAAGTTTGTAATTCAAATTTAGGGAATGGTAATATGTTAATTACGTCTAAACTGTTAATATATTATGAAATGCAGGAATTAATTATGTCTGAAGAATATCATAGTTGGATGGATAATCGTAGGAATCCCGATAGAAGGGGTGTCTGACCTCAATTCTTAGAAGGTTTAGAACATTTCGTGAAGTTTATTAGAGCGCATCCCCAGTGCATGCGTGATAATAAGATTAAGTGTCCTTGTAAAAAGTGTAAGAATAGAAAATTTCTGAGTGTTGGATGTGTAAAGAAACATCTTATAGAGGTAGGGTTTTTTGATGGTTACAAGGTATGGGTAGCGCACGGGGAGCGTTATGTGGTTGAAACAAATGTTCGTAATTGTCCTACTGTATTACGTGGTCCGCTAAGGGAACTTGAACATTTGGTTGATGAAGAAGAGTCATCTGCGGGTTTGGATGATATGGTTCGAAATGCAGCTGGCCCAGAGTTTGATTGGAACCCTAATCCAGCAGAGGCACCAAATCCTGTTGTAAAGAAGTTTATGGATTTAATGGACTCTGCAAATGAGAAAATTCATCATGGTGGAAGGGCTACAGTGTTAGAGTCTGTAACTGAGCTTCTAACTATCAAGGCTTATACAAATATGAGCCAACATACTTACGATCGTATCATGTCATGGGGACAACAGTTGCTACCTGAAGAAAATAATATTAAGGTGTAGTAACTTTAGTTTTAGCTTCAGCAATTTTAGCTCTTTAGTGCATGATATGAAAACCTACTATTTTGTGGGGAGCTTCTACCTTTATGTTACTCTTTCAGTTCATTTCTCATTGCTAAGGCTTGTTACCAACAAATTTTATTTGTATTAAGTCAATGACAATTTTGTAGCACATATATTCATGCCCAGGGTTCTCAGAGATTCAGATAGAGAAGGCTTTCAAAAATTAGTTGCAAAGCGATACAGTGGTAAAGTCTATGAAATGAAACAAAAGTGGCTAAAGGATGGTTTGCCTTCAGCTAATTTCACGGCAAGTATATGGGAGCAGTGGGAAGCATATTGGTCAAGTGAGAAATTTCAAAGAAATTCAGAAATAGCAAAGAGTAACAGGAACTCAAAAGAAGGGCAGGGGAGTGTACATACGGGAGGATCTCTTAACTCCAGCGAGACTTGGCACCGAATGGTAAATTTACTTTATTTACTATCCGTTTGTAAATTTAGCAATACTCTATTTGATTCATATTATCTTTTTTATTATTTGATGAAATTTTGAATTTATAATTTATTTTATATGGGTTAATCCTTATTACCAGAGCCTTTATGTAAGTGTTAATAGTATTTTCTATTAGTAAATTATAAATTATTTAGTTAAAGAAATATTGTTTTCTACCATACTGGATAAATTTTTATTTTTTATTTTTTGTCAGGAAGAATATGAAAGGCGTGCTCGTGACGAGACTATTGAAGAAGGAAGTATGGATCCTGAGAGCACCGAGTGGCCATCCTTTCGTGAAAAAATTTGGATGGCCATTGTCCTCGAAGACAAGCAACCAAAGGGAGATCGCTTGCCTGGATTCGGAGGACATGGTGCCAGGTTATTTGATATGCCATACCGCAGCCATACTACGCAATACTTTTCTTCTTCTTCTTCCAGCAGTCAGAATGTGGATCAAGAGACATTCGATGCTCGGGTTCAGAGAGAGGTACAAAGGAAAGTGGAGCTAGAGCATCAAGAGCGAGAATATTCATATCGCCAATTGGAGAGCAAGTTGGAGGAACGTCTTCGAGAAGAGCAAGAAGCTGGGCAAAGACAGTTTGAGGAGCATATGCAACAAATATTGGCAATCATTCATTTGCAACAACAGCAACCTACTAGCGGTAATGCCTCTGCCTCATCAGTCGGTCAATACCTTGATTTGGATAGTGGTCGTGGCACTAGTAGGCGAAGTAGTGGTAGCGGTCGTGGTCGTGATCGTTAAACTTGTATTTTAACCTGTATTTTATTTGGCATGCAATCAAACTTAAGTAGCTTTTAACAGGTTGGTGTTTGTTTGAAAAGGTTGATATTTGTTTAAACAGGTTGGTATTTGTTTTGAATAGGTTGGTATTTGTTTGAACAGGTTACAGGTGGTTTAAAAAATAAACACCTTAATTTCTGGACAGATTACCGACGAAAATTTCTGTCGATAAATCCATTAAAATCAGGTAATTACCGATGGAAGTGTCCGTCGGTAAATCCATTGAAAAAATGATAATAGCATTACCGACGGACTATTCCATCGGTATTTATAAATAAGATACTGACGGACATGTCCGCCGGTAATTATATCTTAATTTACCAACGGACATTTTCGTCGGCAATCTCTCCGGGGATATCGCCAGGGAACGGTCGGCGGGCTTCCTTGCCGACGGACCATTTCCGACCATTTATTTAGGTTTACCGACGGACGGTCCGCCGGAATTACCGACAGAAACGTCCGTCGGTATTACCAACCAGAATATACCGACGGACTCCGATGGAACGCGTCCGTCGGTAAAACCTCATTACCGACGAAAAATGATCTTTTCAGACGGAAATTTCAGTCTGTAAAAGGGCAGTTTCTGGTAGTGTTAGTTCCAATTATATTAGTATGTAAAGGACGAGGAACTAAACACCAAACATTGTTCCGAATAAATCTTTCAAGCTCTTCTTGCATAGCTTGTATCCAAAAGTTATCATTTAAAGTATCAATCACATTTTTAGGCTCAAGAACAGAAATGAAACAGGAGTGTTTTACCTTGGAGTATATGGTGGACATACACATACACACATACCTTACCATATCTCTATAGTTAACTGCGAACTCCTTCATTAACCTCCCCAATTACCTGAGTAGTGGGGTGGTTATTTCTAATTCTTGATGGAGGGTCTCTCCTGGCCTGTTGGTACACTAACTCATATTCTTATTCTAAGGCATTATTTTTAGCCACTGTTCGGACATCCTGTGTTGTCTCATGTGTTGTCGTTTCAGAGGCAACACTTGGGGTAACACTTGAATATGTGGCTGTTTTGCTTGAATCAGTTTTTGTTTCAGCACGTTGTTCGGCTTCTTCCAGCAATGTCAGAGGCATATCTTCGGCTGGTTCACCTGTAGGACTCAAAAAGTTGTTAAAAACAATATTTACCGATTCTTGAATAGTCTTTAATCTTAGATTATAAACCCGGTAAGCATGACTGTTTTGAGAGTAACCAAGAAAGATAGCTTTGTCACTCTTTGAATCAAGTTTTCCTAAATATTCCTGGTCATTTAAAACATAACATAAACACCCACACATATGAAAGTAGTGTACGATAGGTTTCTTTCCATTTAAAATCTCATAGGGTGTCATAGTTGTACCGGGTCTTAAGAAAACTCGATTCGAAGTGTGACAAGCCGTGTTTAATGCCTCGGCCCAAAAACCTTTAGAAATATTTCTAGCAATTAGCATAACACGTGTCATCTCTAGCAAAGTCCTATTTTTCCTTTCAGCAACACCATTTTGTTGTGGTGTTTTGGGTGCTGAAAATTCATGGTGTATCCCTTTTTTACTACAAGAAGTAGAGAAGGAGATGTTTTCAAATTCTTTACCATGATCTGATCTTATACGGAAAATAGGTGAACAAAAAATGTTTTTTATTTTGGAAAATAAGTGTTTAAATTTTTCAAAAGTTTAAGATTTTTATCTTAAAAAATAGACCCATGTATACCTAGAAAAATCATCCACTATCACATAAATATACCTCTTACCTCCCAAGCTTTCTACCTCAATTGGACCCATTAAGTCCATTATATGTAAAAGCTGAAAACAATGTGTTGATCCCGAGTGTTGTTTACTGTGTTGTCCAACACTGTAAGCAACACGAGTCTGTTTACCTTTTTGACAGTTGTGATGAATGTGCCATTCGAAAATTTTCCCATTTTTTTGTGTTTGGAAAAAATCAACGAAAAAAACGGAGTCGCCACGCCATTTTAATTTTGAGGGCCAAAACTTTGAAAAAAGCCCGAGATCAGAGATTTAGGTTCGGAGGTCATGTTACGCGTCGGGAAGGACGTTAGTGTGCACCCGACGCGCCTCGTAAAACGAGTCTTCCAAGCTGAAAATCATTTGTGTGTGTGTGTGTGTGTGTTTTGGCCAAAATAAGTTGAAACTCAGAAAAGTAAAAATTGGGATATCTTTTTAAGACTTTAAACTGATCCCATGATTTTTTGGAAGATTTTTGGGTTGAGATTTGGTACTCAAAAGACCTTTTGAAGTTGAGAGCCATTTCTGCCAGAATGAAAAAGGCAGTGGACCTTTGATTTTGAAAGGGATTCAAGGGTCTTAAAACTTCATAATCTGGATAAACTCAGAGAATGAAAGTTGTTCTAGACACCTTAAATAAAGTTTGTGCGAAGGAATTTTCCATTTTGGAGAAGATTTGAGGGGTCAAAACCTTCTGGAAACCTCAGATATTGAGATCTGGATTCCCAGAAGCTGATGAACTAGCCTCTGAAAGAAAATTTGAAAAGAGGAGTTTTACTCACCCAAAAAATAAGGTAAAAATATGTCTGGAAATATCCGGATGTTGGCTACAAAAAGTGTTTTGTAGTCAACACCAAATTCCAAGTTCATATGTGTCCAAAAATTAAGACCATGGACTGAGGTCTGAGAAAATTGCTACTGGACAGCAACTTCTCAAGAAAGAAAATATGATTTTAAGGGGGGTTTTGCATCCATGCTTGTCCCCATTTCCCTAGGTTTTGGTTAGTGATCACTAGACATTTTAGTGGTGAATCAACTATACCAAACCATCCTTGGGGTACATTAGGACTAAGCATTTCATTTGCTTGGGAAGGGGAATTTTATCCTTTGAAATCAAGATTTTATGCTTGAAAATGGTTTTTAGGGTTTTGAAAATGAGTTTTCTTTGCAAGAAAGTAAGAAAGCTTAAAAATAATGTTGATCTTTGTAGAAGATCATCCATGGAGATGGTCTTCCATGGTGATCTTCTTAGATCTAAAGCAAGAAGATGAAGGAACTACATTTTGTAGTTTGAAGATGCATGCATGGTTGAGATTTAGGGTTAGGAAGAGGAGGGTTTACCAATCTTCCTTGTGTTCTTGAGTGTTTGGCTTGAGTGTATGAGTGTTTAGGGCTTTAATATGAGAGTGAGTGGATGAGTATGAGTTGGGAAAGATTGGAGAGAAAATGGTGACAATTCAAGTGAATTCTCACTGTTTTCTCTCTATATTTCGCCAGAGGTTCGGTGCAAAATGTGTTCTTCCTCCTTATTTTTGTGACTGGAGGGCTCAATTTATAGCCCTCTGAAAATGCAAAGGTATCCGCGCGGATAGGTCCAGTAGGCGTGCACTGTTCATTAAATGCAGCTTCAGCTTTGGACAAGAGGAATAATCTTTTTGAAATTTCAAATTAACAGCCAGTTTTTGTGTCTCCAGCCATTGCTATTTGTGGTTTTATTCCTTTTGTTTTTCTTTTTAAGATTCTTTTTTAAGGTTTAACCTTAAATAACAATGCCCATTTTACCCTCACTTTGTTAGAAATGTTAGGATAGTTAGGAATTGTTAGAAATGTTATAACTTTCGTTAATTTTCTAACGAAAATTCTAACAAGCTCAAATTGGAGCACTTACAGTAGCCCCTCGGCGACGGCGCTTTCGAAGGAAGCGGGGTCGTCGATAAGAGTAAGGCTCCATATTTGGCAGGATGATCGAGTGATCGGGTGGGCGAACCTAGCGATAGGCTACCTACGTATCCCGGGTGGGAATCAAGCCGATCGTAGTTCGGGTGCTTGACCTGGAGATGATGGCGTTTTAGGTGCCTCGAACCCGATGAGCGAGTTCTACGGTCGGTTCTTTGGAAAGAAACTTCTGCTTTGGGGATAAGAGATGACCATTTTCGGTCGATGGCTATCCGCTCTCTGTGGGGATAGGAATGACCATTTTCGGTCTCTGCTGGGGATGATTGCGATTTATCGCTTTCTAGTGATAGCGTCTTAGGTGCCTCGAACCTTGAAGATGGCGTTTTAGGTGCCTCGAACCTTGGAGATGGCGTTTTAGGTGCCTCGAACCTTGATGATGATGGCTTTTTAGGCGCCTCGGACCTTGGAGATGGCGTTTTAGGTGCCTCGAACCTTGATGATGATGGCCTTTTAGGCGCCTCGGACCTTAATTTGAAATGGCCTTTCGGTGGACTTCGTCTGCTGCCGAAGGAGAGGGTGACCATTTTGGTCGAGGGGCTGGATCTAATGATAGGATACCTACGTATCCCTAGTGGGAATCAAGCCCTTTCGTAGTTCGAGTACTACTCGAGATTCTGTTGGCTTTTGGGATTCCGTTAGCTTTGCTGGGGATTTCGTTAGCCTTTGCTGGGGAAAAAATTGGACGTATTCGTGCAGGAAATCGGTCTTACGTTTGGCGCCGTTGGATGATTTTGATGAAAGATACGGGATCTCGTTATCTTTCTCAGGGAGATCGGACTTACGTTTGACTGCCGGGGGTAATTTTGATGAAAGATACGGGATCTCGTTATCTTTCTCAGGGCACTCGGTCTTACGTTTGACTGCCGTTCGATTTTGATGAAAGATACGGGATCTCGTTATCTTTCTCGGGGCACTCGGTCTTACGTTTTACTGCCGGGGAATGTTTTGATGAAAGATACGGAATCTCGTTATCTTTCTCGGGGCACTCGGTCTTACGTTTGACTGCCGGGAAGGATTTTGATGAAAGATACGAGATTTCGTTATCTTTCTCGGGGCACTCGGTCTTACGTTTTACTGCCGGAAAGGATTTTGATGAAAGATACGGGATCCGTTATCTTTCTCGGGGAGATCGGTCTTACGTTTTACTGTCGGGGAAGATTTTGATGAAAGATACGGGATCCGTTATCTTTCTCGGGTCACTTGGTCTTACGTTTGGCTAGGGAGATTTTGATGAAAGATACGGGATCTCGTTATCTTTCTCGGGGCACTCGGTCTTACGTTTGGCTAGCAGGGGAATGATTTTGATGAAAGATACGGGATCCGTTATCTTTCTCGGGGCACTCGGTCTTACGTTTGGCTAGGGGTAGATTTTGATGAAAGATACGGGATCCGTTATCTTTCTCGGGGCACTCGGTCTTACGTTTTTCTTGTCGGGGTAATTTTGATGAAAGATACGGGATCTCGTTATCTTTCTCGGGGCACTCGGTCTTACGTTTGGCCGGAGATTGATTTTGATGAAAGATACGGGATCCGTTATCTTTCTCGGGGCACTCGGTCTTACGTTTCTTTGCTTAGGGGGATTTTGATGAAAGATACGGGATCCGTTATCTTTCTCGGGGCACTCGGTCTTACGTTTGGCTTTATAGGGAATGATTTTGATGGAAGATACGGGATCTCGTTATCTTTCTCGGGAGATCGGTCTTACGTTTGGCTAGGGAATGATTTTGATGAAAGATACGGGATCCGTTATCTTTCTCGGGAGCACTCGGTCTTACGTTTGACTGCCGGGGAATGGTTTTGATGAAAGATACGGGATCAGTTATCTTTCTCAGAACTTTTCGGTCTTACGTTTGTGCTAGGGGGTAATTTTGATGAAAGATACGGGATCTCGTTATCTTTCTCGGGGCACTCGGTCTTACGTTTGCTTGCCAGGGGTAATTTTGATGAAAGATACGGGATCTCGTTATCTTTCTCGGGCACTCGGTCTTATGTTTGAGGCTAGGGAAGGATTTTGATGAAAGATACGGGATCTCGTTATCTTTCTCGGGGCACTCGGTCTTACGTTTGGCTTAGGGGTAATTTTGATGAAAGATACGGGATCTCGTTATCTTTCTCGGGGCACTCGGTCTTACGTTTACCGCCGCTGGATAATTTTGATGAAAGATACGGGATCCGTTATCTTTCTCGGGGCACTCGGTCTTACGTTTGGCTAGCAGGGAAGATTTTGATGAAAGATACGGGATCTCGTTATCTTTCTCGGGGCACTCGGTCTTACGTTTGGCTAGCAGGATAATTTTGATGAAAGATACGGGATCTCGTTATCTTTCTCGGGGCACTCGGTCTTACGTTTGGCTAGGGGTAATTTTGATGAAAGATACGGGATCTCGTTATCTTTCTCGGGGCACTCGGTCTTACGTTTGGCTGCAGGGGTAATTTTGATGAAAGATACGGGATCTCGTTATCTTTCTCGGGGCACTCGGTCTTACGTTTGGCCGGGGTAATTTTGATGAAAGATACGGGATCTCGTTATCTTTCTCGGGGCACTCGGTCTTACGTTTGGCTAGGGGTAATTTTTCTTTGACAAGGGGCCGACTTTGGTTAACTTTGGTTAACTCTGTCAAGTTGGGGTAATTGCGAGTCACTGGAATTTTAAGGGGCAAAAGGGTCATTTTGACCCTTGCAATCCTGTCCGCGCGGAGAGGACCTGAAAATCAGGGGTATTAATTAGGGCCAACGCCCTTCTTCTTCCTCAGTCCAATTTTTTGAATTTTACGAGAGGAAAGAGAGAGAAAGTCGCAAATCCGCCATTTTTGGCCTTTGGAGCTTCGAAATCTTCCGATTTTCTTCGATTTTTTGAGCAATGGAACACGGAAAAGGCGCTTTTCAAGGCCAAGGACGTGGCCCGGTAGCGGAGAGGCGATTGGAGCTCGTCCGGATGAGGAGGCATTACAATCTTTCGCAATCGGTTGAGGAGGAGCATTACCCTGATGCTTGGCAACATTGGGCTTCGGATCCGCATCTCCGAACGGTATACTTTGAAACCCTTTGATCCCTTTGTTGATTTCTTGTTTGAAATTTGAATTTTGGGTGATTTTTGAATTAATTTTTTTTTTGAAAATTCGAATGATTGATGTTCTTGGCTTTGAATCTTGGTTTTGATGCTTTGCATGTTGTAATGAATTTGTGGGTATCCCAAAATGTGCATTTTGCTTGGGAAAAGAATTGACATTTTTGCCACATTTTTTTTTTTAAATTCGAAAATTGCATGTGAAAATTCGAATATTGTGATTGATTTTTTTTTTTTTGAAATTGAATATTGATATTGATGAATGATGCAATGCATGCATTTTGTTTGGAAAGAATTGGCATTTTGCCAATATGAGATGTATGTATGTTTAGGATTATTTTTTTTGAAAAGTGGGACGGATTTTTCCTCCCGTTGCAATGTAAGATGGATGATATGCATGTATGCAAAAAATTTTTTTGAGATGATGCATGTTATTTTATGAAAATGGGACGGAGTTTTTACTTCCGTAGGAATGCATCTTTTTTTTTTTTATGAATGCATTGGGACTTGCTGAAAATTGTTTTCTTTCATGCGAGAAAAATGGGGCTATGCTCATTGTATCTTTGTTATCTTTGTCGAATTTTTTTTTTTTTTTTTTTAATGCAAATGCAATCTTTTTGACATTTTCTCTTTTTTTTTTTTTTACAGATCTCGAAACCGCTTTTTGTGACGGAGCAGTGTACCGAACAAAATGAAGACTCGAGGATCGGTGGAGTCCGTGATTGACTTGTGGGACCTGGCTTGGGATGCGGGCCGAGGAGCTTTGCCGAGTCAGAGGCAGTTGTTGTCGAGACGGGGCTCACGGGAGTTCGTCGAGTGTTTGAGGGGCTGGTCGAGTTCCCTAAGAGCAAAGGCTTGATGTTTGCTCCGGCGCGGCAAGACTTGGTGGGACGCGACCCACACCTTCCACTTCTTACGGGGCGAGGCTACGGTTACGCCCTCCGATTACGCCTGCGATCACGGGCTGTCCTTTAATGGACGCGGCATTGAGTGGCGGGATGGCTACAGCGATGCCGATCCTGCGAGCTCTTACGGGATTTTCCCCTATTCCCAAAAGGGGATGGGGATGGAGTATGCCGTGGTCTACGGCAAGATTGTGGAGACCATAGCGAGTTATGAGGTGGGGAGGAGAGGATAGGCGCCGATCGGTGCTAGTGGCCTTCTTGTGGTTTGCTTTCTCGAGCACGCTCTTTGGACATGCTTTGAGGGACGGCGGTCTTTGCCTTCTTGAGGTCCTTGGAGGACATGGAGACGGCGGAGATGTCTCGTGGGGAGAGGCGAGGCGCGAGCTTTATTTTGCTCTTGATAGGTACGGCCCGGAAGAGCTGTGAGCTCACTTGTCTTGCTTTGAGTTTGCCACAGGTATAAGCTCTCTTTTTGCTTTCCCTCTTTTTTTTTTTTTGAGCACGCACTTTTCTTTTGCTCGGATTGATTGGATTTTTACCTTTCGCAGTATGGGCGTTGGAGTTTTTCCACGTCACGGTGTGGCGGCGGCCGCGGAGTACGTCGGGCGTATCCGGCCATGCGGTCTTGGTCCAAGCATGCCCTGGGAGAGGATAAGTTCCCAGTGGCGTACGACTCTCAGTACGCGGATTGCCTTCCTTTCGACGGAGGCCGAGACAGATGAGGGATGGTATTCTTCCCACAGGATCGCTTTGAGGTAGCGCAGTGAAGGCGCCGAGATCCGGGACGGTGCGGCGGAGGATTTTGAGGGTCGACTGCGATGCCTATTATGCGGGAGAGAGGGTGACGCGCCGGCATGGCGTGAACTCGCCTTTGAGGACACCGGTGGAGCCTCCCGCCGATATGATGCACCCGAGTGATCGGTCCGTGACTGGGATGATTACCGAGCGAGTCAAGCACTTCTCGGACTTCGTGGCGATTGAGCCATATGCGACATTTGTCTTGAGGAGGCGAGGATGCCTCGAGGTCTTGGATAGGGAGGGGCTTGGGATCCCGCGGTACCCTCGGACGGATTTTTCCTATATCCGGGATGGGGTCCGATTGAGGGTGCGAGATCCCTCAGCCCGAGCGGCTTCCACGAGCTTTCCGGCCTCGTCCGGGTATGAAGGTATGGTTTCACCTTTTCCCCTTCTTTTCTTTCCTTTGTTTCATCATCTTTAGCATCACCTCTTTTTTTTTTGACGCTTTTGCTTTTGTGCAGTTTTCGGAGGTGGTCGTCGAGAAGGCGACGAAGCAAGTGATCGGGGCCAAGAGATTCATCGGGAGGATGGTCGCTTGCGGGGCTCCTCGAGGCTAGAGCGAGGCGACCACGGCCGGCGCACAGTCGGACGGGAGGCTTCCCCTATTCGCTCGGAGACTCCTTTGTCTCCTTTCCTTGATCCCGCGCGGTGCGCCTTCGGATCACGTCATTCTCGGGGATCCACACGGGCGGGGACACGTTTGGCGGCATGGCGGGTCGTCTTCGTACGTGCGAGTCCGAAGCGCCTTCACCTTCGGATACGATTTTTCGCAGATCTCGGCTTGCCCTATCGGAGCGTGCCGGTTGGTCTGACGAGCCTCTCTCGAGACGAGGACGATTCGAGCCCGAGATTTTCAGGGGCTCTGAGGAGGCGGGCCCGAGTCGCAAGAGGGGCCGAGGGGAGACATCGGAGTCTTTGGAGACTCCGATTGATTTTTTTTTTTTTGAGATTTGAGATTGAGATTTAGATTTGTACAGCTTATGCACATTTTTTTTTTTTGATGTAATAATTTAGGATTTTATTTATGTTTGCTTGTTTTTTTTTATGCACACTCTTCTCTTTTTTTTGGAATGTAATAATTTAGGATTTTATTTTATGAATGCAATGCAATATGAATGCAGTGTTGCATGAGCCCCCTTTTTTTTTTGCAAGGGTGTTTGGTATATGGACTGGTTTGGGGAGGTTTTTTTGCACAAGTTTCGAGGAACATGACGGAATATTCCTCTTTTGGAGTAGCGACTTGAATTTATTCTTGCAGATTTTTTTTTTGGGAAAGCAATCCCATCCGCGCGGATGAGGACCGCATCCTGACATTGTCCTTTAATTTTGGTACGGAACTGGTCTTGCTTTATTTCAAATTCAAATATCCTCTTCAACCTCCAGGTCAACTTGAGCCATTTTCGGGGAGAAAGAGAGAGAAAACCATGGAAAACCTTAGAAATGCTCCATCAAAATTGTCCCAAGAGTCCCAAATGTCATTCTTTGAAAAGTTCAAGGAGTGGTGTAGGAGATCATGCATGAGAGAAGATCATTCTTTGAAGAAAGGTACAAGATGACGATGCTTGTGGTCTCTCAAGGAATTGATTCCGGATTATGACCTCTTAAGAGCTTCTTCTTCATTTTGGGATACTAGAAGGCATGTCTTTTGCCTTTCCTTCAACGAGATTGTTCCGGTCGAAGAATTTCGGGCCTTGCTTGGAGGTCCGGAGGTGGAAGAGATAGCGGTTCCTTTGCCGGGAGGGGCTTCTTTCTTTGACAGATTGTGCGTCCTCCTTCATCTTTCCCGGAGGAAGCGCAAGGTATGATCCGCGGTCCCGATCATTTCGATATTTCCGGTCTTCCCGACAGATTTAGGGGCCTAGGTTTGGTGGATGATGCCTATTGGGATGCCTTTGCACTTTGTATGTTTGGCACCACTTTGTTCATGGTCTATTCCTTTGGGATGCGCCATCGGTCTTTCTTGGATGTCGTCGTTCACTGTCGCCTGGCGAGAGATGTCGTTCCTTTGATTACGGGGAGACTTTTCATGCTCTCGACGCAGTTAGCTACCGGACGGCGGTATATGCACGGGGCAGACCCGTTCCTCTTGACCACTGTGGGCGATGGAGCGTTTGGGGTTCTTCGGAAACCTCGATATGATCGAGGCCTTGGACTTTTGCCGGGAGAGGTGTTGATGTAGATTTTGATGATCGGGGCTCGTGGGCGCGTTGGATGGCGGGTCGCGGGGCTGAAGATATCGAGATGGTTGGTGCCTCGGTGGCGGGTGGAGACTCGCGAGTGCTTCGGGGACGGGTCTCCCGTGGTTATGCTTAGGGGCTTTCTCGGTCCGGTTTCTACATTAAAAGGCTCACAGTCACGAGGCAGGTTTGGCTTGGAAGCGAGTTCCTTTGGAGGGTTTTGATGATATAGCCACCGGGGTGGTGGCTCCTGTTTCCATGGATGATCCCTCGGTGTTTCCATTTCTTTCCCGAGCATGGAGGTATGATGCCTTTCCTCCTCGGGTCATTCTCGAGCGTCAGAGACCGGTGTTCCCGACCACTTGGTACCTGGATTGGTATGAGAGGCATGCAGGAGAGACTCGGGTGGCTATTTTGGACGGCGTGAGGCCATTGTGGGTGCGGAGGTCCCTGGCTGTTTTCGAGAGGAGGAGGGCCGAGGCGAGGGCCAACCCTCATGACGGGGAGCGGAGACGCGCGTGGCGATTATGAGGCTTACGTCAAGAGACGGGAGAGGAGGGCTCCTATGCTACCGGCTAGGTTACGGGAGATGAGAGATGACGCTAGGGCTACTAAGGCCCCGACAGAGGCCGGTTTGATAGACCACGTCCCTATACCGGAAGCTTGGTAGGAGGAATGCGACATTTTCCTGTTCGGAAAAGAAAGACTCGGAGGGGAAGAAGAAGGGAGAGGCCGATGCAGTGGCTTGGAGTGACTCGAGGTTTCCGAGTATCCCTTTCTTGTCATGGCGGACACATTAGTTTGATTATGTATCTTAGTTTTCTTTTAGCGAGTTGCCGGTTGTAGGAATGAATCGGGCTTAGACTCATCAAAGAGCTTTTTAACTTGTAATGAATATTTGAATTGCTTTAGAGTTTTTCGAGACAGCTTTCATGGTACGATCAATTGTATTGATGCCAAAGTATGGCTTTTATTTGTGCTTTAGACCGAACCGTTTCATTTGCCTACGTTCCCCTCATTTTGAGGAGCTCGGGTCTTCGTAGTTCAACAGTGAACTCTTTTTGTTTTTTTGTTTTTTTTTTGTTTTTTTTTTTTTGGTGCAACCACATTTTTACCTAGGCCGCCCTTCTCGGGTTTCTAACCTAGTTGGGTATTACTCTTTTAGCACTCTTTTTTTTTGTTTTTTTTTTTTTGTTTGTTTCTTTTGTTTTTTTTTTGTTTTTTTTTTTTTTGTGCAACCCTCGTTTTTACCTAGGCCGCCCTTTTCGGGTTTCTAACCTAGTTGGGTATTACTCTTTTAGCACTCTTTTTTTTTTTTTTTTTTTTTCTTTTTTTTTTTTTTTTTACGCGTAGTATCTGCCGCGCGCTTGTCACCATTCATTTGGGTGTACAAAGGGATTCCCGTCGAGGTACGCAAGTTGCATGGCTCCTCGGAGAAGATCTTACGGGACGACATATGGCCCGACCCATACGAGGCTCCCATTTGCCGAGGGGGTTGATACGGGTGGGGGCTTTTCTTTTAGAACGAGATCACCTTCTCGGATTTCCCGATGCTTTACTTTCTTGTCGAAGGCTCTAGCCATTCTTCCTTGGTAGGCTCGGATGTGTTCCATGGCCTTCGGTCGGCGTTCGTCTAGTAGGGCCAATTCATCATGGCGACTCTGGAGCCATTCGACCTCGTTGATCGGCTTTCCGGCGGGTATACGGAGCGAGGATTTCCGGCTCGATTGGGAGTACGGCTTCCATTCCGTATGTGAGGGCAAAAGGTGTTTCCCGCGATTGCCGTTCGGCCCCGATGTTACGTAGCCCCGAGTGCCAAGTGTAACTTCTCGGGCCAATCTACGCCTTGGACATCCATTTTCCGGATGATATTTTCCCGTGAGTCTTGTTTGCTTTGCTTCGACGGCTCCGTTGGTTTGGGGCACATAGGAGATGACTTGTGACGGGTTATTCGGAATTCCGCCGGCGGTTTTCACATTCCCCTTCGAAGTGGGATCCATTATACGAGATGATTTGGTGGCAACCCGTATCTTGCACATGATGTTTTCTTTGATGAAGAGGGCAACTTTCTTTGAATTGAGGATTTTGTAGGACTTTGCGAGCATCACTTTCCGATTCCTTCAAAGAAATCACCAATCTGCGTCTCTTTAGGCTCTTCCGCGATTCCCAAATTCACACTCGTCAAAATCTCTTCGGCGGCTTGGGCTCGATTTTCCTCTTCCGGACAACACCTTAAAGATTTTTTTTGTTGTTTGATTTTTTTTTGTTTAATGTGTACGCTTCTTTATCTAATGAATTATTATTAATTTTTTAGATTATTAGTTAATTCATCATTAGTTAAAGTGGCAATTAAGGGATACTCGAAAGGTTCGTCATTTCATTGAAGACGAAGGGAATACAACGTTCGCTACGGACTCGTAGTCTTCGGGCGTAAGGCCATCGGACGACTCGAGAGACTCGAACTCAACAATGAGAGACTCGGAGGACTTTACAAAGGTTGACACGAAAGGACGGGGGACCAATCCAAGCTTGGTGATCATTTCCTCTTTGGTCGCGGACGGAGCTGAGAGAGTTTCCCAATTCTTTAGCGGCATCGGCGTTCGGTGGCTTCACAACACGGGAAAGGCATGGTCTCTGTGCTCCCTCTTCGATCGTTGCTATCATCTCTTTGTACGAACCGAGAATCAATTGTGTTTGGCGTCGAAAGGCGAGCATGTGGATGTAGGGATCTTCCTCAATCCACAGGGATTTCCGTTTCGTCACAATCGACCGCTCAATCCCGGATGTAAGGACGTATTGCGTCTCGGTGTCTTTGCTAGAAAAATCTCATGTCCCATACTCGGCGGAAAGGCTCGGCGGGTAGTTCGGCAAGGAGGACGTCCCACACGGCGTTCATAGATTCGAGCCGAGTCTGTCGGTGTTTGCTCGACTTTTATCATGAAAATCTCCTCGCTTGGCGAGGCCAAAGAATGGGTTTGCGAGAATGCGACAAATGCGTGATTGAGATCCGGGGACTTGTGTGCACTGTATCATGGCGGTGTTCGGCGTTTCCTTCCGGTACGCCTCCAAGTGTTGGAAATAGCAATTAAATTTGATGAATCGAACTTCTTCGGAGTACGCTCGCTTGAGTGTGTCGACATAGTTGGCATCGCTGGATTCCAAAGGATCTTTGGCGAGACTTGCCTCTTGAAGGATGTAGCCCGGTGTTTGGCTGTGGGCGTTCTTGGCTATTGTTTCGACTTCGTTCCCTATGAGGAAGCTGTCACCCCTTATGACTTCAAGGTCTCTGCCGGTTGATGAATTTGACGCATTGGTGGAGAGTGGAGGCTATGGCTTTCATGTGATGCAACCAAGGGCGCCCTAGTAGGGTTTGTGAACTCGGAGGATATCCATTACATGGAACTTTGCGGGCACCATTTGGGTTTCGTACCGAGTTCGAGTCACTTGTCCCCGAGATGGGGCGAGACGAACCGTCGTAGGCCTTGGACGGTCCGGGTAGATGGGATCACGCGCCTTTCATTTATGCGGAGGGCCCTCATCATCTTTGAGGGAAGGACGTTTACCGATGATCCATTGTCCACTAATACCCCGAGGAGTGACATGGTGTTGAGCCGAATAGTGATGTACAAAGCTTCATTGTGTTGGGAGACATCTCTTGGCAAATCTTCATTGCGAGGAAGGTGATCATGCTCCCATATAGGTGAGGATCATAGATTTGGTCCTTGTCTCGGGATAGAGAGTCATTAAACACTGTCGCTTCGTGCCTTTTTCTTGCGAGGTAGAGTCTTTGCGAAGCCCACAGGTTATCTTGATGCCTTTTGTGGCGGTTGCCATCTCCGGTCAACATGTTGATTGAGTGGGAGCGCCAGAGGCCAGCGTCAGGTTTTCTTCATCGGTGTATACTCGGGAGGCTGGACAAGGCGAACCTTGGGCGACCCCGAGGGGTTGGACTTACGCGACTGCAGTATCCGAAAGTCTCAATTGTCGTTGGCAAGGCTTTTACGCTCTTTTACCCCTTTTTGCTTTGGGAAGGCGGGCGGAGTAGAGTACATAATAATCAAATCCCCGAGATGGCTCCCCGAGGCGTTCCCACTTTGTTATCACCGGCCTCGAATCTCTCCTCAATTTTTGGCCGGGAGGAAATTTTCTTTTTCTTAGGAGGACGGTCCTCGTGTATCCAAGTCTGATAATCCCTTTCAAGGCAATCGGGACGATCACAAATATCCCACCAAATGTGTTCTACGGGTGGTGGCGGATTTTGGGACCTCGAGGTTGGCGGTCTTTGGAATGACTTTGAGTGGAGCTGGTCGAGGATCTCTGCTTTGGGCTCATGCTGTAGCGAGTGATTGGACTCCGCCGGGGATAATGAGAGATATTGAGGTCCTGGGGAGCGGGCACATGTTTGTCCTTCGAGGGTAGCCCCAGTCGGTTGGGATATTGTTAAGGTCCCAAAGTGGCGTGTGGCCTCTTCAATCCAAGCTCGCTGTCCGTTTCTCGGCGTTCTTCCAGTGGCTTTGATGGCCGACCATATTTCTTTAACTCGTTCCCCGATTTTCATCACTCAGCCGATATTTGTGGGATCATCACTTTGAGAGGGGACAACCGAGATACCGAACTCTTTCGTCCCCGACTAACGTTTGGGGGCCAGCTTGCCCCGTAAGTCGGCGGCGAGAGTCCCTACGGGTGGAAACATAGGAATCTTGGGGTAGCATCTTGATGTATCCGGACTATTAAGAAGAGGAGGAGAACCCTCTTCCTTCTTTGCGGTAAAAGTGCCATCGGAATTGAGACCGATAGTCAAACCATGACTTGCGACTACCCCGGTAGGTCATCAATTTGAGCCTCATGTCGAAGTCTCATCTGTTCTACCAACTGGATCCACACGGTCTGTTCGAGGGATTTTGGAGGACGGAGCAACGTTATCCCCATGATTACCGGCCGATGCAGACATTCTCAAACCCGGAAGTCGGAGCAAACGGTGAAGCCGACGATGCGCTTGACTCTTCCCAACTCGATCAAACGGTGACCCGGTGCCCGAAACCAAGCTTTGTGCGGAGTCATGCGGGAAAGGACACGAAGGTTCGATGTCCTGGAATGGAAGGAGGGTAGGTGTTTGGGCTTTAGGCTCATGCAACATGCGCTTATTTGTTCACGTTTACTTAAAACATGTTTTATTAACCTAATCGGTTGGAAAAGATTGCTCTTCTTTTTCGCAAACTACTCAGATTCCTGGATCAATGGGCCCCGTCACTACGTCTATAAGCCCCTCGTATTCCACCTCGTATTTCGACCTCCCAGTGGTGGACAGCCGGCGAGGGTCCTATAGGGCAAGCGGGTCCCACCGACCGAAAGAAAAACGATCCTAAAAGTCCGGGTAATCGAGTCTTAACGAGCATTCGATGTAAATTACGGACAAAGCTGACGTCAAAAGTCAAGATCATGTCCGAGGGCTCGACGAAAAGTCGGCATGATTTGGACTGATAAGCGTCCACGATTGATCTTGACTTGTCGTCAGTTAAGCCGTAATTAGGCATGGAATAGTCATTAATCCTTGATGACTCAGTGTCAATGCTGGGAGTCAGTGTATAATTTGTGCCAGCCAGAGCCGAAGTCAAGGCGCCGGTCAATATCTTGGTCAAAGTCTGCGGCGGAAAACCGCAGAACTTCGACCGATTAGGGACCCGAAGATATTGAGTCGGTATGCCGACAAAGGCTTGAGAAGGAAAGGTCTATACATCTGCTTCGGACGGGGGCAGATGACACGTAATTTACTAAAAACCAACCTGGGTCTCTGGAGCAAAGTGTGAAACACGGACAAGTGCATGGTACGACATGAGAGGCTCCATTGGGATGTCTTGGGTAGTCACCTGTGAGCTCATCCGAGAGGCGCTTAATAAGACTCAAACGGACCGCGACAAGGATTTCCCGGTTAAGGAGCGTAAGGTGTGTGCGGTGTACGGTCACGTGCGCGTAGCAGCAAGTGCAACGCAGTCTATATTCTTTTTTCCGAGTAAAATAGAGATTTTTTTATGTAGTCTTTAAAAAATATGATGCATGATTTTTTTGAAATTTTCTTTTTTTTGAAAATCCTTCTTTTTTTTTTTGATTTTTTTTTTATGAGCACATAAGCACGTAAGCTACCGAAAATTCCGACAGTTAGGGACATTATTCCAGACAAATAAAATTTTGACTTTCTCCGAGGCGGCCAAAACAACATGGTGAAAACCGTGCAAAAATCAACACACACACAAAAATGATTTTCGGCCGGGACGGAAGCTTGACCCTCAAGAAGCTTTTTTTTTTTGAAAACGGTGATACCGGTGCGTGGGATTGTTAGGACCACCAAATTTATTCCCTCAACTTTGCGTGTTAGGAGGGCTTTATAACGGGAAATTTAGTGGTTTCCCACCAATATACCAAATACCATTTTTTTTTTAAAAAAAGCTTAAGTCCCCAAATGGAGTCGCCACCGTGATGAATGTGTTCATTCGAAAATTTTCCCACATTTTTGTGTTTAGGAAAAATCAATCGAAAAAACGGCAGTCGCCACGCCATTTTAATTTTGAGGGCCAAAACTTTGAAAAAGCCCGAGATCAGAGATTTAGGTTCTGGAGGTCAGTGTTACGCGTCGGGAGTAGGACGTTGAAAGTGTGCACTTTTTAGACCGACGCCTCGTAGAAACGAGTCTTCCAAGCTGAAAATCATTTTATTGACTATGTGTGTGTGTGTGTGTGTTTTGGTTGCAAAATAAGTTGAAACTCCAGAAAAGTAAAAAAGAATTGGGATATCTTTTTAAGACTTTAAACTGATCCCATGATTTTTTGGAGAGATTTTTGGGTTGAGATTTGGTACTCAAAAGACCTTTTTTGAAGTTGAGAGCCATTTCTGCCAGAGATGAAAAAGGCAGTGGACCTTTGATTTTGAAAGGGATTCATAGGAGTCTTAAAACTTTATAATCTGGATAAACTCAGAGAATGAAAGTTGTTCTAGACACCTTAAATAAAGTTTGTGCGAAGGAATTTTCCATTTTGGAGAAGATTTGAGGGGTCAAAACCTTGCTGGAAACCTCGAGATATTGAGATCTGGATTCCCAGAAGCTGATGAACTAGCCTCTGAAAGAAAATTTGAAAAGAGGAGTTTTACTCACCCAAAAATAAAAGTAAAAATATGTCTGGAAAGCTCTGGATGTTGGCTACAAAAAGAATTGTTTTGCTAGTCCAACACCAAATTCCAAGTTCATCTGTGTCCAAAAAAATTAAGACCATGGACTGAGAGTCTCCAGAGAAAATTGCTACTGGACAGCAACTTCTCAGAAAGAAAATATGATTTTAAGGGGGTTTTGCATCCATGCTTGTCCCCATTTCCCTAGGTTTTGGTTAGTGATCACTAGACATTTTAGTGGTGAATCAACTATACCAAACCATCCTTGGGAGTACGATTAGGACTAAGCATTTCATTTGCTTGGGAAGGGGAATTTATCCTTTGAAATCAAGATTTTATGCTTGAAAATGGTTTTTAGGGTTTTGAAAATGAGTTTTTCTTTGCAAGAAAGAAAGAAAGCTTAAAAATAATGTTGATCTTTGTAGAAGATCATCACATGGAGATGGTCTTTCCATGGTGATCTTCTTAGGATCTAAAGCAAGAAGATGAAGGAACTACATTTTGTAGTTTGAAGATACATGCACGGTTGTAGATTTAGTGGTTAGGAAGAGGAGGGTTTACCAATCTTCCTTGTGTTCTTGAGTGTTTGGCTTGAGTGTATGAGTGTTTAGGGCTTTAATATGAGAGAGTGAGTGGATGAGTATGAAGTTGGGAAAGATTGGAGAGAAAATGGTGACAATTCAGAGTGAATTCTCACCGTTTTCTCTCTATATTTCGCTGTAGGTTCGTGCAAAATGTGTTCTTCCTCCTCTATTTTTGTGACTGGAGTGGCCCAATTTATAGCCCTACGAGAAATAGCAAAGGTATCCGCGCGGATGGATCCAGGAGAGGCGCGTGCCTTTACTCGTTAATTAAATGCGCTTGACTTTGGGACAAGAGGAATAATCTTTTTAAAATTTCAAATTGACAATGCCCGTACTTTTATGTTTCCAAATTAATGCTATTTGTGGTTTTTATTAACTTTTGTTTTTCTTTTTAAGATTCTTTTTTAAGGTTTAACCTTAAATAACAATGCCCATTTTACCCTCACTTTGTTAGAAATGTTAAGATAGTTAAGGAATTGTTAGAAATGTTATAAGCTTTCCGTTAATTTTCTAACTTGAAAATTCTAACAAGCTCAAATTGGAGCAACTTTACAATTTGGCCACCCACAACTTTCATTGTAACACGTATTTACTGCATGCGTAGTGCGAGATCACTTGGGCTTGGTAGTGTCCCGGAGCGTGGCCCGTCAATTTGGTGGCTTCAGGTTAACAATTTCTTGTGTTCTTTTGCATGTTCTTTAATTTTAACATGCTTTGATTTGTGTGCGATTATTATTAGCTGTAGGTTTACAACTTTGGAATTGTGAAAAGTACATGTCCCTGCAATTGGGTGGGTGATTTTTTTTTTTTTGATAAGTATTAAATGAATGAAAGGGTATAAGGGGAAAGAGAGGGATTTGTTTACATTTATTTGAAGTATTTTTAAGAAATGAGATTTACTCATAAAATTTTAGGATTTATTTACGTGTAATCCTCTTAATTTTACGTGTCCAATTAATTGAGATCGACACATACCAACCTCTTCATGGACAACTTGTTGTCTCCCAATCAATTTTCTGTGGCCCAAAATATTTTCTGTGGCCCAAAATAAGCCGCAGGTATTGGAAATCTTGTTCTTACTTTAAATACCTGTCACAATATTTAAAAAAATACTAATCTATCTGTCCTCTTTTGTTCTTACTTTAAATACCTGTCCCTAAGATAGCTAAACGTTCCAAATTAGATTTAGAGAATTTTTATTTGTACCCCACAATATTACTGTTATACTCCCACACTTGACACTACCCACATTACTAAGACTCTTGTTTGTTTTGTTTTGGAAAAAATGTTTTTCGAAAAATATTTTTCGAAAAATATTTTTCTCACCTTTTTAAGTAATTTTTTTTAAGTAAATTGATTTACGAATTTTTCTAAGTAAACATTTTTCAAAAAATAATAACACCCTCTGGTACACACACACACCCCCACGTCACCCACCCCACATCAACCACCCCTACCCCATCCCCATCACCACCCCCACCCCATCGAGTAAAAAAATAAATATCATTTTAAATTTATTTTTAACAACTCCTCCCTCAATCCACTCACCACCCCCTGCCACCCCACCTCACCCTCGTTAAGTCAAAAAAAATAAAAAATTAATCATTTTATTTTTAACAACTCCTCCCCCACTCCACTCACCCCCACCCTCCCCCACCCATCCCCATCCTCCCCCCTTCCGTCAAGTAAAAAAAATTAATCATTTTAAATTTATTTTTATCAACTCCTCCCCCACTACACTCACCACCCAACCCCACCCCTCGTCGAGTTAAAAAAAATTAATTATTTTAAATTTATTTTTAACAACTCCTTCCCCACTCCACTCACCACCCCCTGCCACCCTACCCACCCCTACTCCCCTTGAGTAAAAAAAAATTAATCATTTTTCGAAAAACAGTTTGTAGTTAAATTAAAAAAAAATTGACCCGACGGGGGGAGGGGGGGTAGGGTGGCAGGGGGTGGTGAGTGGATTGGGGGAGTAGTTGTTAAAAATAAATTAATTTTTTTTTTACTCGAAGGGGGGGGGGGGTGGGTAGGTGGGGGGTGGGCTGACAGGAGGTGGTGAGTGGATTGGGGGAGGGATTGTTAAAAATAAATTTAAAATGATTATTTTTTTTACTCGACGGGGGGGGTGGCAACATGACAAACACGGCATGTCTCCACAAATCTAGCAACATCCTGCCCCAACTTTGGCCAAAAAAATTGGTCTGCAATTTGTGCCAAAGTTTTATCTTTTCCGAAGTTCCTAGCAAGTCCTCCCTCGTGGCTCTCGGATATGATGAAATCACGCAACGAACAGAAGGGGATGCAAAGTTTGTTTCCCTTAAAAAAATACCCATCATGGATAACAAACTGCTGGAAGCTACCCATGGAACATTTTTCCCACACCTCCTGAAAATACGGATCGTCACGATACAAATCACAAAACGTGTCAAACCCAACTACCTCACAACGCATAGTAGTCGGCAACAGGTGTCAACGGCTCAGTGCATCAGCAACCCGATTTTGAACTCCAGCTTTATGCTTGATAACAAACGTGAAAATATGAATAAAATTCACTCATTTGGCATGACGTAGATTGAGTTTATGTTGTCCCTGAATATACTTAAGTGCCTCATGATTAGAAAACAACACAAATTCCTTAGATTCATTCAACTTTTCACTAAAGAAAGCTATTGGTCTATGACTCTGACTGAGAACTTCCCCAATACCCACATTAGAAGCATCGCAATGTACCTCAAAAACACCATCAAAATCAGGTAAAGCCAAAACAGGAGCTGTCGTGACCATAGATTTCAAAAGCTGAAAAGCACCATCGGCCATTGGCCTCTTTCGTCCACACAAACCCGCCTCCCTTCAAACATTGAGTAATCGGAGAAATAATACTACTAAAGTTCCGAATAAAGCGAAGATAGAAAGAAGCCAAACCATGAAAGCGCCGAATATCATGAAAATTAGTTGGTGTTGGCCAACTAGTAATTGCCTCCACCTTCGAATTATCCATCTTAATACCCACCTTTGTAACAACATATCCCAAGAAAGTTACTTGTTCAGTTAGAAAATGACACTTCTTATGATTAGCATACAATTTTTGCTCCCTCAACACATCAAAAACTTGCCTCAAGTGATCTAAGTGTTGTTCCTCAGACCGACTATAAACCAGAATATCATCAAAATAAACAACAACAAATGTACGAATGAAAGGCCGAAAAATCTGGTTCATAAGTCGCATGAAAGTGCTTGGAGCATTAGATAACCCAAACGATATCACCATTCACTCTACAATCCATCTCGAGTTTTAAAAGCCGTCTTCCAGCTATCACCCTGCTCGACGCGACCCGATGATAACCACTCCGCAAGTCAATCTTTGAAAACACCACTGCACCATGTAACTGATCAAGTAAATCATCTATCCGTGGAATGGGGAAACGATACTTGATGGTGATCTTGTTGATTGCTCGACTATCCATTCACATACGCAATGTCCCTCCTGCCTTTGGTACCATCAATGCAGGAATCGCACATGGGCTCATACTTTCTCGAATAACACCCTTCTCTAGCAATTATCGAACTTGTGTCTCCAACTCCTCATGATCCTTAGGCCTCAAATGGTAAGTTGTCTTGTTCGGAATGGAAGCTCCTGGGATGAGATCAATAAAATGCTGAATATCCCTTATCGATGGTAAACCTGGAGAAATCTCATTGTTGGTGTGAAACCTAACAGTTTATTTAAATTCCGCAAGCGCACAGGCTATTGAAGTATAGTGAGTGCAAGTACGGGTCGATCCCACGAGGACAGGGTTTACTTTGAGAAGAATTTGTTTTTACTAAGGAATATAAATAAGATTGGGAGAAAAAAAGTTTGTTTTGAGAAAAGAATAGAACATACGCAGAAAATACTTTAGGAAAACTCTTATAAAACGAAGCATTCTCGGGATTGGAAATCATTTTAGTCACTTATTCATCATATAGTCATGTCTTTGAAAATAATGATTTTCATAAAAAATCAAGGATGGTACGTTAAGCCTACACTACTTCTCACGATCAAGCAAGTAGCGTTTGTACCCTTCACTAATTATGCCCTATCTCTCGATGGCCCATAATTAGCAAGAATCCATTAAAGTTAGCAAATCAACGTACTTTCCATTCAAGGAACATCCCTAGGCCATTGAACTACTCTCGTGATCAATGAAACCTAGTTCCTTTATATGGTTCCGTCAATTGAGATTCTCTGCTAGGTACTTCTCTCGATTAAATGAATCATACAAGTTGGACGTCTCCAAAATGTAAGTCATTTTTAGATTGATATAAAGAAATTGTTTAGATGAAGAGAAATGACAAGACTTTATAAAAGATGATGAACAAAAGCCATTTTGAGTTTCCAACCCCAAGAATATGAGGGATTACTCACTAGTCATTATAAAACAACAAACATAAATAATAATAAGAGATAAAGAAAGAAATACTTATGATTTAAAGAGACGAAGGCTGAGAATAACTTCTGAATTTTTATTGCTTCTTCCAAAATACTTCAAGAACAATGAAGAACACTTGAATCTTCAAGAGATTTGGAACTAATGATGATAAAGAATGTATATTTTGGCATATAACTTGTTTCTAAGCTCTAATATGATGATATCTAGATTGATTACAAATGGCCTATATATAGATATGGAGGAGACTCTTCAAAGTGGTGCCTTCAAAAGGTGCCTTTTTGGAACTGGTTCAACGCTTGCACGGCCGAGTCACAAGATCTGCACGGCCATGCCTCCTTGGCGCCAAAAAATTGGTTTGAACTGGTGAAAGTGCACGGCCGCTCCACTCTTGCCTGCACGGCCGCTCTGGCCTGAATTGCTCGGCCACTCTAGTTTTCAAGCCTTGGCCGCTCCATGTCTTTGGGGCCAATTTTGGCCAGGCAATGGCTATATGCACGGCCGCTCCTGTGCAAAGAGTATGACTGTGCAGGCTGGATTTGGCCTATGTGCTTGATTTGGTGTTGTCCCTCCATGGCTTTGACACTTGATTATTTCCAAGGCTCCAATTTGTTCATAAAGTGACTCAAAAACCTGTCTAAGAGTATAAAATATACCAAAGGCATAAATTGAAGATATATGACAAAAGAAGCTAAAATAAACTAAATGCAAACTAAATGATTCTAAATTAAAAGGAAATGATTGATAAATAATGAGATAAATGACTATATAATAGTCAGTTATCAAACTCCCCCACACTAAGCTCTTGCTTGTCCCCAAGCAAGATTAGGATGAAAAAATGGAGAGGGAGAAAATAAAAAGAATGCAAATGATAAAACAACGAGAATGATCCCTCAGAAAAAATTATTGTTGCATGCCTATTGCCTTTGAAGATTGCCTCTAGCTTTCTATTCATATTTTTCATATCCTTAAAAATCATTAGGAAGAAGTATTTAGGGGATATTTCAAGAGAGTAATTTTAAGACAATAAATCAATATAGCATAAATAGAATTTGATCAAGCAAAGCATATTTATAGAGAAGGATGAATCTTTAGATCAAATGCTTGGTGCAATGAAAAAGCTTCACTCTTTAGAGTGATTTGTGAAAATGAATTTATTGCTTAAAATGTACAAATAAAAAGAATTAACATTTATTCAAAAATTAGAAGTATTAATGGAATTGAAATGCATTTTGAATCACAAGGGTGAAAATGGAGGATGATAGTGGAAAATCTTATCAAGGCCTAACAAATTATCTTAATTTTGTACGTGTTAAATTTGCAAAAGACTTTGAGTAATTTTGATCCTTTCAAGTTGGAGAGATTGTGGCTGTGAACCCCATGTTCCTAATACTTAGATCAAAAATACTTTAGATATTATTTCTTTTTGGCAAGGAAACATCGTCGCAACGAACGTCATGTCCCGAGTTACTTTAGGAAATAATAGACTGCTTTTTGCTTTTTGAATATTTGGTGACTTAGTCACTCTTAAACAATAAGATAAAATGTCTTAGCCTTGATTGATTAGTGAAAATGGAAAGATGGGATTTTATGAAGGGATGTGATTCAAAGGAAGCAAAATAACGTGAATGTTTCTAATAAGGGAATAAACATCAAAAATATTGAAATGTACATTTAAAGAAACAATTTTTGCAAGATTTTTCACAAGATAAAAACCAAGTGCTTAAGATGATCAAGAAGCATTCAACTTAAACAAATAAATGCTTTTCTTAATAAAAAACCCTATATATTGCTATATTAACTTATGAGGCTATAATTACATCCTAAAAATATCCCTATATTTTTCTTTCTATTAATTTCTAAGTTTGTAAAAAGTATGAGAAGAAAAACAAAGGCACTATTCTAGAGTGAATAGCATGCATAAGGATTAATAATAGGGATCATCATAGGAATTTTTTGGTTTTTTTTTTTTAAATACTAGATGCATACATAAAGAAAAGAAAATGCAACTAAGTTAAAAAGTAAGAAAAATTTAAACTAGAAAATATTAAAATTTTTAAACTAGAAAGCAAGAAATAAAGATAGATAAATACCCCCCCCCCCACACTTAAAGTGTACATTGTCCTCAATGTTTCAAGGACCAATGACAATTCGGAGAGGGTAAAGAGAAACTTACTTGGGATGAGGGGTGGGATCTTCGAGTGTTATTGATAATATTACTCCAATCGGGTCTCCGGTCATGTAGTGCTTTAGCCTTTGACCATTTACCTTGAACTCTCCTTTTGCTTCGTTCCCAATTACAATGGCTCCGTATGGATATACCTTACGAACTTGATATGGGCCCGTCCATCTTGATTTTAGTTTTCATGGAAAAAGCTTTAAACGAGAGTTAAAAAGTAGTACCATGTCTCCTTCTTTGAAATCTCTCCTTATGATATGTGCATCATGCCACTTCTTTGTCTTTTCTTTGTATAACTTGGCACTTTCATATGCTTCATATCGGAGTTCTTCAAGCTCTTGTAACTGAAGCTTTCGCTTTTCACCGGCTTTTGCTAGGTCGTAATTGAGAGCTTTAATTGCCCAATAAGCTTTATGTTCAAGTTCCACCGGTAAATGACACGGCTTCCCTTACACCAAACGGAAAGGAGTTGTTCCGATGGGTGTTTTGAAAGCGGTGCGATAATCCCACAAAGCATTGTTCAATTTTATTGACCAATCCTTCCTTGAACTTATTACCGTTTTCTCCAAGATCCACTTTTTTTCCCGGTTCGATACTTCCACTTTCCCGTTCGTTTGAGGATGATACCCGGTGCTCGTTTTATGATGGACTCCATACTTTTTTAATAATGCCTCGAATTGGCGGTGTGAAAAATGCGAACCACCATCGATTATGATAACTTTTGGAACCCCGAACCTTGGAAAAATTATGTCTTTGAAAAGCTTCATGACAACTTTTGAGTTGTTTGTTGGAGACGCTATAGCTTCCACCCATTTTGAGACATAATCCACTGCCACTAAAATATAGTTGTTGTTGAAAGACGTTGGAAATGGTCCCATGAAATCGATGCCCCAAACATCAAAGATCTTAACCTCTAAAATATTATTAAGAGGCATTTCATTTCTTCTTGAAATGTTGCCGGTTCTTTGGCAACGATCACAAGAAATAACGAAATTTCAAGAATCTTTGAAAAGTGTGGGCCAAAAGAAACCTGATTGAAGAACCTTGGCAGCGGCTTTGGCTATGCTTGCATGACCGCCATAAGGAGATGAATGACAATGATGAAGAATGTCATTAATCTCTTCATTAGGTACACACCGCCTAATGATTCCATCTGCGCAATGCTTGAAGAGGAGCGGATCTTCCCAAAAATAATATTTAATTTTCGATAAGAATTTCTTCTTTTGTTGATAACTTATTTCCGGAGGAAGAATCTTACATGCTAGATAATTTACAATGTCCGCAAACCAAGGGGTTTCAACTTTGCTTATAGCAAGAAGATGGTCATCCGGAAATGAATCATCGATAGGAAGTTCATCTTTATCGGAAATTTCTAAATTTTTGGGAAGTCGGGATAAGTGATCAACAACTAAATTCTCCGTCCCCTTCTTATCACGGATCTCCAAATCAAATTCTTGGTGAAGAAGGATCCATCTTATCAATCTTGGCTTGGCATCCTTCTTTGCCAATAAGTCCCTTATTGTCGCGTGATCCGTTTATACAATCACCTTTGATCCCACCAAATATGACCGGAACTTGTCTATGGCAAATACCACGGCCAACAATTCTTTTTCTGTGGTGGCGTAATTCACTTGTGCTTCATCCAATGTTCGGCTAGCATAGTATATAGCATGAGTTTTCTTGTTCTTTCGCTGTCCCAAGACTGCTCCTACCGCAAAATCACTTGCATCACACATTATTTCAAAAGGGAGATCCCAATCGGGTGGTTGTACGATAGGAGCGGACACCAGTGCTTCCTTCAACCTATTAAAAGCTTCAAGACAAAGGCTATCGAACACAAATGGAGCATCTTTCATTAGTAGATTAGTCGAAGGTTTAGAAATTTTCGATTTTTTTTTATAAATCGCCGATAAAAACCGGCATGACCTAAAAAGCTTCTTATTCCTTTAACATTAATGGGCGGGGGTAATTTTTCAATGATTTCAATCTTCGCCCTATCTACTTCTATCCCCTTTTGGACACCTGTAAGTACCCCAATCTGGGTCGTTAATGTTCCGTCAGCCCAAATTAATGATTTATGATCATTTAGGGGCATTTTGGACATTATTTTGATAATTTGAATGAGGAAGGACCTCTTAGGAATAAAAAAAATGGACAAATACCTCGCTGAAAATTTGTCATTTCCAATAAAAGGAAATATTGACCAAGAGAAAAATGCCAAAACTGCTTTTCTGCACAGATCAGGCATATTGCTGGGGTCATCCGCGCGGACAAGATTGCACCTACAATCTTGTCCACGCGGATAAGATTGTCATCCAGACAACCTATAAATACAGCCCTTCTCCCTCAGTTTAACAAGACAGAAAAAGCCTCAAAATTACGAAAACCTACTGTTATGCTATCAAAATCCATTCCCAAATAGCCATTTACAACTTCAAAATTCAAAATCCAACACCAAATCCAACCCCAAATCCATCTCAAACCACTCTTAAGCCTTGAAATCTTTCAAACCCTAAACAACAAACCAAGAAACAATTGGTAAACCCTCACCTCCCTTACTCAAAATTCCTTCATCCATGCATACATTTCATATGCAAATGATGTAGCCTTGTTTACTTATTTACTTGCTCATCCCCTTCCCCTCTTGTCCCAAGGATCCAAGAGGATCTCCATGGAATCCATTTCCATGGATGATCTTCTAAGATGATCCACATTTTCCTTTATTTCCATGTCATTCCCCACTCCCCTTTTTACATTATGTGGTACTTGCTTGCTTGACATAGAAGATGGTCATCTTGGAGTTCATCTCCATGGATGACCACTTCAAATGGTTCATATTTGCTAATTTCATGCCTCTTTACATTTTCTAGTCTTTACTTGCTTTCTTGACCTAAATATGGTCATCTTGGAGTCAATCTCCATAGGTGATCATTTCAAATGGTCCACATCACTTATTTCCTTGCAAATCCCCCTCCCTAGTCTAAGATGCTCACCTTGGAACATTTTCCTTGGATGAAAATCATTTAGACTTATAAAATAGGTCACACAACATGTAGGAGATACACTTGAGTATAGATCTCAAGGATGGTCATCTTATGACAAACTTAGAAATCTTCCTCTAAAGTTGATACATCTTGACCTATTCCTTGTTCAAATTTACTTTCATGTCAAATTCCCCTTTTCCCCTAGCAAATGAAATGCTCACAAAGTCCTAACGTACCCCCGGGATGACTTGATTAAGTGGATTCATCACTTATGACCACTAATCAAAGTCTAGGAAAAGAGAGGATAAGCATGGATGCCAAAATCCAAACCCCCTTTACTTTCTGACTTTTCAGTTACAATTCTAGTTAAGTCCTGTAAATCCAGTTAACTTTCTGGAAATTACAGTGACTAAACTGGAAAGTGTAAAAACAATAACATTGCAGGGCTATCCACGCGGATAAGATTGCACTGCAGTCTTGTCCACGCGGTTGACATTGTCATCAGCAAACAGTCCCTCAATTTTCTGTTATTTTCAGTTTAATCACTATTTTTAAACTGTTTTTCAGTTCAGTCCCTAAAACTTCAGTTATTTTCAGAAAAGTCCTTTCACACACACACACACATAAAATGTTTCAAGTGAGGATGACTCGTCGTATGAGGCATTCCGGGTGAACGCCAAACGTTCTTCCCGGAGTGTAACGTGACCTCCGAACTCACTTTCTCTAATATTGGGTATTTTTCAAAGTTTTGGCCCTTAAACTAAAAACGGCATGGCGACTCCGAAATGATTTTTCAAAGTCCAACCGCTTAGGTTTTAATAAAACACGTTTTAAGTAAACGGAAACAAATAACCGCATGTTGCATGAGCCCTGAGCCCAAACACTTACCCCTTTTCTTCAACCCCCAAAGTCTGAACCTCCCTTGTATCTTCCTCCCGCAACACCTCGCAAAGCTTGGGTACGGACACCGAGTCACCGTCTGGTTAGTTGGGAAGAATCAAGTGCATCGTCAGCTTCACCGTTCGCTTCAACTCCGATTTTCAGAATGTTTGCATCAGCTAGCAACAATGGGGACAATACCACTCCACCTCCCGGGACTCCCCAGACAGACCAACATTGGATTCAGTTGGTTGAACAGATGAGACTGTGGCAGGAAGCACAGATGAACAGCCTTCTGGAGGCTATTAGGAGCCATGGTTTGGCCGCTAGTCTTAATCTCGATGGCACTTTCACCGTGGAAGAATAAGAGGACCCTAACCCCACTCTCGGTTGCCCTGAATATGTCAGAATGCCACCACTAGCCTCCTATGTAACTACCGCCAGAAACCCTGCTCCTCGACCTACAAGTCAGTCGGCCCCCAAGCAAAAGCCCAAAATGCTGCCGTCACAGTTTGATCTAAAGCAGCAATTAGGGATGGGTCAGTTTGGCTTTTCTCAGTAGCAGTCAAATGTCCCTCCTCAAAATGGTATCCACCAGGCAAATCCCAGTGCTTCCCGAGCTGTCCAAGCAGATATCAGTGAAGGAAATGAGACTTTACTTCAAGGGAGCTTCCGAACAATGGAAGAAGTATGGTTAGCCATCAGGGCTCTCGAGGAACGCCAGAACGAGCAGCAGGCCTGGATCGAGGAAGCCACACGCCATTTTGGAACCTTGACAATTCCCCAGCTGACTGGAGCTCCCTTAAAGGACAAATACGTGCCTGCTTCCCGAGTTTCTAATGCTTCCCATTACCCCTTGGGATCCAATCATTTGCTTCCAGGCGAACCCAGCAATCAGCATATCGAGGTCCCGGACCCACAACCAGCTGTCGAACACATTTGGTGGGATGTTTGCGACTGTCCCAATTGCCTCGAGAGAGACTACCAAGATGAAATCTGTGAAGGCTGTCCCCCAGAGAGGAAAACAAAGCCCTTTTTTGAACAAAAATTGAAGACAAGATATGAAGCTGGTGATCCCGCAGTGGGAATCCTCAGAGAGCCATCCGGAAAATTTGATTACTATGTCATCTATTCCAGTAAATCCCTTCAATCCAGCTCAACTCAAAACCGCTTCAACGCAGCTCAGCCCGAGGCTCCAATCCCATTACCAGCTGTCGAACACATTTGGTGGGATGTCTGTGACTGCCCAGACTGTCTTGAGAGGGACTATCAAGATGAGATAAACGAGGATCGTCCTACCAAGAAGAAGAAATATTCCTCTCAACAAAAGATGAAAGAAAGGTTCAAAGCCGGTGATACCACTGTAGGGACGCTTGGGGAACCATCAGGGAAATTCGACTACTACGTCCTCTACCCCAATGAACCTAAGCCGCGGCACAGATGACTGCACAATCTTGAGGCCCACAATTCAAGTACCAATGAGGAATAGCTATAATGGGGGCTACCCATCCTTGAATGAAAATGTTACAATAGTCTCTTAGTCAACCTTCGTAGGCTCTAGTATTTTCTCTTTTACCTAAGTCCTTCATGGGCATCTGCTATTGTAATCCACTATGGATAGGGTAGTTAAATATTTAACTTCTGTATGTGTCTTCTTTCTTTTCTCGCTAGATTCGAGACACTATTTTGTATCTAATAAAATGGTCTTATTTCAAATGATCACTCATATTGCTCAAATGCTTGAACTACGACGGCCTGAGCTCCTCACAACGAGGGGAACGTAGGCAACCAAAAATGGTCCGGCCACAAACGCATTTCAAACTAGTGAAGGATCTTGGGAAATCTTGTGATCATTTTGGATAAGACATGTTTCCAAATGTCTCGTCGAGTCTTCTTTTTCTACGACATGGGAAGGTAGAGCTAAACACTGATTTCTGTCAGCAAGGGCTTCCATACACTTTTCCATGTCAATGCTCTCTCAAAAGAGCCAAGTATCGAAATGAGTTCTTTTATGCCCTCAGCAAATGAAGCCATCTTCAAAAAATAATGTGTGCCCTTGCAGGTATACACTCCTAAAAGTCTCTTTTGTCCGGTTGACTAATTAACTAAAGAAAATAAAGAAAAGGATGGGTTACCCCCTTTGCTACATGGCAATTCGATCCTCGGAATATGCCCTAGCTCTGTGGGCCATCCAAGGAACGACAGCACAATCCCAGGCTCAGAGACCTGTAACTTGGGAAGCAATCTGAAAGGTTGCCCAGTCAGAAACCAGTAATACCCAATATCCCCAAGCTCAGTCCCTCACTATTGCTAAGCTTCGGGAGACTTACAACAAAATTAGTCAAAATCGGTTGCCAATTGCTAAGCAAGCTCCTCCGTTGACCCTAGCAGCATTAAAAGAGTCCTGTAAAGAGGCGGCAGATAAGCCAGAGGGAGAAGTGAACCTGTTGACCAGATCCGAGCATATCCATCAGGGTAATCCCAAGACAGATAAGAAGGCAGCAGATTAAGAACCCAGGGAAAACCGTAACCCCTATGCCAAGACAGCTGAAACTCCCAACCCCGAGAAAGAGGATCCTGTACTCACTCAGTTGAAGCACACTCAAGCCAACATCTCTCTGTGGTCCTTACTCACCTCATCTTATCCCCACAAGCTGAAATTGGAGGAAAGTCTGGCCCGCACACTGGTCCCTATTGATGCTACCCCTGATGATGTGGTGCAATTAATTGGGAACATCCACTACGGAAACATAGTCACCTTCACAGACCTAGATCTCCCCCAGTTCGGAGCCGATCATAATGAGCCTCTCTTTATCACGGTCCAGCTAGATGAACGGCGTCTCCCTCGGGTCTTAGTTGACAATGGGTCCGGAATGAACATCCTCCCAGCAAAGATCATGAGCCTGCTCGGCATCAAGCCTACAGATCTGAAGCCTTCCTCCCTCACAGTCAAGGCCTATGACTCAACATCTCATACAGTACTTGGGGCTGCTACTTTATTCCTGTGGTTCGGCAAAAAAATGATACCCGTAGAATTCCAAGTCATTGATATCCCAATCACCTTTAATGATCTGTTGGGAAGACCTTGGCTGCACCAAGTTAATGGGGTCGCTTCAAGCCTTCATCAGTGTGAGAAGTTCGTTTCAGATGGGGATTTAACAACCATTTATGGAGACCTAGTCACTTTGGAAGGCACTGACACGGGAGGAACACCTATCCTAGAGATCAACCATGATGAGGATGGCCTCATACTGACTGGCTTCACAGTCGAGTCTCCTAAAGTCCAAGTTTGCAACATGGATCTGACTGTCACCCGAGACAAGATCCCTCCTGTTATGAGGATGATGAGAAAGATGAATTACCTGCCTGGTCTAGGTCTCGGGAAACGCCTACGAGGGACTCATAAGGTCATTGAGGTGAAGGAACAGAAAACTCGCCATGGCCTGGGATATGAGCCAACTTCAGAGGGGATTGCAAAAGAAAAGGAAATCGTTTGAAAAAGAAAGGAAGTTGCTACAAGAAAGGTCCCTTTCTACGGCCCTAAATCTCCTCCTTTCAGCCTTGACATGACTGACTACTTCATAAAGGGCGCTCCACAACTGGACAATTCCGTCGTCAAGGAACCCACTCCCACAGAAGGCTGGCTAAAACTACAGGAGAACCTCAGTAAGTTCAGGGGAACCAGAGCCAACCCCGTTCGAAGAATGTTCCTCGATCTACCCAAGATACCTGGGGCTACTACCACCATGAAGAGCGTATACACTTTCAAAGGGGTACCAGAGCTGGTAAAGCAGTTTGAGAAGCTCAACGAAGTCATCCCGACTGTCGAGAAGGCCATAAAAGCTGAGTTTGAACTGGTCATGCCAAAGGCTAAGACTCCAAAATTCTCCTTAGATGAATGGGGTGGTCCCGTCATGCATCAGATGTTTGGGGAAGAAGTGCACATTCCAGACCTAATCGACTTGGGCTCAGTGAAAGAAATGATTGCGGTAATCAAATAGGGAGGACAGAAGCCGTTATAGCCCCGAGCCATGTTCATGCAGTCTACCATGCCCTTGAAGAATTGGGAAACTCTCTCCGGTCCGTCCGCGAGCAAAGAAGAAATGGTCACGAAGCTTGGATTGGTTCCCCGTCCCCTTGTGTCCGCCTATTTCAAGTCCTCTGAGTCTCTGGTCGTCGAATTCGAGTCCCTAGAGTCGTCTGATGGCCTTACGCCAGAAGACTATGAAATTGTAGCCAATGTTGTAATTCCTTTTACTCTGAATGAAATGATCGACCTTTCCGAGTATCCCCTGATCGCCACTTTAACTAATGATAAATTAACTAACAACTTGAAAACGGTTAATAATGATTCACTAGATAAAGATGCAGACAACTAAACGAACAATACATTAAAGAAATCTTTAAGCATGTTGTTGAGAAAGAAAAAAACCGAGCCCAAGCTACCGAGGAGGTTTTGACTCGTGTGAACCTGTGAACTACAGAAGAGCCTAAAGAGACGCAGATTGGCAGTTTCTTTGACGGGCCTGAACAAGCAACACTGACGGAACTACTCAGGGAATTTGTGGACGTGTTTGAATGGTCTTACAAGGAAATGCCCGACCTCGATCCCTCCATAGTAGAGCACCGGATACCGTTAGATCCAGAAGTCAAGCCCATCAAACAAAAGCTAAGGAAGATCAAACCTGAGTGGTCATTACAAGTAAAGGAAGAGATTGAGAAGATGCTCAAAGCAGGATTCATCCGGGTCATTGAGTACCCCACCTGGCTCTCCAACATCGTAACAGTCACCAAGGCTAACAGAAAAGTCCAATGTTGCGTGGATTTCAGAGATCTCAACAAAGCCAGCTCAATGGATGACTTCTCCCTGCCCAACATTTACATGCTGGTAGATACCACAGCCAATTACGAGGTCAAGTCTTTCGTTGACGGTTTCGCCGGCTACAACCAGATCAAAGTGGCCGAAGAGGACCAGGCTAAGACAACTTTCACTACTCCCTGGGGGACATATTGCTATACAGTCATGTCGTTTGGTCTGAAGAACGCTGGGGCTACCTATCAGAGGGCTGCCACTGCCCTATTCCACGACATGATTCATAAAGAAATAGAGGTCTACGTGGATGACATGATAGTCCACTCCAAAGGATCCGATGGCCAGCACTTCATCGATTTGAGAAAATTCTTCGACCGCCTCAGAGAACATTCCATGAGACTGAACCCAGCTAAATGCTCCTTCGGCGTCAAGCGAGGTAAAGTGTTGGGGTACATGGTAACTGAACGGGGAATCAAAGTGGACCTGCAGAAGATTAAAGCCATAGTTGAGATGAAGCCGCCTCGAACACTAACAGAGGTTAAATCTTTCATGGGAAGGCTGCAGTACATAAGCCGCTTCGTGAATCAACTGACCTCCATCTGTGAGCCCATCTTTAAGCTGATGAAGAAGAGCACATCCACTGAATGGAACCCAGAATGCCAATTTGCTTTTGAAAAGATCAAGGCATACCTTGTGAACCCTCCAATCCTTTGCCCCCCACATTGGCAAAAGCCACTACTGCTATACCTAACTGTCACAAACACTGAAATTGGGGCTATGCTGGCACAGGAGAAGAAAGACTCCAAGGTTGAAAGCGCCATCTATTTTGTGAGCAGAAAGCTACAAGGCAGTGAACTCAACTACTCAGTTTGCGAGAAGACCTGCGCAGGTCTAGTATGGGTAGTGGGAAAGTTGAAGCACTACATGCAGTCTCACTCAGTACACTTGGTCTCGAAATTGGATCCCATCAAATACCTGTTCAACAAGCCCTCCCTCTCCATGAGATTGGCAAAATGGTCATTCTTTCTGGCTGAGTACAACATCACTTATGTGATGAGAAAATCTGTAAAAGGACAGGTAATGGCATACCAACTGGCTGACTTCCCAAGTGATGAATGCCAAGGACCTGAACCTCAATTTCCTGACGATGGAATCTTCGCTCTAGAAGGAGAAAATCGCTGGCAACTCTTCTTTGACGGGGCAGCTAACAAACGGGGGAATGGGATAGGAATGCTCCTGGTCGACCCCACTGATGAACATACTCCCATAGCCATAAAGCTCAACTTCGAGGTCACTTACAATGCCACCGAGTATGAAGCCTGCATAGTTAGATTGGAGACAGCCTTGGAAAGGAACATCAAGGAGTTGGAAGTATATGGTGACTCTGCTCTCATCATCAACCAAGTGTCCAACAAGTGGAAAACAATTGATTCGGGCCTGCAAAAATATCACGCCTATAAGGAAGACCTCGCAGCCCATTTCAAAGAGATCAGCTTCCACTACCTGCCCCGAGACCGCAACAGGTTCGCAGATGCCCTGGCAACACTAGCCTCCCATGTCGAGATACCCGAAGGAAAATCAGTCAAACCCTTCGAGGTTGGGAGAAGAGAAAACCCAGCCTACTGCTTTGAGATTCAAGCAGAGAGGCAGTAGACGACCCGTGGTATGCTCAAATCTACCAATACTTAAAAAGCGGTGAAGCCTCCTTCAAAAATGAAGACGGTGAATACAAAGAAGGGATCAAGGCAAAAAGTATTATGGCTCTAAAATGCCTGGCTTACCACTACGTCCTTCTGGGAGATAAGTTGTACAAAAAGCGCTACCGAGGTCCCCTCTTACGCTGTATCAGTAAACAAAGGGCTGCCGAACTAATGAACGAAGTACATGGTGGTACCTGTGGCCCCCACATGAATGCTCGAGCTTTAATGCAGGTCATCCCGAGAATGGGCTATTTTGGATCTCTATGGAAACGGATTGCATCCAGTTCGTGAGAAGCTGTGAAAAATGTCAGCGCTACTCAAATCTCAACCATTTGCCTCCACACGACCTCTACTGCATGACAACCCCTTGGCCTTTTGTTACATGGGGAATCGACGTCATCGGCAAGGTTACACCACCAGGAAGCAACGGTCACGAGTTCGTCCTGGTAGCCATAGACTATTTCACTAAATGGGTCGAGGCCAAGTCTTACAAAGTCCTCAATTCCAAGAAGGTAGCCCTCTTTATCAAAGAAAACATCATGTGCAGATACGAATTGCCAGCTGAAGTGATTTCCGATAATGGTTCTCATTTCGAAGGAGAATGCGACAGATTGTTGGCAGAGTTCAAGATAACTCGTCACAAGTCATCCCCTTATCGACCCCAAACCAACGGTGGTGTTGAAGCGGCAAACAAGACTCTAGAAAACATCATCAGAAAGATGGCTGTCTGAGGCAGATATTGGCCAGACAAGCTCCACCTTGCCCTCTGGGGATACAGAACATCCGTCAGAACTACCACATGGGATACGCCATTTTCCCTCACTTACGGAATGGAGGCCGTGCTCCCGATCGAATTGGAAATTCCCTCGCTCCGCGTGTTGTTGGAAAATCAGATCAACGAAGTCGAATGGCTCCAGAGTCGCCACGATGAGTTGGCCCTGCTAGATGAATGTCGTCTAAAAACCATGAAACACACCTGGGCTTACCAAGCAAGAATGGCCAGAGCCTTTGACAAGAAAGTGATACATCGGGACATCCGAGAAGGCAACCTCGTGTTAAAAGAGAAGCCTCCGACCCACGCCAATCCACTTGGCAAATGGGAGCCCGTCAGGATCAGACCCTATGTAGTCCAGAAGATCTTTTTTGGAGGAGCCATGCAGCTCGCAGACTTAGATGGAAATCCCTTCGTGCATCCAGTGAACGGAGACAAGCTCCACAGATACTATGCCTGAAGATTGAGTCATTTCCCCTCAAAGGTGCTAAAAGAGTAATACCCAACTAGGTTGAAAACTCGAAAGGGCGGCCTAGGTAAAAAACATGGTTGCACTTCTCTCGTCCCTCTCTCTACCTACCCCTTCTAAAAAAAATAACAAACTTATAGGGTCAAACTACGGAGACCTGAGCCCCTTAGTCCACTTGTAAGAGGGGAACGTAGGCAGTCGAAAATGGTTCGGTCTAAAACATAAATAAACATCATATTTTGTCATCAACACAATGACCACATCACATCTGCATCTCGAAAAACTCTAATGCAATTCACCTACTCATTAAAGTTAAAAAACTTCTTGATGAGTTCAAGCCCGGTCTACTCTTAAACTCACAATTGAGCTAAAAGAAAAGACACATAAAAACACATAACTAATAACGAATGTGCCTGCAAGGACAATCAGTGGATACGCAAGGGTCTAGCCACTAGTGCCAGAGTCTCCCTCTGTCCTCCTCCGTCTCCTCCCGCCATGCCTTGTGTTCTTCCTAGGCACGGGGATGATGTCCGTCCTCCTCCTCCCTAGCTCCGGCATAGGGGCCGGGTCCATCAAGCCTGCCTCTATTAAAGCTCTGGTAGCCTGGGATTCGTATCTAATTTCCTGCCTCCTGGGTAGCGTCATAGGAACCCTGCCTCTCTGATGTTCCACTCTCATCTCATAGTCAAACATATCATCTCCACTCCTGTCATATGGGTTAGCCCTCGCCTCAGCTCTCCTCAATACTGACACGAGGATATCTTCTGGTCCCACCATAGTCTCACGCCTCCTCATAAGAGCCACCTGAGTCTCCCCCATGTGTCCCTCATACCAATCCAAGTACCAAATGGATATATAAATACGCTTCGGATGCTTGAGAAGGACCATAGGAGGAAAAGCATGATACCTCCATACTCAGGAAAAGAAGGGAAATGCAGATGGATCATCCATAGAAACAGACATCACCACCCGGGTGGTAATGTCATCGCAGCCCTCCAAAGGTACCTGCTCCATCCCGAACTACCTGAGAACTAAAGCTGGAATGTAGAAGGTGGACCAACTGAGCCCCGAAAGTATGACTACCTGAGATCCCTCCTGAAGCATCCTCCTAGTCTCTATCTGCCAATACGGAATCCACCATCGGATGTCCTGGGTACGACGCTGAGCCATCCAGCGCTCCCACGAGGACTGATCCTCGATTTAAATTGTAACTCACCTCCTGTCAAAAGTCCATGACCTAAATGCAAGTGGAGCCTCCCGCAGGACCCCCAGCCTCTCCATTAGCCACATCGACAATAAAAATGGGCTTCCCCATGCATGTACCGCTTCCCGGTAGCCAAGCGGTCAATAGCGTGAAGGTTCTCTCCCAAGATCAAGGGAACTATATCCTGGCCCTATCGGCAGTGCACGACAACGTCTAGAAGAGACCGGTGGCATATCCCAAAGGAACAAACCATTAACAGAGACCCGATTGCACAAAGAGCAAAGGAGTCCCAATAACAATCACCAACAACACCCAAGCCCCTAAACCTATTCGGGAAACCAGAAATGTCAAAATAGTCGGGTCCTCGAATCATACCTCGGGCTTACTCCGGAGATATTTAAAGGAGGCTAGACAATTTGTTGACAAAGGACATCCCTCCGGGCAAGGGAAGTTCAACCTCTTCCACCTCGGGTCCTCCAAGTAACGCCCTGAAATCTTCAATGGTGGGAGCCATCTCGTTGTAAGAGAAGCAAAATACATGCCTCCGAGTGTCCCAAAATGCGGCGGAACCCTTCATCAAGTCATAATCCGGAACAAGCTCCTTGAGAGACCATAGGTACTTGATCTTGTACCTCTCCTCAAAGAAAGCCCTATTCCCATGCATAACCTCCCGAGACCACTCCTTGAACTTGTCAAAGAAGATCAGTTGCAACTCCTTTGGCAATTTGGGAGAATTCTTCATGCTTTCCATGGCTTTCTATGGTTTTGGGTCGTGACTTCAGAAAGAATAGAGAAGTAGATGAAGTTGAGTGATGAAAACCAGGTCTGAGGTGAAATTTAAATAAACCTGCCAGGTGCTGCCCTTGTCTGCACGGATGAGATTGCAGCCTCAATCTCATCCACGTGGATAAGATTATTCCCCAGTCCAAAAACTTTTTTGACAACAATAAAAACTGCTGGCCCAAATGAGGAAATCCTTCCCCAAATGGCCAAACATGAAAATATGCCCATTCCCCATGATTTTCATTCAAAATCCCATGATAGATCCCTCTTTTGTCCCCATAAATCACAAAACCGGGTTCATGCAACTTGCATTCATGTACAAAATTAACAAAACCAAAAAAATACAAAAATATATATAGCAAAATAAAATGTAGTCATTACATTCCAAACAAAAAAAAACCACAATGTGCATATATGTTTTCTCTCTGCCCTAACAGGTACACTCAGTCGGAATCACTATCCGAATCAGGAGCAGGATCCTCCTCCCTGGTAACCTCCTTGCCGCGCCTCTGCATATTTTGTCTAGCCGTGCTTGTCCCCTTCGCCGCTGCCTTCGGGAAATCCATCCCCGACTCTATATCATCCTCCTCAGCATCAGAGTATCGGTCCTCGGGATCAGTCGGCACGCCCCGGTACGGCACACCAATATCCGCAAAGAAGTCATACCCAAAGGAGAAGGCGTCAGAACTCTGGCCGTATGTGCCCTGGGTCTCTAAGGGAGTCCCATAATCTCCCTGTGGCTCAAAAGCGCCGTAACCACCACCATGTGAAAAGGAGCCCTCGCCGGTCCTGCCATGTACGAAGCCCGGTCCCTCCATGCCTCCGAAGATGATATGATCCCGGGAGAGCTCCACGCTCCTGTCCATATAGGGAGAAGGGGAAGCGTCTGTCGACCCTCTAAGCTGAGTGTGAGGAGTCTCCATAGACCTCCTGCCTGGCATAGTCTCACTGGCAGGAATGGGAGACCTTTCTCGCATAGAGGCACTAGATCCTAACCGCTTTGCCCTCTCCGAACCCCGAGCGTTTCCCTTTGTCACGAGGTTGCGAATAAACCTCTTCGCCCCAATAACCTGGCACAAAATTCGATCAATAACCCGGGACGAGTACTGCAAAGAAGAAACAAAAGCATTAAGAACAGTCAAAGCAATGATGAAAGAAGTACAATGCCTAAATAATCAGAACGCAATCAGTACATACCTGAGCATTCGGGCGAGGCAAGAAAGCTTGCGATGTCACCTTCGGGAGGGGTATCTGTGCCCTCATCCTAATCCCCTCCTGGGTATACGAAAAGTCAGCCCGAAGGATCCTCACAACTGAATTCCCCTCCCTCGCCAGCACCTGAGGCGTCCTCAGCCTGCGAACTATAAACGCCTGATAGGGCTCCTGAGTAACGTACTCCAGGGCAGGCCGCCCACCTCTGAACCAATACCAGTTCGCTGACCCTTCCTGGAGGTACATCAAGTCAGTTGGAGGCTCAGCCGGTGCCAAAGCACTCATCCCTAGGCCATGCTGCCTCGTCACCCTCTCCCCCAAATAGTAAACATCACAGGTGAGTCCCCGCATGATCCACCTCTGGCTCGTCCAGCGCTCAGCGCCACCCAACTGGTCCACATCGAACCGCCTCCAAGGGTAAAAATTAACCCTATCACTAGTCTCGGCTTTCAGAAATGGTACCACGTCACTATACCACATCTTTATCCTAGTCCGGCTAGTCCTCTTCACTCGGGCATGCTTCGTCCACCAAAGCATCGCCGGGTATGCAAAAGCCTCCCCCTGGACTTGGTCCCATAAGGCGCAGCCAAAAATCTCCAAGGCCCAAACCTGCATCCAATAAAGGAAACCCGTCAAAAACCAAAAGTGCATACACGATATGTACAAGGGATAAAGGAAAAGAAAGAGAGTGTACCTCTAATGGGAACTCGAAGCAGGTCAGGGAGGTGGACGCCTTCCTGCTATATCTGTCCAAAGCAAAGTACAACTCCGCCAGCCCTGCCTTTCCCCAGGCATACTCATCTATCCTGTCTATATTCGCCAAGGACCCAGCAAAGCGAACATAGCCGTACCCTTCACGTGCCTAAACAGAGTGCTGGAAAGGGTGAACCATAAGAAGCACCGAGCGATTTGCTTAGCTGTGATGGTCTGGTCCCCTCCCTCGTACCGAGCTATGCTCTCGGCCAACTTAGCCTCGATCACGGCATACTCCATGCCCATCCCCTTTCGCGGCACGATGACAATCCCCAGCAGATTCATCAGCTCCGCGTCCATATACCCGTCATGCCACTCGAAGCTGAGCCCCTTAAAGGATAGGCCAGTAATAGCGGCATAATCAGTAGGGGTCACGATAGCCTGCCCCCAGAAGAAGTGAAAAGTGTGGGTAACATCCCACCAGTGCTCGATCAACGCCAAAAGGAGCCCCTTGCTCTTGTGTAAGCCAGCCACCCCTCTCAGGCCCTCAACAAAGCCAAAAAGCTTAGAAGCCACCACAAGCTGACGAGGACTCCGATAACCCACCCTGCCAGCTGTGGGCAAAGCATCCCAAAGCCTGACAACTGCCTCCACGGACCCCCGCGTCTTCAGCTTATCCAACTTGCGTTGGATGATATCACCTCTCTCCTAAAAATAGACACAACACAAATGCATCATCGAAATTGCCGAAATGAGATGAACAACAAAAGAACAGGAAAGAAAGAAAATAAACTCCGTCCCATTTTCGGATACATTTTCCCACACGCATTCTCTTCTCACATTCAGTTATCATCAAACATTCATTTACAAAATGCAATTTTCATTCAAAATCTCTTGTACAAATGTCCGTTCCAAATTCGGCAAATTTGTGTTCATTTTACAAAATGCAACTTTCATTCAAAATCTCTTATACAAAAGTCCGTTCCAAATTCGGCAAATTTGTATTCATTTACAAAATGCAACTTTCATTCAAACTCTCTTATACAAGAGTCCGTTCCAAATTCGGCAAATTTGTGTTCATTTACAAAATGCATTCTTTCATTCAAAATCTCTTATACAAGTGTCCGTTCCAAATTCGGCAAATTTGTGTTCATTTTACAAAATGCAATCTTTCATTCAAATTCTCTTATACAAGAGTCCGTTCCAAATTCGGCAAATTTGTGTTCATTTTACAAAATCACATACATCTTTTCTCACATTCATGCATCATGATGTCAAGCATGCATTCACAAAAGCAAATTTTCACCACAAAAATCTCTTATGCAAGAGTCCGTCCCAAATTCGGCAAATTTGTACCCACTTTGTTTTAACATTATGCAAACTACCAATGTTTTTCATAAACAAATTGCATATTCTTTCTACCCATAACTTCAATTAAACACATGCATCACCAATTTCAATCTTCCACGGTAAAATAAACAAAAGCCCTAATTTCGACAATTCAAGCCCTAAGTCTAACATATACCAATTTTGAAAAAAAAATCAACAAAATAGCCAAAATTGAGTATCATACCATAGCCTTGATTTTGAATGATTTTGCGAAGAAATTGTGTAGTGGCGTTGCATTCTCACCAACTCAAGCCTCCTCTCCGCCGCCTCTCGACTCACCCGACCTCGACGGACTCCACGAGCTCCTCCCCTGTGCTCCATAGCCTTGATTTTGAAGGATTTTGCGAAGAAAATGGACAACATTGGAGGTTTTCTACCTCTTCTCTCTCGTTTTCTCTCTCTCTCTCTTCTCGGCAGACTGTTTGAAAGAATGGAGAAGAAGAACACGGCTATCTGTATTTTTGAACCAGGCGCCCTGCTGGTCTGGTCCATGCGGACAAGATTATAGGGCGAAATCCCTGTTATGCCCCTTTAATTTCTGGTCATCTGCATTCAGACCCCCAGTTTAACGAAAACCTAACGGAAGTCCATTCTCTTCCTAGTTTTCAACCCCGACCGTCATCGTAAGCCCGTTCATTTAACGAAAACCTAATACAAGTCCATTCCCTTCCTTGTTTTCAACCCGGCCGTCATCGTAAGCTCGTTCATTTAACGAAAACCTAACGGAAGTCCACTCCCTTCCTAGTTTTCAACCCCGGCCGTCATCGTAAGCCCGTTCATTTAACGAAAACCTAACGGAAGTCCATTCCCTTCCTAGTTTTCAACCCCGACCGTCATCGTAAGCCCGTTCATTTAACGAAAACCTAACGGAAGTCCATTACCTTCCTAGTATTCAACCCGACTGTCACGTAAGCCCGTCCTTTAGCAAAAACCTAACGGAAGAACGCATATCCCCAGTGTATAAACCCCAGCAATTATCATAAGCACGAATGTTCCCCAGCGAGAATGCCTTTAAAAGTCTCCCTCAGGTTCAAAGCCCAATTTAGGTTCATACTCCTGAACAGAACCTCGGCTTAAGTTCATACTCCTGAACTAAGTCCCAGTCTAGGTTCATACTCCTGAACCAAACCTCGTCTTAAGTTCATACTCCTGAACTAAGTCCCAATTTAGGTTCACACTCATGAACCGAGCCCCGACATAGGTTCATACTCCTAAACTAAGTCTCAATCTAGGCGATGACACCTTTGCTAAGTCGAGTCCGTCTTCGGAAACGCCTCCGCTAAGTCGAGTTAGTCTTCGGCAATGCCTCTGCTAGGTCGAGTCCGTCTTCGGCAATGCCTCCACTAAGTCAAGTCAGTCTTCGGCAACGCCTCCACTAGGTAGAGTCCGTCTTCGGCAACGCTTCCGCTAAGTCGAGTCGGTCTTTGGCAACGCCTCTGCTAAGTCGAGTCAGTCTTCGGCAATGCCTCCGCTAGGTCGAGTCTGTCTTCGGCAATGCCTCCGCTAGGTCGAGTCGGTCTTCGGCAATGCCTCCGCTAAGTCGAGTCAGTCTTCGGAAATTCCTCTGCTAAGTCGAGTCCGTCTTCGGCAACGCTTCTACTAAGTCAAGTCAATCTTCGGCAATGCCTCTGCTAGGTCGAGTCCGTCTTCAGCAACGCTTCCGCTAAGTCGAATCAGCCTTTGGCAACGCCTTCGTTAGTCGAGTCTACCTTCGACAACGAAAATGCGGTGGGAGTTCCATTCGTTTGACCGCACTTTTCCCTCGCAAAACCTGAACTACGACCGGCTTGATTCCCACTTGGGATACGTAGGAATCCTTTCGTTAAGGGTCCAGCCATCTGACCACCTCGGTCACCTCCTCGCCCATCTCGGTAAAGTTTGCCAGATTGGGATCCTCACTTTGTCGACGACCCCACTTTCCCTAGAAGTATCGTCGCCGAGGGGCTACTGTAAGTACCCCAATCTGGGCCATTAATGTTCTGTCAGCCCAAATTAATGATTTATGATCATTTAGGGGCATTTTGGACATTATTTTGACAATTTGAATGAGGAAGGACCTCTTAGGAATAAAAAATGGACAAATACCTCGCTGGAAATTATCATTTCCAATAAAAGGGAATATTGACCAAGAGCAAAATGCCAAAACTGCTTTTCTGCACAGATCAGGCACGCTGCTGATGTCATCCACGCGGACAAGATTGCATCTACAATCTTGTCCACGCGGATAAGATTGTCATCCAGACCACCTATAAATACAACCCTTCTCCCTCAGTTTAACAAGACAGAAAAAGCCCCAAAAATACGAAAATCTACTATTATGCTGTCAAAATCCATTCCCAAATAGCCATTTACACCTTCAAAATTCAAAATCCAACACCAAATCCAACCCCAAATCCATCTCAAACCACTCTTAAGCCTTGAAATCTTTCAAACCCTAAACAACAAACCAAGAAACAATTGGTAAACCCTCACCTCCCTTACTCAAAATTCCTTCATCCATGCATACATTTCATATACAAATGTAGTAGCCTTGTTTACTTATTTACTTGCTCATCCCCTTCCCATCTTGTCCTAAGGATCCAAGAGGATCTCCATGGAATCCATTTCCATGGATGATCTTCTAAGATGATCAACATTTTCCTTTATTTCCATGTCATTCCCCACTCCCCTTTTTACATTATGTGGTACTTGCTTGCTTGACCTAGAAGATGGTCATCTTGGAGTTCATCTCCATGGATGACCACTTCAAATGGTTCATATTTGCTAATTTCATGCCTCTTTACATTTTCTAGTCTTTACTTGCTTTCTTGACCTAAATATGGTCATCTTGGAGTCAATCTCCATAGGTGATCATTTCAAATGGTCCACATCACTTATTTCCTTCCAAATCCCCCTCCCTAGTCTAAGATGCTCACCTTGGAACATTTTCCTTGGATGAAAATCATCTAGACTTATAAAATAGGCCACACAAGATGTAGGAGATACACTTGAGTATAGATCTCAAGGATGGTCATCTTATGACCACCTTAGAAATCTTCCTCTAAAGTTGATACATCTTGACCTATTCCTTGTTCAAATTTACTTTCATGTCAAATTCCCCTTTTCCCCTAGCAAATGAAATTCTCACAAAGTCCTAACGTACCCCCGGGATGACTTGATTAAGTGGATTCATCACTTATGACCACTAATCAAAGTCTAGGGAAAGAGAGGACAAGCATGGATGCCAAAATCCAAACCCCCCTTTACTTTCTGACTTTTCAGATACAATTCCAGTTAAGTCCTGTAAATCCAGATAACTTTTTGGAAATTACAGTGACTAAACTGGAAACTGTAAAAATAATAACATTGCAGGGCTATCCGTGCGGATAAGATTGCACTGCAGTCTTGTCCACGCGGATGACATTTTCATCTGCAAACAGTCCCTCAATTTTCTGTTATTTTCAGTTTAATCACTATTTTTAAACTATTTTTCAGTTCAGTCCCTAAAACTTCAGTTATTTTCAGAAAAGTCCTTTCACAGACACACACACACACACAAAAGGTTTCAAGTGAGGAAGACTCGTCGTACGAGGCATTTCGGGTGAACGCCAAACGTTCTTCCCGGAGTGTAATGTGACATCCGAACTCACTTTCTCTAATATTGGGTATTTTTCAAAGTTTTGGCCCTTAAACTAAAAACGACATGGCGACTCCGAAATTATTTTTCAAAGTCCGATAAAGATTACTCGAAACTTCCAAAAACAAACAAAATTTTTGTTGGGCACCTCAAAAAAAGGAGGAAAAATCGGATACACATCATCACAACACCATGTGCCCTAACAACATCCCTTCATTGACCATAAAGTTACATTTTTCCCAATTTAGAACAAGATTGACTTCTTCACAACGTTTTAAAACTTTGGACAAAATTTTCAAACATTCATCGAAGGAGTAACAATAAACTGAAAAGTCATCCATGAAAACTTCCATTATATTTTCTATGAAATCGGAAAAAATGGCCATCATGCAACGTTGAAAGGTGGCGGGAGAATTACAAAGTCCAAAAGGCATTCTCCTATAAGCGAAAGTACCAAAAGACAAGTAAAAGTTGTTTTCTCTTGGTCATCTGGATGGATAGGGATTTGAAAAAATCCGGAGTATCCGTCCAAATAATAAAAATGGGAGTGCTTCGCCAACCTTTCTAACATTTGGTCTATAAAGGGAAGGGGAAAATGATCATTTCGGGTGGCTTTATTCAATTTTATGTAATCTATACACATATGCCAACCCGTGACAGTCCTAGTTGGGATTAATTCATCCTTATCATTCCGAATGACCGTCATACCTCCCTTTTTAGGGACAACTTGCACGGGACTTACCCACTTACTATCCGAAATTGGATAGATAATGCCCGCGTCAAGCAACTTAAGGACTTCCTTTTTAACTACTTCCTTCATGTTAGGATTGAGCCTTCTTTGATGCTCAATGGAAGGTTTATGATCTTCCTATAAGTCAATCCTATGCATGCAAATCTTAGGATGAATTCCTTTTAAATCATCAATTGTATATCCTATGGCTTTATGGTGCAATCTAAGCTCCTTTAATAACTTTTCAGTTTCAAGAGGGCCTAGTTTAGCATTTATAATCACGGGATAAGTAGAATCTGGTCCAAGAAATTCATACCTTAGATTTGAAGGAAGAGGTTGCAATTCAACTTGAGGTGCCTTAATTACCTCTTTTTCATCTTGGTTGGATGGCTCCTCCTTAGTCTCCAACTCTTCAAATTTAGTGTCGCCACTAACCTTCGCTGCATGATTAGTATCTATAAGCATTGTATAATTTGCAATTTCATCATCATCATCATGCAACGTTCTCTTCCAATTTATAAGACTTTTATCTAGCGAGTCTTTATATTGGGGATTCTCTAACTCCTTGCTAATAGATTCTAACATGTTAATATTCAAGCAAGGGTTCTCAAGATTAGGACTTTTCATAAATTTAGACAAGTTAAATTCCACCTTATCATTCCCTACATTTAATGAAAGGTTACCATTTTTAACGTCTATTATTACCCGGCTGTAGCAAGAAATGGTCTACCTAAAATTACAGGAATATGGTTGTCCTCTTCCATCTCAAGAACTACGAAGTCAACCGGGATGATCAATTTCTCGATTTGGCAACATAATACCCACCTGATATTTAATGGAACGGTCCGCCAATTTCAAAGATATGGTGGTAGGTTTTAATTCTCCCACACCAATTCTATTACTAACTAATAGTGGAATGAGGCTTATTAATATATTCATTATTCATTATATGTCATACGCTTGCCCCGAGGTCTAGCATAGCTTTATCTACATCAAGTTTACCTATGTTGCAAGGAATAGAGAAAGTGTCGAGATCTTTTAATTTTGGAGGTAATTTTCTTTGTAAAATGACACTTACCTCTTCTGTTAATGCAACAGTCTCATACTCCTCTAGCTTCCTTTTGTTAGAAAGGTTATCCTTTAAAAATTTAGCATAAGAAGGCATTTGTTGCAAAGCATCGGTAAAAGGCACATTGATATAAATAGATTTTAAAACTTCTAAAAATTTTGCAAATTGTTTATCAAGCTTCGCCTTTATCAACATTTGAGGGTAAGGTATTGGCGGATCAAAATTTCTAGTTATTTTAGGGGATTCGTCCCCTTTTCGACCTCATTATTAGTCTCAACCATAGGTGAGTTTTGACTAATATCTTCCTCAATGGGATTGCTATTTTCCTTAGGAGGACAATCAATAAGCTCTTTACCGCTTCTAGTTATTACCGCTTTAGCATGTTCATTAAGCATTTTGTTATGGGCGGCTAGATTATCAAACCTAGCATTTAATAACTTGAAAAATTCCCTAAACTCGTTGTTAGTCTTTTCTTGATCATTTTTACTTTCAACAATAAAATCCATCAAAAGATCTAATTTTGATTTAGGAGGGGGGAAAAGAACTAGTATTGAAATTCCTTGATGTAAATCCGGGATTTTGTGTGGATGGTTGCGGATTTAGAACGTTGTTATTCTTGTAGGAGAAGTTGGGGTGATTTCTCCATTCGGGATTGTATGTATTAGAATACATCCCCCCCTTCTGTCCAAAAGAATTGACAAAGTTCATTTGATCACTAGAACTAGTGTCAAGCAAATCACAACTATCCGTACTATGTGAGTTAGACCCACATAGTTCACACAAAATATTAATATTAGCCACAGGATTGACATTAAGATTCTCAAATTTCTTTAAAATCATGTCAAACTTAGAAGAGAGAAGAGTAACTGCATCAACATTATATTTACCTGGCGTGCTTTGCTGTTGCTCCCTCTCGTTTGGCCACTGATAGTGGTTCAATGCAATATTTTCAATGAGGTTGTATGCCTCATCTACTCATTTGTTCATCAATGCTGCTCCTGCAGCGGCATCAATGGTCTCTCTCATTTTGAATATGAGACCGTTGTAGAAGGTATGAACTAAGGAATATAAATAATATTGGGAGAAATAAAGTTTGTTTTGAGAAAAGAATAGAACATACGCAGAAAATACTTTAGGAAAACTCTTATAAAACGAAGCATTCTCGGAATTGAAAATCATTTTAGCCACTTGTTCATCATATAGTCATGTCTTTGAAAATAAAGATTTTCATAAAAATCAAGGATGGTACGTTAAGCCTACACTACTTCTCACGATCAAGCAAGTAGCGTTTGTACCCTTCACAAATTATGCCCTATCTCTCGATGGCCCATAATTAGCAAGAATCCATCAAAGTTCGCAAATCAACGTACTTTCCATTCAAGGAACATCCCTAGGCCATTGAACTACTCTCGTGATCAATGAAACCTAGTTCCTTTATATGGTTCTGTCAATCGAGATTCTCCGCTAGGTACTTCTCTCGATTAACTGAATCATACAAGTTGGACGTCTACAAAATGTAATTCATTTTGAGATTGATATAAAGAAATTGTTAAGATGAAGAGAAATGACAAGGCTTTTATAAAAGATGATGAACAAAAGGTATTTTGAGTTTCCAACTCAAATAATATGGGGGATTACTCATTAGTCATTATAAAACAACAAACATAAATAATAATAAAAGATAAAGAAAGAAATACTTATGGTTGTAAAGAGACGAAGGCTGAGAATAACTTCTGAATTTTTATTGCTTCTCCCAAAATACTTCAAGAACAATGAAGAACACTTGAATCTTCAAGAGATTTGGAACTAATGATGATAAAGAATGTATATTCTGGTATATAACTTGTTTCTAAGCTCTAATATGATGATATCTAGATTGGTTACAAATGGCCTATATATAGATATGGAGGAGACTCTTCAAAGTGGTGCCTTCAAAAGGTGCCTTTTTGGAACTGGTTCAATGCTTGCACGGCCGAGTCACAAGATCTGCACGGCCGTGCCTCCTTGGCGCCAAAAAATTGGTTTGAACTGGTGAAAGTGCACGACCGCTCCTCTCTTAGCTGCACGGCCGCTCTTGCCTGAATTGCTCGGCCACTCTGGTTTTCAAGCCTTGGCCGCTCCATGTCTTTTGGGCCAATTTTGGCCTGGCAATGGCCATATGCACGGCCGCTCCTGTGCAAAGAGCACGGCCGTGCAGGCTGGATTTGGCCTATGTGCTTGATTTGGTGTTGTCCCTCCATGGCTTTGACACTTAATTATTTCCAAGGCTCCAATTTGTTCATAAAGTGACTCAAAAACCTGTCTAAGAGTACAAAATATACCAAAGGCATAAAATAGAAGATATATGACAAAAGAAGCTAAAATAAACAAAATGCAAACTAAATGATACTAAATTAAAAGGAAATGATTGATAAATAATGAGATAAATGACTATATAATAGTCACTTATCAGATCTCCAAGCTTATTTCAATGTGGATGAACTATTGGAGGAGCGCTTCAATAGGCTCGAGATTCAAGAGAATGAAGCTATACAAGCTCTTCGTATTAGCGTCGAGGGGATGCAAGAAGACTTGACTTTGTGCAAACGCGTCGCTGCGGGAGGGATAACCCTGCTACCTATGTTCCAAGGATGGAATGTCCCAAACCTGATTGCTTCAACGGGAAGAGGGGATGCTAAGGAGGTTGAGAACTTCCATTGGAACATGGAGATAAACTTTGAGAGTCTTAATGTGGTGGATGAGGCAACCAAGGTGAAGTCCGCTTCTCGTTATCTCACGGATACCGCTATGCTATGGTGGCGTAAGAAGCATGCTGATATTGAAAAGGGTGCTTGCCAAATTTATATTTGGGAAGATTTCAAGAGGGAACTCAAACGACACTTTTACCCAGAGAATACGGTTTATGAGGCGAGGAAGAAACTTAGGGAATTGAAGCAAAGGGGTGGCATCCAAGACTATGTCAAGGAATTCACCACTCTAATGCTTCAAATCCCCAACCTTTGCGACGAAGACTTGCGGTTCTACTTTGTGGATGGGCTACTGTAAGTACCCCAATCCGGATCGCTCCCCATCCGACACACGGGGAACATCGCGGACTCACACAAACGTGATCCTGGAGACCCCTAACCTCCAAAATGTCCAAAACCACCAACCAAACCAAGTGGGACCCCTCTCGGATAAAATAATACAGAAGGACTTTTTAGGAATTTACAAAAATGGTCAGCCTGCAGAAGTGTCCGTGCAGACCACTTTGCAGGGTGACAACATCATTGCAAAATCCCCTTAAAGTTCACCAGATTCCCTCAAATCCCGGAAAATCAAAAAATTAGGATTGCACAGCAATCCGTGCGGACCACTTTGCATATTTTTGGGGCCTATAAATAGAGGACTCCCTCTCTCATTTTCTTCACACCTCCCTTCTCTCCTCTCTCCCCCCAGTCTTCAGGCTCCCCTCTCAGCCCTTCCGAGGCAATCCCGCTCCCTTTCGGTCCTTCTCGAGGCCTTTCGAGCCCTCCAGATGTGCTTCAAAGCCCTGCCGAGCCGTCCCGAGACGCTCCCGAGCCATTCCGAGGTACTCCTGAGCCATTCTGAGGCACTCCCGAGCCATTCTGAGGCGCTCCTGAAGCATCTCGAAGCCCTGCCGGTCCATCCCGAGCCATTTCGAGGCGTCCCAAAGCATCCCGAAGCCCTTCCGGTCAATCTTGAGGCATCCCGAACCTCTGCCTGAGTACAACTAACAAACCCGAGGCACGCCGAACCTCTGCCCGAGTACAACCAACAAACCCGAGGCACACCGAACCTCTGCCCGAGTACACACAGCAATTTCGAGGCACGCCAAACCTCTGCCCGCACACACCTAAGCCACCCCGATGCATGCGGAAGCTCTGTCCGTACACACCGGTGCATCCCGAGGCAATCCTGGTCCGTCCCAGAGCACTATTCACACTCAATCAACACCTCCCCCAGCGGAAGATAGACACGAACCAACATTGGTAAGGCCTCCTTCCAACACTATTTCAATACATTTCAATATTTAAATAAATAACATACAATGTAGACATCATATTCAACATGCATTTTTAAAAGCACTTATACACACACATAACTTTTAAAGAAAGAGGGGTATCGAAAGACTCGTGTATACGAGGCAACTCGGGTGAGCTCTACTATTCTCTTCCCGAGGTGTAACCTGACCTCCGAACTCAAAATATCATCACACAACAACCTTTTCTAAACAAAGACTTTTCTCAATGTTTTGGGCTATATCAAAACGGCATGGTGACTCTACAAACAAACACACAGCGAATGGCGAGCACCAGCCAGCTGCGAGATGGCCGGTCCACGCAGTCGGATCCGGGTAATTTCAGTTGGCGACTCTGCTGGGGAAGATTTGTTTTAAAAACTTAAAAAAAAAAAAGATTTTTAAAACAATTATGAGGGTCAAACTTTCATTTTACCCCTTTCTTTGACTGTTGTGTGTGTGCATGTCCTTTATTTTTAAAAAAAAAATATACAAAAAAATGCATCATAAATACATTTGTGTACATATATACATTCTACAAAAAGAAAAAAAAACTTTTTGTTTTACTCATAAAAAGAATTTTAGTGACCGCACACTACACGCACTATTATCCTGTACACTGCTCACTACAACCTCAAACCCGGAGTGGTCTCAGTTGCAGTTCGGTTGGCCTTTCTACACCTCTCGAGCGCGTACGGGATCATTCCAAACATCCCATCCTAGCCAGTGTCAACCATGCACGCTTGTGTCACTCTCTGTCCAAGACCCGGTTGGTTTTTGATCCAGTCCGTGTCATAAAGCCTGGATACATATCCCGTGTCGGCCATTATCTGGGACACAACCCAGAAATCAAGATCCCTTGCGCAAGCAAAGCAATGAAAATGCTAAAATCTTGACCTGATATTGATTTCCAAAGCTACACCCAGACAATGCTCTGTCTCGGATATACTTCCATGCCCACCTGACACCATGTCATCGAGCCTTTAATGCATCATCCATGACAATAAGACCTAGCTAAAACCTAACGTCATAGATCCCTTGCGCAAGCAAGGTTAAGAGAGGTCATGCCAAACTATTGACCCGATCTTGACTTAGATACTGGCTCTGCTCACTATTCACATGGCAGATGCATTAAAATGAACATGACAGGCTCGATCCTTAGGTTCGGTTTTTCTTTTGGCCGGTGGAAACCGCTTGCCTTATAGGACCCTCGCCCGGGGCTGTCCACCCCGGGATGTCGAAATACAGGTGCAAAACGAGGGGCTTATAGCCGTACTGATGGTCTCCACTGAACCAGGATCTAGAATAGTTGCGAAAAAGAAGAGAAATCGCTTCCAACCAACCTAGGATTCTGAGAAAACACATTTTAAGTAAATTAAAACGACAAAAAAAAATAAACAATAAAAAAAGGAAAATGCATGTCACATGAGCTTTCCCCCTGTTATCCAAAAAAGGCCTTCCCATGTCTAAACCTTGCCTGTCACCCCCTCCAGCAAACCGAGAGTGGTTGAGAGTACCCGGGAACCGTCTTTCCTGTGTCAAAGCCGCAAGGTCCAACAGCCTTTCCAATACAGCCACCAGAGTAGTATGTCACTCTCCCATGGCTAGGTCGATAGATAACAACGAGGGAAATGGGATCCTACCCCCGAGAAATTCCCCAACAATGGAAGAGGTTTGGCAATCTGTCATAGCTCTCAAAAAACGCCAAGGCGAGCAACAAGCTTGGATCGAAGATGCCATGCATCATTTCGGAACACTGGCTATCCCCCAGCCACCTGGGGCTCCCGTGAAAAACAAAGACATGCCTGCTCCCGCATCTCCCGACGTCTCTCATTCTCCCCCGGGATACAATCCTTTGCCTCCATACGAGTCCCGCAGATACGACCTGAAGTCACAAGAACTACCAGAAAGGGACATGCCAGGTCGATGCCCCGAGGTCCCAAAACCGCCACAAAATGACAAGCACATTTGGTGGGACGTCTGCGACTGCCCCGCGTGCTTAGTGATGGACTTCCAAGATGAAATAAACGAGGACCATCCTCCGAGAAGAAGAAAGTCCTCTTCCCAACAAAAACTGAAGAAGAGGTACGAAGCCGGCGATCTCACAGTGGGGACCCTTGGAGAACCGTCCGGAAAGTTTGACTACTACGTCATCTACTCCAAAAAATCTCCTCAGCCTAATTCAACTCAAGATCATGGAAACTTCTGCTCCATGATAAGCTGGGACGAGCTCCGCACAGCAACAGATGGTCCAAGTGTCCTAACACCTTCACCTTTATCTTGGGAAGACATCAGAGCAGCCGTCAAAGCCCCAACAAAAGCAGTAACGGTGAACGAGCTGAGATATGATGCATGGCCATACGCTAACCAAGGCCCTCCCATGACAAAATCGGGAGAAATAAGCAAAGGAAACGATCCAGAGGTAAACGTACTGACACGCTCCGGCCAGATCCCTGTGAATCCTCCAAGGTTAGTCAAAAGGCCAGCCATACCTGAGCCTAAAACCGAAAAAAGGCCCCTATGCCAAAGAAGCTGAAGTGCTTGACCCAAAGGCTGAAGACCTGATCTTGACCCAGCTCAAGCGCACTCAAGCCAACATATCCCTCTGGTCCCTACTCACTTCCTCTTATCCTCACATGCTCAAGCTGGAAGAAATCGTGGCCCAGACCATGGTCCCAATCAATGTGACCCCGGATGAAGCAGTCCAAATGATCGGCAACGTTCACTACGTTAACATCATTACCTTCGCTGAGCTCGATCTGCCAAAATTTGGGGCTAGCCACAACGAGCCCCTCTACATCACTGTCCAACTTGACGAGCATCGCCTCCCTCGGGTCTTGGTAGATGGAGGATCGGCCATGAACGTCCTCCCCTCCAAAATGATGGACTTACTAGGAATCAAGCCAATTGATCTAAAGCCTTCAACTCAAACGATCAAAGCATACGACTTAACGTCTCGCTCAGTCTTGGGGGTAGCCACTCTAAACTTATGGTTCGGAAAGCAAATGATACCAACAGACTTCCAGGTTATCGACATCCCGATTACCTTCACTGCCATCTTGGGCCGACCTTGGCTGCACCAAATCAATGGGGTGGCTTCCACTCTACACCAATGCGTGAAGTTCTTCCAAGGAGGTGATCTCACCATCATTTACGGGGACAGCGTGACTACCGAAGGGACCAACAAAAAAGGCATCCCAGTCCTGGAAATCAAGCACGACAACGAAGGCATGAAGCTGACAGGGTTCACAGTCGAAAGCCCGAGGGACCAAGTATGCCACATAGATCTCCCCCTGACTTGGGACCAGATCCCTCCTCCCATGAAGATGATGAAGCTCATGAACTACATTTCGGGGCTCGGTTTGGGCAAACACAATCAAGGTACCCAACAAATCATCGAGGTCAAAGAACAAAATACTCGCCGTGGCTTAGGGTACGACCCTAATCACAAAGATGTTGCGGAAGACAGAAAAGCTGCACGAGGAAAATGCCCAGTTGCCAACAAAAGAGGCTCGCACGCAATCTCCAACCTCCGTCCTTACAGCTTCGACATGGCCTGGTACTTCACAAAGAAAACCGGCAATTTGAATGAAGACACATAAAAGAGGACATAGCTGATCGACACCAAACAAGATTGGTCAGTAACGATGGACAAATGGGAAAAGCTCCGACAAAGCCTTGAAAGGTTCAGAGGCCTCGAGCCAAACCCTGTCAGAAGAGCATTCCTCAACGCACCAACTTTATCGAGACCCATCACCACCACTATTCACAATGAACTCTGGTTTGGGAGGGAACTCGAAAAACTCTCTGTCAGTACCCCTTCCATAAACAAGCGGGACGAGTCAGCATTTGAACTAGCAATGCCCAAGACAATAAAGGAAGACTCCATAGACGATGCCTGGAACGAGCCTTTACTACAACAACTTTTCAGTGAAGAAATCCAGGTGCCAGACCTAATCGATTTTGTTTCTGATAACTCTGTGGTAGCAATGATTGGGGACAGCAGCACGAAGCCTTTTGACCCTCGCACCCTCTTAAGCCCATCCACAATGCCGCTAAAGAACTGGGCCACATTCTCCGGACATGCAGCCAGCAAGAAGGAAATGATCGAACAACTTGGTTTAACCCCTCGCGTCCTAGAATCTAGATTCGAAACACATTCTGAGTATGTGGTCTTTAAATTTGAGTCTCTCGAGTCATCTGATGGTCTTACGCCGGAAGATTACGAATTCATATCCAACAATGTATCTTAATGAAAGTTTCGACCTTTTCGAGTATCCTCGCATTACATATTTAACAACTGATAAATTAACTAAACCACAAACAGTTAATAACAATTCACTTGATAAAGAAGCAGACACATTAAACGAACAATACATTAAAAAAATCTTTAAGCATGTTGTCAAACGAGAAGAAAACCGGGCCCAAGCTGCCGAGAAGATTTTAACCAAAGTGAATTTGGGGACTGCTGAAGAGCCAAAAGAGACGCAAATCGGAAGTTTCTTCACCGGCACCGAGCAAGATGCATTGACTGTAGCGCTCAAAGAATTTGTGGACGTGTTCGCTTGGTCCTACCAAGACATGCCCGGCCTAGATCCAGCCATAGTAGAACATCGGATTCCCCTTAATCTCGAGGCTAAGCCCATCAAGCAGAAGCTACGCCGAATCAAGCTAGAATGGTCCTTACAAGTCAAAGAAAAGATCGAAAAGATGCTTCGCGTAGGCTTCATAAGGGTGATCGAATACCCGACTTGGCTCTCTATCATAGTCACGGTCACCAAGGCCAATGGAAAAGTACGCTGCTGTGTAGACTTCCGAGATCTCAACAAAGCAAGTCCCAAGGACGACTTTCCACTTCCAAACATAGACATGTTAGTCGACACTATGGCCAATTTCGAGGTCATGTCCTTCGTGGACGGATTCACTGGCTACAATCAAATCAAGATGGCCGAAGAAGACCAAGAGAAAATAGCCTTCACAACCCCCTAGGGAACCTAATGCTACACAGTGATGCCGTTCGGACTAAAGAACGCTAGGGCTACCTACCAACGGGCAGCAACTGCCCTCTTCCACGACATGATCCATAAAGAGATCGAAGTGTACGTCGACGACATGATCATCCAATCAAAGGGATCAGACAGACCACATCTTATCGACCTGAGAAAGTTCTTCGATCGCCTTCGAAAGCACTCAATGAGGTTGAACCCTGCCAAATGCACATTTGGAGTCATCCGAGGCAAAGTCCTAGGATACATGGTCACAGAATGAGGCATCGAAGTTGAACCCCAAAAGATCAAGGCCATAATCGAAATGAGAACACCGCAAACCCAAACAGAAGTGAAGAGCTTCATGGGCTGCCTGCAGTACATCAGCCGCTTCGTCAATCAATTGACTTCCATGTGCGAGCCAATCTTTCGACTAATGAAAAAGAACGCAGAAATCGAATGGAACCCAGAATGCCAAGACGCCTTTGAAAAGATAAAGGCATACCTTATGAGTCCTCTGATCCTCTGTCCTCCCCACGAGGAGAAGCCACTCTTGCTATACCTTACTGTGACCGACACCGCAGTTGGAGCCATGCTATGCCAAGAAAAGAAAGAGTCAAGCATCAAGAACGCCATCTACTTCGTCAGCCGAAAGTTCCAAGGCAGCGAGCTCAACTACTTAGCCCTTGAGAAGACCTGCGCAGCTCTAGTATAGGTCGTCGGCAAATTACAACACTACAGGCAGTCGCATACAGTGCACCTGGTCTCTAAAATGGATACGGTCAAGTACCTCTTTGACAAACCATCACTGTCGATGAGGCTCCCCAAATGGTCTTTCTTCCTAGCGGAGTTCGACATCAAATATGTGAACCAGAAGTAAATCAAGGGACGGGTAATGGCCGAACAATTGGCCAATTTCCCAACCGATGAGGCCAAAGGTCCCGAACCACAGTTTCCGGGCGAAGGAATCTTCACACTTGAAGGCGAGAATCGATGGCAGCTGTTCTTCGACGGAGCAGCCAACAAAGCAGGAAACGGCATTGGAATGCTCTTGGTTGACCCAAAAGACGAGCACACCCCAATCGCCATAAAGCTAAACTTCGAGGTAACCAACAATGCCGCCGAATACAAAGCGTGTGCCACCAGACTAGAGGTCGCACTCGAATGGAACGTCCAAGAGCTTGAAGCCTACGGGGATTCGGCCTTGATCATCAATCAAGTTTCCAATAAATGGAAAATGATAGACCCAGGCCTGCAAAAATACCATGCTTGCATGGAAGACCTCATCACGCAACTCAAAGAGGTCACCTTCCACTACTTGCCAAGAGACCGAAACCGGTTTGCAGACGCACTAGCCACCCTGGCTTCACTCTTGGAAATCCCTGAAGGGAAGGCAATAAAGCCATTCAAAGTAGGAAGAAAGGAAATTCCTGCCTACTGCTGTGAAATTGAGCCAGAGCCTGAGCCAGTCAATGAGCCATGGTACAACCAGATCTACCAATACCTCAAGAATGGGTAAACAGCCTTCATGAACGAGGAAGGCAAATGCAAAGAAGGAATCAAAACCAAGAGCATCGTGGCCCTAAAATGCCTTGCCTCTCACTTCGTCATCCTTGGGGACATGCTATACAAAAAATGCTACCAAGAACCACTCCTCCGCTGCATCAGCAAGGAAAAAGCAAACGAGCTCATGAACGAAGTCCACAATGGGGGCCGCATGAACGCCAGAGCCCTGATGCTGATCATTCTTCGAATGGGCTACTACTAGATCTCCATGAAGGTGGACTGCATCCAATTTGTCCCAAGCTGCGACAAGTGCCAACGGTTCTCCAACCTCAATCATCTTCCCCCTCATGATCTCTATTACATGACCACTCCCTGGCCCTTCGCCACTTGGGGAATCGACGTCATCGGGAAGATTGCGCCGCCAGGAAACAATGGCCACGAGTTCATCTTGGTAGCCATCGACTACTTCACAAAATGGGTCGAAGCCAAGTCCTACAAAGTGTTGACTTCCAAGAAGGTCACGCAATTCTTCAAAGAAAACATCATCTGCCGATACGGCATCCCGAACGAGGTCATCTCAGACAACGGATCTCACTTCGAAGGAGAATGCGACAGACTACTGGCCGAATTAAAGATCACACGCCATAAGTCCTCTCCCTACAGGCCGCAAACTAACGGCAAAGTAGAAGCAGCAAACAAAACCCTCAAAAGGATCATCAGAAAAATGACCATACGAGGACACGATTGGCCCAAGAAGCTACACCGGGCACTTTGGGGCTACAGAACATCAGTCAGAACAGCCACAAGAGAAACTCCATTCACCCTGACCTATGGGATGGAGGCAGTATTGCCCGTTGAGTTGGAAATCCCATCACTCTGAGTGTTGCTGGAAAACGTGATCAACGAAGTGGAATGGCTCCGAAGCCAACACGACGAACTGGCTCTGCTAGACGAACGCCGACTAAAGGCCATGGAACACATTTGAGCCTACCAAACCAGAATGTCTAGGGCTTTCAACAAGAAAGTCGAATCTCGAGACATCAGGGAAGGCGATCTGGTACTCAAAGAAAAGCCTCCCACCCGTACCAACCCACTTGGAAAATGGGAACCAACATGGATCGGCCCATACGTGGTCCAAAAGATCTTCTCCGGAGGTGCCATGAAGCTGACAGACTAGATGGCAACCCCTTCATGAATCCAGTCAACGGAAGCAAGCTCCGCAGATACTTCACCTAAAGAAGATCAACTTTTTGTCTCCCCGTCATTTCAAAAAGGTGTCGAACTACGGAGACTTGAGCCCCTCAGTCCGGGGGGAACGTAGGTAGCCTTAATTGGTTCGATCTAAAAACACACAAAAACAAAAAAAAATTGGATGCCACCATGGCTCAGATCAATCCAAACACAAAAATCCAAGAAACTGGATGTCGTCAAGGCTCAGACTGGCTTAGTCTACAAAAGGAAACAAAAATACAAAAGTTGGACGCCGCCAGGCATCAGACAAAAAGCAAGCAAGAGATCTTGCGTCTCGACAAAACTTTAAAAGTAAATCACAAATCACTAACGATTAAAACACTTATTGATGAGTATAAGCACGGTCTACTCTAAAGCTCACAACATGCTAAAAGACAGGTTAATACATTTAACAAATAATGTGTCTGCAATGCAATGAATGGATACTTAGGAGGTCATTCCGCGCCACTCACGCTAGTCCCCTAGCCATTCTTCCCTTTCTTCCCTCGTCCCCGGTGAGTCTTCTTTTGCTCCACGTGAGCCAACTCTGTCTCACTCATTCCGAGATCAGGGGTCCTCCCCGTCGAGTCAAACAGTCCAGTAGCTCGCAGAGCTTCATTCGCCCATGCCTCGGCTCGGATCTCCTCCCTGCGAGTCTGCAAAAGGGGATCTCTCTCCGTCAGTCAGTCAACTCTGGTCTCATAGTCAAACAAAGTGTCTCCCGTAACATTCTGAGGGTTAGACCAGTCTTCTGCACTCCTAAGGATATAGATAAGATGGCAAACTTGCCCCAGAATTGCTTCGCGCCTGCTCCCCAAAACCACTTGGGTGTGCCCGACATGCTGCTCGTACCAATCCAGGTACTCGATGGTCAAAACAACACTCTCCCGACGTCGAAGGAGCACCACAGGAGGGAAAGCGAAATACTTCTATACCCTCAGAAAATACAGAAAAGCATCTGAGTCTGTCATAGAGAAAGAAGCTACCTCTATGGTGGCGATGTCTTACCAGCCCAACAAAGGCTCCTGCCTCATCCCGAAGTGCCTGGAAACAAGCGACGGAACATAGAAAGAGGACCAAGACAACCCCGGAACTCTGGCAACATAGGAACCTTCTAGAAAGGCCCTCCTAGTCTCAATCCCCCAGTGAGGATCCCACTAATGGCTTTGATGCGTACCGAGCATTGCCATCCATCTCTCCCAAGTGGACTGATCCATGTCCAAGACAAGAGGCCGTCGAGCAAACGTCCACGGACTAAAAGATGCCGGAGACTCAGGCATGGCATGGAGCCTCTCTCGCAACCACAAGGTGAGCAAAACGAGACTTCCCCCTCGCATGAACCTATCCCTTGTCACCAAGCGATCAATGCCTGAAAGGTTTCCCCCAGAAACAATGGAGCAATATCCTCACCGGCTCGGCAGTGCCATACCACATCCAACAGAGCACCATCGCATACCCCAAGGGAGATGACCATGAAGAGCGTCGCTATCACGCATAAAGCAAACGCATCCCACGAGACATCACTCTCATCATCACCCCTGAACCTCTCAGGCAAGGCAGAAATATCAACATGACCACAATCAAAAGTCATACCTTGCGCTTCTTCAAACGAAGTCCGGAGAAAATATGCAAGCTTCACGCTTACGGTCTCACCTCCGATCAAAGGAAGCGAGATGGCCTCCACCTCCGCTCCTCCAAGCAAAGCCCAAAAATCCTCGAAGGTGGGTGTAACCTCATTGTAGGAGAAGCTATACACATGCCTCCTAACATCCCAGAACCTTGCAGCAGCCCGCAATAACTCCCAATCAGGAACCAACTCCTTAAGGGACCAAATCGAGCAGAGTCAAAATCTCACCTTAAAATCTCATTTATTATGCCTCATGTGGTGCCTCATCCACATATGGAGCTGCTCAAGAAATTGCGCTTGCCTCTCCTTCGAAATCCTCGGCGAAATTCTCAGAACAAACGAAGAATCCATGACAAAAATGGAGGTTTCTTGATAAAATGGGGAAGAAGGGTCGAAATGACTGCAAATGAGAGTGGGGAGATAAGGAAAATCCAGATTTTCAGTAACTCTTATCCCCTCTCCAAAAAGAAATAAGTGGCATTACGGACCACTTTGCATGCATGAAGTGTCCGTGCAGACCACTTTCCTGCCTGGCTAAAATTTTCAGCAACTGCAAAACAGTTGATGCCCGCGGTAGGACCTTGCCCCCGACTGCTCAAAAGCCTTTCCAAAGCCATTTTCGGCCCCCATACACTAACCAAAAATGCATTCCCAACTCATGCAACATGTACAAAAATAAAATAAAATAAGCTAGCAACAATTCCTAGGCCAGTCCCCCGGAATCACAAATAAATCATTACATCTCAAATAAAATACTTTGCTATGCCAAATACGAGTATTTTATTACAGATACAGAATGTCTGTTTCTCTACAAATACAAATAAAAAAAGAGAGAATGAAACAAAAGGATTCCTAATCCGACTCATCATCATCAGCCTCGTCAAATGGGAACCCTTGCATCTCGGCGAACCCGGCAGTCACCTCCTCATCGTCAGAAAACTCGACTCCTTCCTCGATCGAATACTCGAGGTAGTCCGAAGGATCGAGCCCGACAAAAGGATCCAAGAAGGGATGTGGGGACGAACCCTTACCCTGAGCACCCGATGGAGGGAAGAACTGTTGGAAGGTCTGCGGCCTCCGAACACCCGAAGAAGTCCCCGCATCAAAGTGTTGCCACTCCCGAACCGGCACCTCAGGCTGTGGCTCCGGCTCAGCCCTCGAAGAAGGAGTATCCACAGACCTCCTCGAAGGCATCGGCTCGAACGCCGCCGCACTCCGCGAAGACCCGCAGGACATCTTCCTCAGAAGCTTCTTCGTAAAGGCCCTCAGCCCCACGTACCGGCGGGTAAGCACGTCCACAGTCCGCCCCGAGACCTGCACAACAAACAACAAAAGAAATGCTCAGCAAAAGAGATACACAATACTCGACAAAAGAGAAATACAGAACAAGATGCCAAAATGGAAAAGAGTAAGCAAACTCACCGCAGCATCTGGGTCAACCCGATAGGCGGGAGGACCATGCTCTGGGATAGGCACCGACACCCTCCTCCTTGAAGAGTCCCCACGAACGTAAGTGATGTCCGGCCCAGGCACCGGGACATCCGAAGGACGCGACAAGCCAGCTCGCCTCTCCCTCGCCAACACCTGCGTCGTCCTCAACTTTCGCCTAACAAAGGTCGCATACTCCTCGCCCTCCAGGACGAACTCCTCTGAACTAATGCCACCCCGATACCTCTCAAACTCCAAAAAGTCCATATCAGCAGGACTCATTATACGGAAGGGCGGATCCCTCGAAGCCATAGGAGGAACACCGGCGCCATGCTGCCAGAACACCCTGTCTCCCAGATACATGGAGTCGCAAGTAAAGCCCCACAGAATCTTCCTCTGCCGTGTCACCCAGGGGGCACCCTCCAGCTCATCCTCACCATACCGCGTCCAAGGGTACAGCTGACACCCCTTCGGGTTGTCCCTCTCTAGGAATCGCTGCACATCCTTATATGTGACAATGATCCTCCCCCGGCTCATCCTACTCTTCCTTAAAGAGCGGGCCCAACACAACATGGCAGGATACCCAAACGTGGCCTCGTCCTGCCAATCCCACGGCTGGCACCGGAAGATCTCATAGCACCACACTTGCAACAAAAAGCAGATAGTGCTCAGAAAAAGAAAAAAAAGAAAATGGAGAAATGATGAAGTGCTAAACTACAACAGCAATAAACTAATACCTCCAGTGTGAAGTCAAAGCATCCCAGGGAGTTGACCGCACCTCGACTGAATCTGTCCAAAGCAAAATAGAGCTCGGCCAAGCCCGCCTAGCCCCAAGCAATGTCACAAACCCTCTCCAAGTCCACCAGACTCTCTAACAGAGGGAAAAGAGCGAAAGAGGCGTGATTCGAGAACAAAGTCTCGAAAAGGGAAAACCACAAGAAAGAGCGTGCCAGCTGCTCCGCTGACACTACCCCGGTATCCCGACTATACTCCCCGATGTTGGCAGTAATCTTCGCCTCCTGAATGCGCGCTCGCCGAAAATATATATGAATATATATATATAAGGAGTCGCCACGCCGTTTTAAGAGGAAACATTGAAAACCTTTTTTTTAGGGAGAAAACATGAGTTCGGGGGTCAGGTTACGTGTTAGGAAGAACCGAGAGTTCACCCAACACGCCTCGTCCATAGACGAGTCTTTCAATCAAACACATCCAAGTAAATCCAAAGTGTGTGCAAATATCGATAATAAACGAAATGTGATAAAATGCATCTTATTAATTATGAAACGAGAAATTACATATTGTGAGCCCATTATTTAGGGAGGCCACATCCCTGATACAAACAAACTAGAACAGATTACAAAGGAAAAGAGTCACTGCAGATGGGTCATGTGTGTCGCATGACACATCGTACCGATGACCACATGTGTCGCGTGACACGGGATCACTTGAGGACGAAGGTGTCGCGTGACACATAAGAGCCTTCTGCGAAACCTCACAATATGAACTCGTAAATTAACGAAGTTATACGAGATCTAATTAACAAGCCGAATTATGAACGAAAAACATAAACAACATCAAATCGACCCGGGGAGTGTGGATATGGGTAGATCCACACCCCCTTGGGGGCTCAAACACCAAATTCAACAAAATCAATCATTATGAGCTCAATTACACAATCTATGCAAGTTAAACAGAGATTGCGATTGGGATTGATAATTGAGATAGCTAGGATCGATTCTTGAATCCAAACAAAATAGAACTATAAAATTGCAAGGAATTAAATGAGAGAGAGAGAGAGAGAGGGTTAGGGAATTGTTACCCTTGTTGATTCCACGAATTCTATATCTAGTCGATATAGAATCCTTCAATTCTTCGTTGTAGATCTCACCGGCTACGATCCAAGGGTTCCAATTGGTGTAGGTAGAGAATTGGGTTTGGATGAGAGGGATTAGTGGGTTGGAAGGTAGAGAGAGAGAGGTTTTGTGCTTGGGACGCTCGTTACACCGCTATTTTGGCAGAGTAACGGTAGGCTAGGATTGGGATCCATTTCAATGAGGGGAGGGTCTTATTTATAGGCTGCAATGGGCGCCTTAGTATGTCGCACGACCTTACGCGTCCACTTTCCATGCCTCAAGCCGTCGCGTGACACAAGGTGGCTCAACCGCTTTTGGCGCCAAAAACCGCTTGGAACATTCCGGAAAATACCCAAAAGGTCCAACGAGGTTTTATTCCCGAGGGGTCCTTTGGCATGAATGATGTACCAAAAGGTACTTCCTTCGCGGGAAACTCATGGAACGTTTCCGAAAGTCTCGGGATAGGCCGGGAATTTACCAAAATGCCCCTTAATGCAATTTTATTATATTAAAATGCATCGAAAAGGTTGCGAATTGGATTGGCGTACTTACAGAGCCCCTCGGCAACGTCACTTTTGGAAAAAGTGGGGTTGTCGATAAAATAAGACCCAATCTCAATGAGCGGCTGGGGTTAAGGTGAAGGGCTAGAAGGGTGAGAAGGGGAAAATTATGGGTTTGGACCTTTCGAGAAAGGATTCCTACGTATCCCTTTAAGAAGGGAATCAAGCCAAATCGTAGTTCGGAATTACCAATACTGACTACAAGCAAGAAAGGGGTAGAGATGTGTCTTCATACCTTTGCTGTGCTTACCTGTGACTTCTGTTGTGCTCCGCTTGAGAGGCTTTTCTTCTTGGTGGGCTCCGCTAGAGAGGCTTCTTCCTTTGGTTTGGCTCTGCTTGAGAGGCTTTTCTTCTTTGTGTGCTCCGCTAGAGAGGCTTTTCTTCTTTGTGTGCTCCGCTAGAGAGGCTTTTCTTCTTTGTGTGCTCCGCTAGAGAGGCTTTTCTTCTTTGTGTGCTCCGCTAGAGAGGCTTTTCTTATTTGTTTGCTCCGCTAGAGAGGCTTTTCTTATTTGTGTGCTTCGCTAGAGAGGCTTTTCTTCTTTGTGTGCTCCGCTAGAGAGGCTTTTCTTCTTTGTGTGCTCCGCTAGAGAGGCTTTTCTTCTTTGTGTGCTCCGCTAGAGAGGCTTTTCTTGGTTTGGCTCTGCTTGAGAGGCTTTTCTTGGTTTGGCTCTGCTTGAGAGGCTTTTCTTGGGTTTGGCTCTGCTTGAGAGGCTTTTCTTGGTTTTGGCTCGCTTGAGAGGCTTTTCTTGGGTTTGGCTCGCTTGAGAGGCTTTTCTTGGTTTGGCTACGCTTGAGAGGCTTTTCTTGGTTTGGCTGCGCTTGAGAGGCTTTTCTTGGGTTTACAGTATTGTCGAGCTCTTCTTGGGGTACATCACGAGATATGCATGCTTTTTTTGTTTTGTTCTTTCTTCTCCAGTTTGGTCAGAGGTCCAGTCGTCGAGACTCAATTGATTATTGTACCTGCGGGGGTAAAACAACAACTCCAATGCGCTACACTTGAATAAGCCTATCTTATTAGCAAAGATTACTATATGTTAACTTGGTTTGCGTGAATCTGTCTATTCTGGGAAAGCGAATGCAATTATTGGGTTAAAGATCGGCTTTGTCGGGTTTATGTATGGTGTTTTGGGATCGTTTTAGGTAAGTGTGTATAGTAGGGGTCCTCTCCCGTATATTTTCATGGGTATGTGTAGGAGGTTAAGGGGTATATCGGCGACGGCGAGTCGGAAAATGCTGCAGGGTAATCACTGCGGGTTTTCCACCACTGCGCTATCAACCAAAGTATGTCGCCCGAGCATGTCGTGTCTGTTTGGCTTCTTACGTCGCACGACTTAGGGAGGCTCGTGACGAGTTCTTTTCAAAGTCGGTCCGGGCTCCCATTACTGCGATCAGCACTGTCTTCTTAGCGGGAGAAAAACCCGGCGGCCCTTATTTGGCGGATAATCGATTTCTTTGGTCAAGACTAACGCTTTTTGCTGCAATGGAACATTATAACCAAGAGATTGCTTCCCGGGAGTGCCAATTTCATCGGGACTTCGTCGAAATTTGGGGATTTCATATGAGGCAACATAGAAGTATCATCGACAAGCGGTACAGTATGCCTTGCATTTGGTCCTTGAAAGATTGGAGGGTTGGCGGGATTTGCTTCGAGCTGCATCACATACGGGATTCCGAGTGTCATGCATTCTCTTTGTCATACAATTACGACCCCAACTATGGAAGACTTCGGGCGTTGACGAGGCTTGGGTAAGGCGGCCTGTAGCATTCCCACGGGACGATCGGTTGGTTGAGGAGCGGTATCGACTTTTATCTCTGCACTGCGGATCGTGTATTGCCTATGATTACAGGTGATGGGTCCATAGATTTGACTCGGATGGTTAGGTTGCGCCTGTCCCGTCACGATCTGTTTGACCTTTCTACCACTCTGGATATGTTCATGCTGTTCACCTTTGTCGGCTTACTATTTACTGCGGGTACGTCGGAGTGCGCTCAAGCACTTTGTTGGAGATCGTTAAGCAAATGAGAGGTGACCAGGGTATAGATTCTCGTCAAATTCATTACGGCCAAGGAGAGATGGATGTTGTACCACTTGCTTCCGGTGAGACTTATCACGGTATTGACGGGCTAGCGGGGATCGAGACTTTATGGGAGCGAGCGGCCCGGCTTGTTATCTCTGTGGTTCTCGAGAGGTTACGCCTGATCGGGCCATTACCGGAGGGTCGGACGGCAATGCCATGGGTGACTCGGCCACGCGGGCGATGAGGGACGAGGTTGTTGATAGTTGGCATATGAGGTTGTCACGGTACACGACCAACGATCGAGCTTTTGGATTCATGCTTGGAATATACGAGACCATGAGAGATATTCGGGATGGATCGGTAGTAGTCCGGTTGCTGGTTTGCATGTATCCTCTTTACGTGTCCCATCATTGGTGAGCGAGAAGTATAAGTATCCTCGGCGAGATCATACGAGCCTTGAGGGAGAGGCGGTGGCCCGATCTTGTTCCGATGTCCATGGCCGAGCCCCGGGCTATACGGTTTTTCAGCGGATCTTTTACGGAGGGCTTTCTTCCCACTCGTGTGCTCCTTCGGCGATCTAGAGGATTTACATTTCGACCACGAGTATACGGATTGGTATGAGGAGCATCGGGGTTACGTGCGATTAGCTATAGAGACTCGCCGCCGGGAATACTTGGGAGCGAGACTCTGTCCGGCCGAAATCTCGAGAGATATAGAGGCACGAGGAAACCCCGGACAATGTCACCGGCAATGCTGGCGACGATTATGAGAGGCAAGAGATCCGGAGAGCTGCTTTAAGGAATGATCCAGAGATGAGAGCTCGCGAGAGAGGTGTTGCGGCAAGCGAGGATTGCTAGGGCTGCCTTGAGAGAGGCGGTGCGATTGAACCGCCAGCGCGAGTTATTCCTGAATTGGGACGGGCTCAAACCGACTTGTTTGACATTCCTAAGCCAAAGACCTCCCGGGGACCGAGAAAGAGGAAGGATAGAGGAGCAAATTCGGGAGCGGGGACGAGTATCTAGACACACATTTTCTTTTACTTCGAGAGTTTTGAGACTCTTTTTGCTTTATGTCTTGAGAGTAGGAATTATACGTATGAAAACCGAGTACCCTTTGATTACTTAATGCGACGAGAATAGATGTTATCAATGTTTTCTTTTATTCGCAAGCTGTCTTTTGAGTCAAAAAGTAGGCCGTGCTTGAACTCATCAAAAAGAATATTAACTCAAAATGATCCTTTGAAAAGCCTTGGGACTGTAATCAAAACGCATTTTGGTAAAAAGAGGGATTTTTGCAGCAATTTTAGACCGAACCACAAGTGGTTGCCTACGTTCCCCTTTTGTAAGAGAACTAAGGGGCTCGGGTCTCAGTAGTTCGACTCAAATGACTTTAGTGTTTAAGAAAGGGGAAGATAGAAGGGGAAATGGTGCAACCCTATTTTTACCTAGACCGCCCTCTTTTGGGTTTTCGGTCTAGTTGGGTATATTCTTTAGCACCGGGCGCGTCCCTTATTTTTGCATGGACTGCCTTTTGAGAGGTTTTCGGTCTCATACGGGACAATTTTGTTGCGCCTTTATTTATTCATTTTTTATATATATATATATATATATATATATATATATATTTTTAGAGGGGAAAGACTCGATCATACAAAATACCTCCGCAACTTGTCGCCGTTGACGGGGTGCGAAATGGGTTACCATCCAAGTCGGCAGTGCATAGCTCCTCAGGAGAATACTTTCTTTACCGAGCGGTCCGACCCAAATGGGTGCCCACTTGCCCAACGCCTTGTTGCTTTGATTTGAGGGCTTCATTTTAAGAACCGAGATCACCGACTTTGATATCCACAGGTTTCACTTTCTTATCGAAGGCACGGGCCATTCTTCTACGGTATGCCTGTTATGCTCCATGGCTTTTAGTCTGCGTTCATCTAGCGAGCCAACTCATTATATCGACTTTGGAGCCATTCGATCTCGTTCACCTCATTTTCGAGTAAGACCACGAGGGAAGGAATTTCTAACTCAATGGGCATGACGGCCTCCATTCCGTAAGTCGAGCATATGGGGTTGCACCCATGGCGGTTCGGATCGAAGTGCGATAGCCCCACAATGCTAAGTGCAACTTTTACGGCCAATCTCGTCCTCGCTCGGCCATCTTCTTTATGATCCTTTCCAAGTTCTTATTGGCGGCTTCAACGGCGCCGTTTGTACGTAACATGTACGGTGAAGATTTGTGGCGCTTGACTACGTATTTAGTGAGCAATCGATCGGTTTCTCCCTCGAAATGAGTGCCATTGTCGGAAATAATCTCGTTCGGGACCCCATAGCGGCGAAGATCTGTTCTTTTATGAATCGGGCAACCTTCTTGGCGGTGAGCACTTTATAAGATGCGGCTTCTACCCATTTCGTGAAGTAATCCACGGCCACTAATACAAATGCATGCCCATTGCTCCCGGGCGGAGAAATCTTCCCAATGACATCAATACCCCATGTTGCGAAAGGCCACGGAGTTGTCATACGGTATAAGTCGTGAGGCGGGATGTGGTTCGGATTGGAAAATCTTTGGCACTTGTCACGAGTCCGCACGAAATGGATGCAATCTGTCTCCATAGTGATCCAGTAACCCGGCTGATGATGCTATGCATGAGGGATCGAGCGTTCATATGAGGTCCGCGAGGCACCGTTGTGAACGTCTTCCATTACTCTTTGAGCCTTTTCTTTGCGATGCGAGTAGGAGCGGACAACCTTCTCTTTTCTTCCATAATTCATTCTTTGAGTATGACATATTGCGGCGACGGTCTCTTTAGGGCTGCAAGCTTTTGGCATGTACTCTTTTGAATCTCCTTCTTGATCCACAAGAAAGGATGCTTCCCCATACTTGAGGTATTGAAAGATCGGTGTACCACGGTTCATTGACGGCCTCGATCTCAATCTCACAACAATATGCGGGATTTTCTCTTACACCGACCACGAAAGGCTTGATTGATTTTCCTTAAGGATTTCCATCAAAGAGGCTAAGGTAGCGAGCATCTGCGAATCTGTTCTTGTCCGCGGTAGAAGCTGGAATGATACTTCTTTGAATTGGCCGACGAGTTACTGCGATGTAAGCATGGTACTTACGGAGACATGGGTCTATAATTTTCCATTTGTTGGCGGCACGGTTGATTATCAATTGGGAATCACCGAACACTTCCAATTCTTCCACATGTCGCTCAAGGGCGGCTTCTAGACCGGCTATGCAAGCTTCGTACTCATTTGCATTGTTGGTGACCGAGAAATTCAACTTGATTGCTATGGGAGTATGCACTGTCATTCGGGTCTATCAAAACCATTCCAATGCCATTTCCTTTCTTGTTAGCTGCTCCATCAAAGAATAAGCGCCACTTGTTTCCGCTTTCTATAGCGAGGATCCCTACATCACGGAAAGCGGAGGTCCGGCCCTTGATCTTACATGTCTTGGGAATTCGACCAAGCCAGTGCGCAAATGCACGCCCTTTGATCGATTTGCGAATCACATATTTGATGTCGAATTACGCCGGGAAGAAAGTCCATTTTGCCAACTTTGGTGGAGATGTTTCCTCTGTCACCTTGGAATAGATATACGATCGGATCCATCTTGGAGACTAAGTGTACGGTGTGGGACGGCATATAGTGTTTTAGCTTTCCAACTACCCGTACAGGCTGCGCAAGTCTTCTCGAGGCGAGTAATTCACTTCACTCCCTTGGAATTTACGGGTGACGAAATAGATGGCATTCTCAATCTTTGAATCCTTCTTTTCTTGTGCTAGCATAGCCCCGATTTGTGTCCGTGGCATCGGATATAGAAGTAAAGGCTTGTCTCCATGAGGTGGGCGAGAGGATGGGAGGATTGACGAGGTAGGCTTTGATCCTTTCAAAAGCTAGCTGGCATTCCTCGTTCCGGACCACTTCACGATTCTTCTTTAGCGGCTTGAAGATCGGCTCACATATGGTGGTCAATTGGTTGACGAACCTGCGATGTATTGCGGGCGACCCATGAATCCTTTTACTTCGAGAGACGGTTACAGGCGGCTTCATTTCAATAATTGCCTTAACTTTCACAGGATCTATTTCAATGCCGCGCTCGGTGACCATGTATCCCAGAACTTTACCTCGAATAACCCCAAATGTACACTTGGCCGGGTTCGGTCTCATGGAGTGTTCTCGGAGTACATTAAAGAATTTCCTCAAATCAATGAAATGATGTCCGTCTGATCCTTTCGAATGAATAATCATGTCATCCACATACACTTCAATCTCCCGGTGGATCATGTCGTGGAAAAGGGTAGTGACTGCTCTCTGATAGGTAGCCCCGGCGTTCTTCAAGCCAAATGGCATTACTGTGTAACAATAAGTACCCCATGGGGTTGTAAATGCCGTCTTGTCTTGATCCTCTTCAGCCATCTTAATCTGGTTGTAACCCGCAAAACCATCAACGAAAGATTTGACCTCGAAGTTCGCGGTTGCATCCACTAGCATGTCAATGTTGGGCAAAGGGAAGTCATCTTTAGGACTAGCCTTATTGAGATCTCGGAAATCTACGCAGACTCGAACCTTTCCATTTGCTTTGGTGACTGTTACGATGTTCGCCAACCAGGTCGGATATTCAATTACTTTGATGAAGCCTACCCGTAGGAGTTTTTCAATTTCTTCTTTCACTTGTAAGGACCATTCAGGTTTTATCCGCCTCAATTTACCTTGGCCGGCTTGATTTACGGATCCAAAGGTATTCGGTGTTCCACAATAGAAGCATCCAGGCACGGCATATCTTTGTAGGACCAAGTGAACACATCCATAAATTCCTTGAGCAATTCAATCAAAGCAACCTGCTCATCTCTGGAGAAGAAGCTACCAATCTGCGTTTCTTTGGGTTCTTCGGCTGTTCCCAAGTTCACTGTTGTTAATACCTCGTCGGCAGCTTGGGCCCGGCTTTCCTTTTGCTCACAAGTCTGTTTTGAATCTTTTTCTAAAAATTGTTCACCGATTAAGTCTGCATTATCTTCAATTGAATTAGGCTTAATTATTTTTAAATCTTGATGATTATTTTTCGTTAAGCATTCAATTGTTAAATTGGCAATCACGGGGTACTCAGAAAGATCAACCACTTTATTTAAAGCAAAGGGAAATACGGTGTTTATAACTCGAAGACGGTCTTCGGTCGTGAGGACATCGGACCGGTCGAAGACTCAAACTCTATGACAAGAGACTCGGGAGGCCCGACTCAAGATACGGGGTGAATTTAGACTTGGAAGGACAAGGACGGGGTTTGAGCCCTAGCTTTTCAATCATAGTCTCTTTGTCGGCGACCGGTCCCGGAACGAAGTCCGGTTACGCAACGGTCCATGCGGCGAGTCTCCGGCTTGACTATCTCCACATGAGATTCCTTCTCGAATTCTAGCATAGCTATCACTTCCTTTGTCGGAGGAAAAGTCAATCGAGATCAATCGGCTCCTTAGCACCATCTCTCATTTACGCAGACGTACCGCTCACGGGTTACGACGGCCACTGTTCTTCAAACAAATCTGCTAACTCTCCATCAATATCTGCGGGGGTCGGCACCGCGAATTTTACATATTGTGGGTTCATCCAAGGCAAGCTTTTCAAACTGATTCTCACATTCGGGTCCCCGAAGTGGTAGGCTGCTCTCGTAGGTGGCGGTCACACCTTGTCTTTTGGGCAAATTATCAAACATTTCTTTCATCGGATTCTTGCTATTGGCGAACCTCTGGATCATCTTCATTCTTTCTCCTGCTGGAGTAAGCTTTGGCTCGGGACAAACAAACATATCTCCATCCTCTCGACAAAGTGCTTATTCGGAGACCAGCTGTATGGGCGCATTTCGGGCCTCTTGTACTTTCTACGGCTGCAGAGGTCATCTTCTCTTTGAAAGCCTCGGTTTTGTCATACACCTTATCTTCCTTAGTTACGGCATACCCCGGACCTTGCCTATTTCTCTTGGGCTGCTGGCAACACAAGCCTACACGGTCCTGTTGGCGTTTTCCCGGCCCAGACCGGGGATATAGCTCATACCTCTTAGCATTTTCAACACGGGAGGAATCTTGTACGAAGATGTCGTCGGGTCTATAGTACGAGACTTGCCCCTTAGGTTTCTCGATTGTGAATCCGGCGAGCATCGGATTTTCTTGGTCAAGCTTGATCTCCATTACTGGTAAGGTATTTGCGCCGGTTTCTCCGATTGAAACACTATCACCATAGATGGTTGTTAGCACCCCCTCTTGTACAAACTTTAAGCATTGGTGAAGCGTGGAAGCTATGGCTCCAATCTCGTGGATCCGGGGTCTACCCAATAATGCGAGAACGTAACGAGGAATGTCTATAACCTGAAACTCCACCATCATTTCCTTGCCTCCAAACATCGGATTAAGGAGACTATCCCTAACTTTGCCCAGGATGTTGAATCATAAGCCTTTATGGTCTGGTTAGAGGGTTTGAGGTTACGCGCGTTGATGTCAACATACTCATCATTTTGGCGGGGAGCACATTCATGGCTGATCCATTATCTATCAACACATAGGGAATCAACCGTCCCTCCAGAGGCACCGTAATGTGTAAGGATTCGTTATGTTTCGCACCGTAAGCAGGCAAGTCAAGATGCGTGAAAGTAATGATATTCCACATGCGAGCCGTTCCAATCAAGCGGCATGCTTCATGCGGGGTAGCGTTGACGGATACCTTCGTCTTGGATAAGGCTTCTTCCGGCTTTAATTTGTGAGGGTAGGAGGATGTAAGTAGGGACCACAAAGAAATATCGGCTTGCGTTCTTTTCAAGCTGCGTCGATGTCGGGTCTTCTGAACTTCTTCGTCTAGCTGTGAGGATTACGAGAGGAGGCGAGGGTTAGAGCACACCCAGCTGCTTTCCCTTTTCCGAGATGGATGCGGATTACTTACTCCCAACATTCTTCTGAGCGCGTCAACAGTTAACTTCTTGTTGGTCGTCAACCACGAACTCTTTGCTAGCTTCCTTGAGTTACGATAATGTTAGCGGGACGAGTGATTGCGGTATGGCCAAGCCGCTTGTCGTATCTCATTAATGGTCAAAGGTGTTTCCCAACTAGCCGCTATTACGAGTTCCTCCAAGGAGATTGGGGATTCTCTAGGAGTCATTGAAGATATAGCATTAACAATCAAGCGTTCTTCGTAATCATCAAGTTCAACAATATTATTCACATCATGTAAATCATCGAGATACGAGAACATAACGAAGTTATCTTTCATTTCATCGAACGAGGAAATTACATCGGTTTCGACCCCATTACATCCATTGCTATCATCCCCAACTACGGGTTCCCCAAATTCTAATACATTAACAAAATAATCATTCTCAAAGTCAATAAGGTTCACATTGTTGTTCGGCGAGAGGATTGTTGACAATATTCGGGCGAGGAGATTTTTCTATCTTCTTGTCGTCCACTAAACCCTGGATTATCTTCTTGAGAGTCAAACGGGGAGTTCGTAGTGTGCCACTGGAAATTGGTGAAAACGGCAATACTTGCTAGCATCCATGTGAGGATTAGGGCGAGCGGGGTGTAGTTCTCGATGGCTTTATCATGCCGGTTCGTAGCAAACCGTTAAAAACTTCCTCCGTTGACATACCCAAATCATCAAACCTTGGTTGTGGCTTAAAGGGAAGCCTCATCACATTACGCATGTTGTTAGCTCCCTTTTGAAGATTATTGATACTATTATCTTTGGCCGGTTCTCTTCCTCTCGGCGCCATTCTTTGAGACGGGATTGGATGCCCGATATCGGTAACTTCCACCACCGTTGTTGTTAGTGGTGTTTGCACTTGGAGTTTGGTTAAACAACTTATTCTCACTCCTTGCTCCCATCCCCACCATCTCTCGCAGATCTGGGTCCCATCCTTTCCCAATGGCTTCTCTAAGTCTTTGGCTTAACACATGATAGAAAGATGTCCTTGGTCTTGGAGGGGATTGGTTCCGATAACTCGTTGAGCTTAGCATTCCAACGCTTGTAGAATTACGTGATTGACTCATCCGACTTGAATTGTCCCCACTAGATCATCCCGCGTGGTACGCCACTCCAAATTACCCTTGTACTTCTCTAGGAAGGCTTACGTTATCGGCTCCAAGTAGTACGGCATTCTTGCTTCAAAGCTAAAAACCATGTAAGTGCCAATCCTTTCAAAGTTAGGTGGAAGTGGGAAGCCATGAATTCGGGAGTGCAGCCCATTGCCCCCATTGTCATCACATAAGTGTCTACATGCGTCTTTGGACAGCGGTACCATCAAAATCCAGCTTGGGCATCTTAAACTTGTGCGGCAAAGGTGTCACTTGGGCGGGATCCACGACTTTAAGACCACTAGAACCCACGGTTAATCTGTCAATCTGTTGTTGCATCTGTTTGACAAAGCGGCTACTTCGGTGCCAAACTTGAAGTCGAGGAATTGCGGGAGCCACCGATTGACGACGGTATTGGGAAATCAGAATTAGGTCCCACGGGCAAAGCGGTTGGTGGAAGACCAAAAGTACTAGGAATTCCAATATTCTTTGTCCAACAAGCTAATCGAGCTCGGAATCTTGTTCCCATACATATCATAACCGTTGAATTGCCTACCGAGATTACGGGAGTTGTATTGCGCCGGCCGACTTTTGTGCGACCAAAGAAGATAATCCTGAGCGACACACGGAGGTGAGTAAGGGGTGGAACCATAAATATGCCGAGTAAGGGTGGAACATGCTACTTTGGTTGAGAAAAGCTGTCTTGAGTGCAGGCTAGCTGGTACCTTGAGACAACATCTGAACTATACGATTTTACGAGAGCCGGTGCGACCATTCTGTCAACACCATACTGAACACCACGATAACCATCCGGATACACACTTTGTGCGAGGTGGAAAAGGCTGGTTGGCGAGGTCCATGCTTTGCCGTGGTCTTTGGAGCATTAGGAGTTGGAGAAGCTTGGTGAGATCAAAGAAATTTGTGGGCCGACCGTCATTTACTGGCGACACCTTCTTTGGATAACTGGCCATACCCTTGAGAAGACGGGGAATGAGTCTTCCTTGGTCACTTGCCACCATTCCTGTAGAAGCTACTTGATCGGAATGCTGAACGTAATTCCTTTGGGGAGGCATCGTATTGTAGCTAGGCTGGTTTGGGCGACGGTGAAGCGGATCCGATTTCATTGTGGCTATCTTCTGTAATCTCTTCATAGGAACCATCCTCCCGACAAAGTACCGCAATCCCTTTGGCTCTCATAGCTTCTACGAATCGGTTGTGAGCTTCTTCTTCACGAGACTTGGCATTTTGAACTAAGAGACAAGCCTCACGCTCCCGAGCTAGAGCGGCTTCCGGCATCACCCTCAATTCCTCCGTAGTCATCTCATTCAAACTTGTCTGACCCACTGTCACTGAGCCTCCGGCGGGCGAGCGAAAAAACATCTCCATTGCCGGCCATTTCGATTCTAAACCAACCGACACTTTGCTTGTACACGGATTAAACGACCTCCCGAAGCGGATGAGCGGACCCGACTTCGCCGTAGGCTGCGAGGTGTAGAGAGGGTTTATAAGGTGCTTTGAAGGGAAAATTTTTTTCTTTTTTTTTTTCTTTTCTTTTTTTTTTTTTACGGGAGAGGGAAAGAAACGGGACAGACTCACGCAAACACAAATTTATTTATGTTCAAGTATAAATCAGTATTTTAAATCCTAAATACAGTTGGGAAAGGATAAGCCTTTATTCATGTTAACTATGCCTCGGGGGAACCTAGTGACGCGACGTTCGAATTACATCGAATGTCTTGTTTTGAAACATATAATAGGTAATGATACCTAACCAAACCTAACATCTTTATGGAACGAAGAGGTTCGTCCAAATTTCTAAGGAAATTTGGGCAGCATAACGGGTCTTTTCGAAGAATTTCGAAGAAAAATCCGGCATGACCTCTCGTCGGTACATGTTGGCAATGCGGCATGATCTCTCGTTTAGAACACGCCACGAGAGTGACATGTTCCCACGTGAAATCATGTTGCATTTGGCAACATGCCCACAAGGTATGAGGTTTTGGGAGAAGGTATAAGAATCTATGATATTTTTCAAAAACAATTCATTTTTGTTGTAATGAAAACATTGTATCAAAAACCAACCGTGGGTAAGGTTTAGTGTGGTGCCACCTTTAACGCACTAGGGGTTTAGGTTTGATTTCAGGCGCTCAAGCGTAGGCGAATTTTATGGCCGTCCGCGATGCCGTCAATCGCACCTGAGGGTTCTAAATCTAAGTGATGTAGTGTGCGGATGACTAATTCGTTTATTTGCAAAAAACAAGATTTTTTTTATTTTTTATTATTTTTTATTTGTTTTTTTTTTTTAAGAAGAAAACACACACCCTCACACAAGGTAAACAGGGAACAATAACCAAATGAGTCACGCTTTGGTCCAAGGGACTGCCCTCAAACCAGTCTTCTGATGATCTGTTCAGTGGCCACCTTTTGTCGCGTGACACAGGACAACCCAGAGACAAAGGTGTCGCATGACTTGGGTGGTCAGCGAACCGGCTGGCTCCTCAAATCATCAAATCAGCCCCTGCTTTACCATATCAAGAGCAACACAGAGATACCAATGCACAACAAATGACCACAAGCACAAAGGGCTCACAAGTTCCATAATCAACAAAATGTAGGCATCACAAATGATTATCGAATAATGTACACAACATGGATGCATTGGATGTTTTTTGACTAAACGAAAGCTTGACCCACTTAACACTTGAAAAACAGGTTTTCAAGTGAAGTCCCCAGCAGAGTCGCCACTGAATGCGCGCTCGCCGAAAATATATATATATATAATATATAATAAGGAGTCGCCACGCCGTTTTAAGAGGAAACATTGAAAACCTTTGTTTTAGAGAGAAAACATGAGTTCGGGGGTCAGGTTACGTGTTGGGAAGAACCGAGAGTTCACCCAACACGCCTCGTCCATAGACGAGTCTTTCAATCAAACACATCCAAGTAAATCCAAAGTGTGTGCAAATATCGATAATAAACGAAATGTGATAAAATGCATCTTATTAATTATGAAACGAGAAATTACATATTGTGAGCCCATTATTTAGGGAGGCCACATCCACGATACAAACAAACTAGAGCAGATTACAAAGGAAAAGAGTCACTTGCAGATGGGTCATGTGTGTCGCATGACACATCGTACCGATGACCACATGTGTCGCGTGACACGGGATCACTTGGGGACGAAGGTGTCGCGTGACACATATGAGCCTTCTGCAGAAACCTCACAATATGAACTCGAAATTAACGAAGCTATACGGATCTAATTAACAAGCTGAATTATGAACGAAAAACATAAACAACATCAAATCGACCCAGGGAGTGTGGATATGGGTAGATCCACACCCCCTTGGGGGCTCAAACACCAAATTCAACCAAATCAATCAATATGAGCTCAATTACACAATCTATGCAAGTTAAACAGAGAGATTGCGATTGGGATTCAGTAATTCAGATAGCTAGGATCTGATTACTGAATCCAAACAAAATAGAACTATAAAATTGCAAGGAATTAAATGAGAGAGAGAGAGAGAGAGGGTTAGGGAATTGTTACCCTTGTTGATTCCACGAATTCTATATCTAGTCAGATATAGAATCCTTCAATTCTTCGTTGTAGATCTCATAGCTCTGATCCAAGGGTTCCAATTGGTGTAGGTAGAGAATTGGGTTTGGATGAGAGGGATTAGTGGGTTGGAAGGTAGGAGAGAGAGGTTTTGTGCTTGGGACGCTCGTTACACTGCTATTTTGGCAGAGTAACAGTAGGCTAGAATTGGGATCCATTTCAATGAGGGGGAGGGTCTTATTTATAGGCTGCAGTTGGCTGCCTTAGTATGTCGCACGACCTTACGCGTCCACTTTCCATGCCTCAAGCTGTCGCGTGACACAAGGTGGCTCAACCGCTTTTGGCGCCAAAACCGGTTACGAAACATTCCGGGAAAATACCCAAAAGGTCCAACAGGTTTTATTCCCAAGGGGTCCTTTGGCATGAATGATGTACCAAAAGGTACTTCCTTCGCGGGAAACTCATGGAACGTTTCCGGAAGTCTCGGGATAGGCCGGGAATTTACCAAAACGCCCCTTAATGCAGTTTTATTATATTAAAATGCATCGAAAAGGTTGCGAATTGGATTGGCGTACTTACACCTCCACATCGTGGTACAGCATACCTAAGCCCTTACGGGGCCAAGGCGCAAAGCCCAACAGCTCAGTCAGCAGCTCATCGGATATCTGGTCCCTCCATTTCACCGCTCCCCCTTAAAGGACAACCCGGTGATGGCAGCAAAATCTGTGGGAGTCACCGTCATCTCTCCCCAGCTAAAATGGAAGGTGTGCGTGGTGTCCCACCAATACTCGGACAAGGCCAGGAAGACACCCTTGTTCTTCTGTATCTCTGCCAACCCGGCCAAGTTCTCCACGAACACATTCAGCCCAATAGCAACGACTAGCCTCCGAGGGCTAGGTCTCCCATCCCGGGAGATGTCAGGCATGTTCCTCCACACCTCAACCACGGCCTCATGGGACCCCCGCGACTTCATCCTCTTTGCCTTCCCAGACGAAGGCACCTCATCCTGCAGGTAAACACAGCAAAGGTACGTCAATAACAATACATAAAAAAAAATTATGACACATATCATTCACAAATCACAAAAGTCCGTCCCAACACGACAATCTCACAAATCACAAAAGTCCGTCCCAACACGGCAATCTCGCAAATCACAAAAAGTCCATCCCAACACGGCAAGTCTTAACACACAATTTTTCAACACAAAGGGATCCGTCCCTACACACATTTTTCAACACAAAGGGATCAGTCCCTACACACATTTTTCAACACAAAGGGATCCGTCCCTACACACTTTTTTCACAAAAAAAGATCCGTCCCTACACACTTTTTTCACAAAAAGGGATCCGTCCCTACACACTTTTTTTATAAAAAGGGATCCGTCCCTACACATATTTTTGCACAACATGGGATCTGTCCCTACACGACACATTTTAAAAAAAAAAGCCCGTCCCAAAAACACGGCACACAAAACACATTTTTCCAGACACAAGGGATCGGTCCCTTCACGGCCCATTTTCACAAAACACAAGGGATCCGTCCCGACCCGACACATTTTCAAACAAAAGCCCGTCACAAAAACACGGCACACATTTCACAATTTCCCCACACAAAGTCTGTTTCTACACGGCAATTTTTCCAACAAAAAACCATGAACATACAAAAATAGCATCTAGGTACAAATCACCTAAGCATGCATTTCAAGGAGAGGCACTTTATTTTCGCAAATAAGAGCTAAGCTCAACATTTTTGAACAAAAATCGAATACCCACAATCCATACACGCTCAGTTTCAACAATTCATCATCAATTTCACAAAATGAGCATGTCAACAACAAAAGCCCCAAATTGCGAAAACTAAAACCCAAGTTCTAGCATACACCATTTCAAAGTAAGAATCAAAACAAAAATTGATTTCTTACCTTCATTACAGTTTTCCCCCACAAGGTGTGCACCCTCGAATCCGGATACAACTCATCCGGGTTCATTGTTGACGGAATGTAGGAGGAAAATTTCCTTTGGAGATCCAATCTCCTCTCTATGGCCTCTCGGACCTTTTGACGACGACCTCGCCCCAATCTTTCCGCCATGGTAACAATCGAGCGACTAGGAAGGATTTTCTCAAGAAAATTTTGCACAAAAATCAAGTTTTCTCGTCCTCTTTCTTTTTCTCCCTCGGTTGTAAATAAGAAAATGAAAGGAATGGGCGTTGCTGAAATCTGATTCTGGTTAAGAAAATCAGATTTGCAAGTGTGTCTGTGGGGACCTCTTTCCAAGGCAATTGTATCTGCACGGATCACTTTGCACCCCAGGCAAAATTCCTCCTTTGCCCTTATAATCTTTGCCCTTGGCCATCCAAAGGCCATTTCCAGCAAGATCAATGCAGTTTGGTCCCTAAACCAACAAAACAAACCCTGGCCGTCAGCGTAAGTCTGGATCTCGCCCACTAAATGGCAAAACAAACACAAAGGCGCAAACGCCTTCGAACACAAATCTCAAGGCCCAAACGCCGTCAAAATGCAAAGCACCGGCCATCAGCGTAAGTCTAGATCACACCCACTAAACGGAAAAACAAACACAAAGGCGCAAATGCCTTCGAACATAAATCTCAAGGCCCAAACGCCTTCAAAACGCAAAGCACCGGCCATCAGCGTAAGTCTGGATCTCGCCCACTAAACGGAAAAACAAACACAAAGGCGCAAACGCCTTTAAACACAAATCTCAAGGCCCAAACGCCTTCAAAATGCAAAGCACCGGCCGTCATCGTAAGTCCGGATCTCACCCGCTAAACGGCAAAACAAGCATCAGCCATCAATCCAAACACGTAAGAAAATACATATCCCCAACAGATAAACCCCGGCCGTCATCGTAAGTCCGACCCCCAAGGCCCAAACTCCTTCAAAACACAAATCCCAAGGTACAAATGCCTTCAAACATAAATTCCAAGGCGCAAACGCCTTCGAAAACACATCCCAAGGCACAAATGCCCTCGAAACAAGTCATTTCCCCGGCAGCCATCGTAAGCCCGAACTTTTCCCTAGCAGACAAAACACAAGGCAAACACGCCTCCCATAAATCAATCACAAGGCAAGCACGCCTCCCAAGAATCAAACACAAGGCAAGCACGCCTCTCACAAATCAATAATAATGCAAGCACGCCTCCCAAGAATCAAACACAAGGCAAGCACGCCTCTCACAAATCAAAATACAAGGCAAGCACGCCTCCCAAGATTCAAACACAAAGGCACAAACACTTTCATCCCCAGCTCAGGACACCACCACGTCCTCACAATACCTCAATAAGAGGACACCACCACGTCCTCATACACGACAAACTCACAACCGACCTTAGCAGGTCACACTAGGACACCACCACTCCCTCAAAATTTCATCTCAGGAAACCACCATGTCCTCACAATACCTCAGTCAGAGGACACCACCGTCCTCATACACGACATACTCACAACCGACCTTAGCTGGTCACCCCAGGACACCACCACATCCTCACAATGTCTCAGTCAGAGGACACCACCATGTCCTCATACACAACAAACTCACAATAGGACACCACCACATCCTCACAATTTCATCTCAGGACACCACCACGTCCTCACAATATCATCTTAGGACACGACCATGTCTTCACAATGTCTTTATCAGAGGACACCACCACGTCCTCATACACGACAAACTCATAACCGACCTTAGCATATCACTCTTAGGACCCCACCACGTCCTCTCACAAATTCATCCCAGGACACCACCACATCCTCTCACTATTATATCTCAGGACACCACCACGTCCTCCTAAAAACACAATCCTATCTTTTAAGATTACACATCTTTTCTTAAGATTACCCATCTTCTAGTAAGATTACACATCTTTTCGTAAGATTACCAAATATTTTCGTAAGATCGTACACAAACTATGATCTGGCTTGATTCCCACTTGGGATACGTAGGAATCATGTCAAAGGGTCTAGCTAACCGACCTCAACGGTCGCCTCAGGACACCGACACATCCACCTCACACTCAGGATACTAACATGTCCACCTCACACTCAGGACACCGACACATCCACCTCACATCGGACACCGACACGTCCACCTCACCCTCAAGACACCGACACATCCACCTCACACTCAGGACACCAACACATCCACCTCACTTCGGACACCGACACGTCCACCTCACCTTCGGACACCGACATGTTCAGCTCACATCATGGACACTGACACGTCCACACACAATTTCACCATAGGATACCACCACATCCTCACACCCGACCAACACGGTCACCTTCTCTCTTCCAACAAGCGATCCAGATCAGGACCCTTATCTTATCGATGTCCCCATTTCCTTCATAAGTGACGTCGCCGAGGGGCTTCTATAAGTATCCTAATCCGGATCGCTCCCCATTCGACATATGGAGAACATCGCGGACTCACACAAATGTGATCCCGGAACTCGTAACCTCCAAAATATCCAAAACCACCAACCAAACCAAGGTGGGACCTTTCTCGGATAAAATAAAATAGAAGGACTTTTTAGGAATTTACAAAAATGGTTAGCCTACAGAAGTGTCCTTGCGGACCACTTTGCAGGGTGACAACATCATTGCAAAATCCCCTTAAAGTACACCAGATTCCCTCAAATCTCAAAAAACCAAAAAATTAGGATTGCACAACAATCCGTGCGGACCACTTTGCATATTTTTGGGGACTATATATAGAGGGCTCCCCCTCTCATTTTCTTCATACCTCCCTTCTCTCCTCTCTCCCCCAGCCTTCAAGCTCCCCTCTCATCCCTTTCGAGGCAATCTCGGTCCCTTTTGGTCCTTCCCCGGGCCTTCTGAGCCCTCCCGAGGCACTCCGAAGCCCTGCCGAGCCATCCCGAGATGCTCCCAAGCCATTATGAGGCATTCCCGAAGCATCCCAAAGCCCTATCGGTCCATCCTGAGCCATTCCGAGGCATCCCGAAGCTCTGCCGGTCAATCCCGAGGCATCCCGAGGCACGCCGAACCTTTGCCCGAGTACAACCAACAAACCCGAGGCACGCCGAATCTCTACCCGAGTACACACAAAAATCCCGAGGCACGCCGAACCTCTTCCCACACACACCTAAGCCATCTCGAGGTATGTCGAAGCTCTGTCCGCAGACACAGGTACATCCTGAGGCATTCCTGGTCCGTCCCGGAGCACTATTCACACTCAATCAACACCTCCCCCAGCGGAAGATAGACATGAATCAACATTGGTAAGGCCTCCTTCCAACACTATTTCAATACATTTCAATATTTAAATACATAGCATACAATGTAGACATCATATTCAACATGCATTTTAAAAGCACGTATACACACTCAAAACTTTTAAAGAAAGAGGGGTATCGAAAGACTCCTGTATACGAGGCGACTCGGGTGAGCTCTACTATTCTCTTCCCGAGGCATAACCTGACCTCCGAACTCAAAATCTCATCACACAATAACCTTTTCTAAACAAATCATTTTCTCAATGTTTTGGGCTATATCAAAATGGCGTAGCGACTCTACAAACAAACACACAGCGAATGACGAGCACCAGCCAGCTACAAGATGGCCGGTCCACGCAGCCGAATCCGGGTAATTTCAGCTACAGAATTGGGCTAAGCAAGAACTACATCAAAGGGATAAGGTCGGTGGATGAGGCCATTGTTGCGGCCAAGTCCCTAACGGAGTTCCAACATGCTAACCCGGTGGATCATTCGAAGGGAAAGGACAAGTACCAAGCTAAAAGTGGGGAATATAAGAGAGACAATAAGGAGCGGGACCGAAGGACGCCACCACCCAAAAGAGATGACAAGGGGTCATCTCGAAAGGAGTATGAAGAGAAGAAGAAGGCCTTTATGCCTAAAGGAGGATGTTTATGTGCAAGGGGTCGCATGCAATGAAGGATTGTCCCAAGTTGGGATCCTTGTCTGCTATTTTGGAGCAACATGAGACGGAAGCTCATGCTGAGGAATATACCCACAGGGATCGCTACAGTTGTTCAATGCACTCAAGGTCAAGTCAACGCATGTGAAGAATAGCAAGGGGCTAATGTATGTCGAGGTGGTGGTCAATGGAAAACCAACCAAAGCATTAGTTGACACAGGAGCAACACACAACTTTGTTACCAAGAATGAGGCCGAGAAGCTGGGTTTGCAAATGTCAGAGGGAGACGGATGGCTCAAGACCGTGAATGCTAAAGCTCAACCACTTAATGGAGTAGTAAGAGGAGTGGAGCTAAAGTTGGGGACTTGGAAGGGCTGAGTAGAATTTTCCGTTGCACTAATGGATGACTTCAAAGTGGTGCTAGGTATGGACTTCTTGGGACAAGTGACTGCTATTCCCATGCCTTCATATAGCACAATGTGCATTTTGGAGAAAGGGTCTCCGTGTATGATACCTACTGTGGAGAGACGAAATATTGACAAATGAAAGCAATTGTCGGCAATGAAATTCGCTAAGGGGGTGAAAAAAGGTGAGCCAAAATAACATAAGATTGTGACATTTCTTCATGTTACCCTCAATCATCAGATTATAACATTTCTACATGTTATCTTTACTAAATTGGTTATAACATTTATAACATGTTATCATTGATCATATGGTTATAACAATCTTACATGTTATCTTTAGTCTAATGCACATAACATTATATAAACATGATGACAATTTAAGATGTACACAAGATGTAAACAAAAGCAAAAGCCAACCAGGCCTAAAGATACCATTAAGATTTAAAAGTTTAAAGCATCCTACGCGAACAGAACTTAAGATGTTGGACCAACCCAACACCTTTCGAAGAGATGTTTTGACTCTTACGAGTCAATTACAAACCAAAAGTGAAAATGTCTTAGGGACACACCCCTATAAAAAACCAAGTTTGCATGCCAACAAAGGCTTGACGAATTAAGTACAAACCAAAATAAACATTGTTTATGAGGACATCCCCCTCATTGAATATAAATTAAAATTGTTTTTAAACTTCTGCGGCAGACGCACTTGCGGCCTCAACCTCACCCTCCTTCTTTTATTCTTCCTTTCTCTTCTCCTCCTTGTTGTTTGCTTTATTTTGTTAAGTCATCTTGACATCCTGCACTTTAGAATTAACCTCAGTTGCATCAACACCTTCACCTAGAAATGCATTCAACGTGGCAACTTCATCTTCAATCCTCCAGTTGACATGTAGCCCGATGTCAAATTCCTTCATCATATCAATTCTACATTCCATAAGCGCTTTTCTTGCATCAAACATGAATCTCTCCTTAGCCGCATCTAACTCCTTAACATGCTCCTCTTCCATTATTGACATCTTGATTGTCAGACCCTCAATTTCTTTCTTTAGCTTGGTATTCTCACTGGCGAAACCTATTGCTTTCTTCTCAGCTTGCGTAACTCTTACACCTTTAGATTTGGTCTTCTGATCAAAAATCTTGATCTTACCATCCCTAATCTCCATCTCCTTGAGCAGGTAGGCCACCAGATCCGTTGACTACATGTTAAAAATATCATGTTAATTCTGCATACTAATAAGTGAGACTTCTTGAGCAACATGAAAAATATCTAACCTTCTTGGACAAATCCTCTATGCTGATCAGTGCAGAATCAACTTGCCACTCCTCCTTCTTCATTACCTTCACAATTTCCACATCATCAAATTTACTCTTCTTCTCAACACCTATACTCTTTTCTACCTTGCTAGTTGAACTCTCCACCTTGTGGACAGGAGGATTTCCGCCCTCAATCTTCACTCAAGTCTTAGCTTTGATCCCTGACATCAAGTCCTTCGTGTCAAAACCAACTCGGGAACGAGTTACTGCGTGTTAAAACAACAATTAGTGGATGTTAAATCAAGAAGGAAAAAATTGAAGAAATATCGACAAGATGAAAGAAGAAGCATACCAGATGACATCTTGTTCACGCTAGTACTTGCAGAAGCCTTGCTCGCTTTCTCTTCTCCTTCCTTTGCACTTTCTCCAGCAAACTCAGCAATTGTGGGTTGATATTTACGAAGGTCGACAGGAAACAAGCAAACGATCAAATCTACGTTTTCAGAAGTCTTCTCCACCGGAGGAAAGTGATCTCCCAACTTGCTAGCTGCAAAAATAGATTATCAACATGTCAAGATAATTATGGGCAAGATGCAGTAGTCTAAGCATAGAACTAAGACAGCTACCTTTAGGTTTCCAAGTGGTCACTGAATCTTCTCCACCCACCAAGGTACTCTTCTTCACATAGAAAAACTTTTGTTTCCAACCCCTATCAGCACCATCTATATCCAAACTAGGGGATGCATACCCGGCTTAACCCTAAAATTGTACCTACCATTCCCGTGAGACCTAATCTCTGAAATAAAGGCTAATTCCTCAAGACCTACCACTAGGCCAGTTTCGACAGCAATCCTATCCACGGTGAGAAGTATGCGCCAACCAATGGGCATCAATTGGGTGTAGGCCAACTCTGTTGCCTTGAAAAAGCGGGTGATTAAAGGTGAAAAGGGGAATTTCAAGCCTACAGTGAAGGGATACTCATAGAATCATATCCATTCATCTGAAATGCAATCATCACTAAATTCCTTGGTGGGAATTCGAAACTCCGCACTATCGGGAAAAGCTTTGATTTTTCTTAAAGCTTCAACGTGGGACGCGTTAAAGTTACATCGTTCATCATCACGATCTTTTATGAACCCTAGGCATCTAATACCTCCAGGTATATTAGGGCCCACGTCTACAACTTTCTTCTTAACTTTAGCCATTACTACGCCTAGATTTGAGGAAGAAGTTAAATAGAAAGAAAGGAAGAACTCACCGGAAAAATATGAAGACTTGGCGTGGACTTCAGAGGGTTTGTAGAAATTAACTTTTTAACCGTCCAAGAGAATATTTATAGGGGAGTAATGATAGTTATAGACCCCTATTGTCACTCTACCACTCTTATAAACCACATATCTCAACCGCCACGATAACTCCTTAGAAGTGGGTGGCAGTTGGAAAAATACTTGGCTCTCCATATTGTGAGTACCCCGACCCGAACTCATGTTTTGGGTCCACTTTCATTGATTTTTGGGCTCATTTATTTGCTAAAATGCAATTTGAGTCCAATTATCCAATTGCCCACTCAGCCCATTGGGCCTGCCATCCATTCGGCCCAACTGTGCCAAAAAGCTATACGCTGTCGTCCGACATAGGACGACACTAAGGCAGTTTAACTCCCTCTGTCGGATGACATGGAGCTTCCCATCAGCCTGCCTATAAATACAATGCATGGCTGATCATTTAAGGGAACTGGCTAGGAGGATCTTAGTAAAGGGGGAAACTCTGTCAAAATAGAGTCTCATCCTCTCTCTCTCATACACATACTCACCTCCCTCCTCTTACATACACATACTCAAGCCAAGATCCAAAGAAAACCTTCCTTTTTGGTGTTTTGAAGGGGTAGGCACCATACTATTGGTGTTCTTACCTTGTGGACTACAATAGGTAGCCACTAAACCCTCTTTCTTTCTCTGATCAACTCTTGCATACATCTATATCACCTTGCATGCTTACTTGCTTTGATATTATGTGAAATATTGGGGATTTTGCATGATAAAGGTGGTGGAGAAGTGAATCTTCCATATTCACTTCTCCCCACCTCAGATTTGAACATTTGGTGACATTAGTACCATTAAAGTTTGAATCTTTCCTAGTTTCCATTGAGTTAGGAGGTGATGGCTACACAAAAATGGCCATAGATATGTGATTCTTCACATTTGGCCATTAAAGCCATGTGATCCTCCCATAATACTCACGTAATATTATTGTTTTACTGCTTTCAGTTAATAAATATAGCTTGGTTTGCTTTGGGGACAAGTGGAATCAGTCTGACTGAAGGGCACTGAAATAGGCTGCCTGTGTTGGACGACACAGGACTCTCAAGAGGTCCTGTGTCATACGACATAGGATTCCCAGAAGGCTATATAGCTTTTCTTGGACTTCAGATCTATCAGAATTGATTCCCCTTTTTGTAACCCAAAGCTTGCTCAAGCAGTTTTTGCTCATTTACCACTACTTAGGGAGTCTAAGTTCTATTTGGGTGCAATAAATTGATGGAGGCGGTTTTCCTTATGAACATGGACATTCTCGGGTGTCCCATGTCATATGACATCCGTATCATTAAAAGTCAATCTCGGCTTTGCTCACTCCAATCAACCCCAAAATGAGCTTAAACCCTGAATAGTGTTCCTTCATAGTTGAAATAATCTTATCCCAAATTCCAGAGCAGCATTGCTGTTGTAAGAGGCAATCTGACCAGGAAGCTTCCTGTCGTCCGACATCCCTCTCCGAGGAAGTCCTGTGTCGGACAACACTCAAGCTTCCTGAGCAGACTGTCTCTAGCCCTTGCCTTGTAATGCAAGTCATCTTATGTAAAGGGTGTGGCCCCCTATCATGGCTCACAAGTTGTATCCAGTCCCTATACCATCAATGAAATTCCAAATTTCCATGCCTTGCTTGTTGACACGTATTGCACACACACTTTGAATGATTATAACTGTCCAATGTTTGATTGAATGTCTCGAAAGAGGCGTGTTGGGTGAACTCTCACGTTCTTCCCAAACACGTAACCAGACCCCTGAACTCAAATTCTCTTTAAAAATAGGTTTCTCAATGTTTTCCTTTAAAAACGGCATGGCGACTCCCAAAATTTCCAAAATTCAAAAAGGACAAAAACAAAATTAATTTCCGGAGGCCGTTCATTTCAGTGGCGACTCTGCTGGGGACTACATTGAAAAACTTTTGTTTTTAGAAAAAATGAAAACGATACTTGGTATATAGGTGGAAACCATTAACCTTCCTGTATCGCTCCCTAACCCGGGGCTTGGGATAAATTGTGGTCTAAAAATCCCACGTACCGGTATCATTTTTCTTTTTTGAAAAGGAGAAATGTTTTTCTTAAGAGGGTCTAACTTTCTTTAAATCAACTTGGACAATTTCTTCATTCTCCTTGTGTGTGAATTGTGTCATTTTGTGCGCTCTTGTGTGCCTTGCCATGATTCTGTGCCTATATGCTCTATATGCTTTGGTATGTGGCATTTTTGGGAAATAGGGCTTCCCTTTTGTTATCAGAACAGGGCAGGATGATTCTGGAATACAGCTGCTGGTAATCTTGACATTTGGGGCAGTCCCCTCTTGTCGTGTTTTGGACTTGTTCTCTTGTTTTTTCTTTTTTTGCATATTGCATAAAAAAACAAAAAAAAACTTTAAAAAAAAAAGAGAGAAAAGAGAGCAAAAATATATTTTCCTAGAAATTAACTTCACACTACTCGCACGCTACCTGCACATAGAGTTAGAACCCGGGAGTGTACGGACGGCATCGCGGACGGTGACGTGTTTCGCCTACGTTTGAGCGCCTGAAGTCCTCCTAGCCTGTGGAGTCAGCCAACACTTGTCCGTGACACACTTTATACCGTGACCGGTTGGTTTTTGGCCAATGCTTTTCAAAACACTTTTCAAACTCGTTTTTCAAAATTTTCTCACAAAGTCCTAGTCATACTTCGTCTCCAAAATCTGGGCATACTCTCCCTCTTCATGTTGAAATTACGACATAACTCAACGTGAGTACATGTCAAAATCTTGACACGTCTCGACATAGGTACATGCCGATTTCTCGATTTGGCTTCGCAAGAGGTCATGACGCATTTTCGACATGTACTAACGCGAGATCATGTCGAATTCTTGACACGTACTAACAGAAGGTTATGCCGAAACTCCGGCATGAAGCGACGAGAGGACATGCCGGATTTTCGACTCGAAAAGAGGAGAGGTCATGCCCAACCTTTTCCAGGATTCTTCCTGCAAATTGTGGTCTCGTACATTTAAACGTATTTTCGACCCTCTCTCCTCCCGAGTCTAGACGTTGACTTGGACCTGGTTTTGAAAATCTCGAGTTTGACTTGTTTTGGCTTGTATGCCCATAGGTTCGTTCTCCCTTTCGATTGGTGGGTTCCACGTGCCCTATAGGACCTCTGCCAAGATTGTCCGTCCCGAAGGTGCAATACATGTGGAATACAGGGGGTCTATAGACGTAGTGATGGAACCCACTAATCCAGGAATAGTGTAGAATGCGAAAAATAAGGTGTCCCCCTTTTCCAACCATTTCTAGGATTAATAAAAATCGTTTTTATAAAAAAAAAAATTAAAAATAAAAAAATAAAAAAGAGCATATGCATGAGTCCGTCCTAAGCCTATCCTCTCCCCTACCTAAAGTCGTTCTCTCCCCCTTTCAGCGAGCAAGTATTGGGTCAGAGTTTCGGGTGGTCGATTAATCAGTTTCTCTCCGGTCAGGGAATCGTTTCCAGCAGTCTCAGAGATGGCAGATTCACAAGCTTCAGCGGGTTTGGGTCCAAATGTGGGTGTTGATCCAGCTCAGAGTCAGAATGTCAGTCAATATGTCAAGCCAGATCAAGGTCAGAATGTGGAACAGAATGTTGAAGATCCTGAATTTGGATTCCCCCTCGACCTTGAAAGCAATAAACAAACCAGTACTCCCTGGTCCCGCTTTGACAGTTTCCTGCAAGAATATGAAGATCGCTACTTCTCGGAGGAAGGGAAATCTGATATTGGGGAATTGGGGCTGTTCAGGTCAAATCACGAGAAAGTCATTTACACAAGATGGCTAGAGCAATCAAAAAGAATTGAGCAAGAAAGCTTCAGGCGGGTACCTGTGCTGGGACTTATTAGTAAGGAAGTCGAGGCCCACCTTGAGTTAATACATTTCTGCAAACTGGTTTTGGGAGAGGCCGAGTACCGCCCTGAGGACAGTGAGAGCGAAGAATCAGAGGAGGAAGATTGCTTCTATATCCTACCCGGAGTCAAGTATATACCGCCCCCTCTCACTCTTCCCCCGCAGTTCCTGGGAGGAGAAGCTGAGACGCAATTACCGCTTCCGGTCCTGGGGGCCTATGACAATTTCTGTGGTTGCACGTGCCCATCCTCCCCTACCAGATATGATCGACATTCTCTTTTGGCTGAAGTTCAAGAAATATGGGATGACAGTTCCGATGACAGGAATGACGATGATGGCGACGAGAGCAAAGAATCAATTGAAGCCTTAAGCCCAGAACCAATTCAGAATGATAATGCCGGGAGCGACCTCATGGGTGCAAGGCACAATGGGTGGTTGTCAGCCAGCGACGACGAAAGGTCACCGATAAATGTGGATCAGATGCCAATGGAAACCGACCCCTATGAAGAGTTTTTCTCAAGATGCAACTGTGGCCAATGTCCAGACACCTCAGAGGACGAGGAGCAACCCGACCCATCTGAAGATGAATATGAGTCCGAGATATTGGAACACAACGTCCCCTATGGAAAACTAATCGGTGAATGGAAGCAGTTCATTGAAGCACTAGTTGAAAAGGCAGGTTTCCAGCCTCCAATAGATAACGAATTTGTGAACGTCATTGGATCCCTTTCTTCTTCCCCTACAATGGACGGCATCAAGGCTGTGAGAGTCACTGCCGAACCTCTTGAGCACATTGAGTGCCTGGAATCGCTCAAAAGGGTTATGGATTTGGAAGCCACTCCCGTTGCCTTTATACCTATGGACCCACACGATGCCTTCTTAACTGCCCCAATACCCGGAAATGGACTCCGAGTACTTCTCATTTGGACTCAGGTTGCCCGGGCCATGACATTGGGCCAAGAGAGCGGACATTGTCAATCTTTCACTTGTGGTTGATCAGCCTGCAAAAACGAGAGGAGAATGGTGTATGATGAGATGGAAATCGACAATCAGAAAGTTGAAGAAGTCTCGGAGGACGACTATGTGACCGAAGACATGAAAGCCATGGATTTTACTGGGGTGTGACGATGTTGGATTCCAATTCGCGGAAAAATATTCGATTTTTCGTTTCTTTGAAAACCAAATAAAACCGGAAAAACGGAGTCGCCACGCCATTTTTGTTTTAAGGGCCAAAACTTTGAAAAATGCCCAAAATGAGAGATTTAGGTTCGGAGGTCACGTTACACGCCGGGAAGAACGTTAGTGTTCACCCGGAATGCCTCGTAAAATGAGTCTTCCAAGCATTAAAAAACCGTTTGTGTGTGTGTGTGTGTGTGTGTGTTACTTTGGCCAAAACAAATTGAAACTGAGAAAAGTAAAAATTGGGAATTCTTTATTAGACTTTGGACAAGTTCCATGATTTTTGGTATGATTTTGGGTTGAGTTTTGGGACTCAAAGGATTTTTTGAAGTTGAAAAACATTTCTGCCAGAATGAAAAAGGCAGTGGACACTTGACTTTGAAATGGATTTAAGGGCTTTAAAACTTCATAATCTGAGGAAACTCAGAGAATGAAAGTTGTTCCAGACACCTTAAATAAGATTTCTGTAAAAGAATTTTCCATTTTGGATATGATTTGAGGGACCAAAACCTTCTGGAAATCTCAGATGTGAAATCTGGATTTCCAGAGACTGATGAACTGACCTTTAAAAGAAAATTTGAAAAGGGGAGTTTTACTCACGCAAAAAATAAAGTAAAAAAAGCTCTGGATGTTGGATACAAAAGGTGTTTTGTAGTAAACACCAAATTCCAAATTTATCTGTGTCCAAAAAATTAGACCATGGACAGAGGTCTTAGAAAATTGCTACTGGACAGCAACTTTCTTAAGAAGAAAAACATGATTTTAAAGGGGGTTTGGCATCCATGCTTGTCCCCATTTCCTTAGGCTTTGATTAGTGATCACTTAATATTTTAGTGGTGAATCAACTATATCAAGCCATCCTTAGGGTACATTAGGACTAAGCACTTCATTTGCTTGGGAAGGGGAATTTTATCCTTTGAAATCAAGATTTGATGTATGAAAATGGTTTTTAGGGTTTTGAAAACATATTTGCAAGTAAGTAAAAACACTTTGAAAGTAATGTTGATCCTTGTAGAGGATCATCCATGGAGATAAACTTACATGGTGATCCTCTTGGATCTAGGGCAAGAAGATGAACAAACTATATTTTGGAGTTTGAAAATGCATGCATGGATGAGAGAGATTTAGGGTAAGGAGAGGGAGGTTATACCTATCTTCTTTGTGTTTTGTGTATGAATGGATTCAAGGCTTGAATGTGTTTAGGGTTTGAATGTGTTTAGGATTTAAATGTGTTTAGGGTTTGTGATTAGAGTTGGTCAAAGAGAAAACAAGTAGATAACAATGAAGTCCTCTATGTTTTCTCTCTAATCCTCCTCCTAAGGGGGTGATTTGAGCTTGGGTTAGTGTATATATGAGAGTGATTTGAAGTGTTTTTGAGTGAGTGGGATTTGGGAAAGATTGAAGAGAAAATGGTGGCAATTCAAGTGAATTCCCACTGTTTTCTCCCTATTTTTCGCCAAGGTGCAGTTGCAAAATGTGTTGTGGCTTCTTATTTCTGTGACTGAAGGGCTTAATTTATAGGCCTCTAAAAATTCCATTATCATCCACGCGGACCAGAAAGGAAGTCTGCACTGTTCATTAAATGCAGCTTCAGGCTTTGGACACAAGGAATATTTTTTTTTAAATTCAAATTAAGCAGCCAGTTTTTGTTCCAGCAGCTTCTATTTTTGGTTTTTGACCATTTCTTTTGCTTTTTTGATTCTTTTCCTTGGTTTATCTTAAAATGGCAATCCCTAATCTACCCTTGCTTGGTTAGAAATGTTAGGAATTGTTAGAAATGTTAGAAATGTTAAAACTTTCGTTAATTTTCTAACGAAAATACTAACAACTCAAATTGGAGCACTTACAGTAGCCCCTCGGCGACGGTGCTTTCGAAGGAATCGGGGTCGTCGATAAGAGTCAGGCTCCATATTTGACAGGATGATCAAGTGATCGAGTGGCTGGACCTAGCGATAGGCTACCTACATATCCCGAACGGGGAATCAAGCGGTCGTAGTTCGGGTCTTTGACCCTGGAGATGATGGCGTTTTAGGTGCCTCGAACCTTGATGAGCGAGTTCTACAGTCGATTGCTGAGAGAAACTCTGCTGGGGATAAGAATGACCATTTTGGTCTGGTGGCTGAGATTGTATATCCGCTCTGCTGGGGATATGAATGACCATTTTCGGTCTGATGGCTGAAATTGTATATTCGCTCTGCTGGGGATAGGAATGACCATTTTTGTCTGGTGGCTGAACCTAATGATAGGCTACCTACGTATCCTTAAGAGGAATCAAGCCAGTTGTAATTCGGGTCTTTGACCCTGGAACGACTATTTTGAGGTGTCAACCTGGTAATGATGGCGTTTTAGGTGCCTCTGACCTTGAAGATGGCGTTTTAGGTGCCTCAGACCTTTGGAGATGATGGCTTTTTAGGTGCCTCGGACCTTGATGATGATGGCGTTTTTAGGTGCCTCAGACCTTGATGATGGCGTTTTAGGTGCCTCGGACCTTAATGATGGCGTTTTAGGTGCCTCGAACCTTTGGAGATGATGGCGTTTTAGGTGCCTCAGACCTTGACGATGATGGCTTTTTAGGTGCCTCGAACCTAGATGATGATGGCTTTTCAGGTGCCTCGGACCTTGATTTGTAATGTTTTCCCTTAATGGTTTTGGATGGATGGTCCTTCGGTGGACTTCGTCTGCTGCCGAAGGAGAAGGTGACCATTTTGGTCGGGTGGCTGGACCTAATGATAGGCTACCTACGTATCCTTAAGAGAAATCAAGCCAATCGTAGTTCGAAACGCTGCTGGGGTTGGAGAAAAATTGGGCTTACGTTTTACGACCGCTGATGATAATGAGGCAAGAAACGGGATTCCGTTGACTTCGCTGGGGATTTTGTTAGCTTTTGCTGGGGAAATCGGACTTACGTTTGACTGCCGTTGATGATTTTGATGAAAGAAACGGGATTCCGTTATCTTTCTCGGAGAAATCGGACTTACGTTTGACTGTCGTTGATGATTTTGATGAAAGAAACGGGATTCCGTTATCTTTCTTGGAGAAATCGGACTTACGTTTGACTGCCGTTCGATGATTTTGATGAAAGAGACGGGATTCCGTTATCTTTCTCGGAGAAATCGGACTTACGTTTGACTGCCGTTGATGATTTTGATAAAAGAGACGGGATTCCGTTATCTTTCTCGGAGAAATCGGACTTACGTTTTACTGCCGTTGATGATTTTGATGAAAGAAATGGGATTATGTTATCTTTCTCGGAGAAATCGGACTTACGTTTTACTGCCGTTTGATGATTTTGATGAAAGAAATTGGATTCCGTTATCTTTCTCGGGGAAATCGGACTTATGTTTGACTGCCGTTGATGATTTTGATGAAAGAAACGGGATTCCGTTATCTTTCTCGGAGAAATCGGACTTACGTTTGACTGCCGTGAAGCTCTTTTGAAGAGGGGGTTAACTTTGGTTAACTCTGTTAAGTTGAGGACTAAACTGCAGAGTCCTGAAATTTTAAAGGGCAAAAGGGTCATTTTGCCCCTTCCATTTCATCCGCGCGGATAGGAGCGTGACCTGGACAGGTTTAAATGATGGCTAACGCCCTTTTCAGTTCCCTCTTCACTATTTCCAGTTTTCGAGAGAGAGAGACGAGGGAGAAGAAGAAAACCGCCATTGAAGGCCTAGGAAGCTTCGAAATCTTCCGATTTCTTCGATTTTTCAAGCAATGGAACACGGGGAAGCTGCTATCCAAGGCCAAGGACGTGGCCCGGTCGCGAAAAGGCGATTAGAGCTCGTTCGAATGAGGAGACATTACACCCTTTCGCAATCGATTGCGGAGGAGCCGTACCCCGATGCATGGCAACATTGGGCTTCTGATCCGAGTCTCCGTACGGTATAATTCGAATCTCTTCATTCCCTTTGTCGATTTTTCATTTGAAATTGATTTTTGGTGATTTTTTTTTTAGATCCGAAAATTTTGATGTTCTTGGACTTGAAATTTGATTTTGATGCTTTGCATGTTGTAATGAGTATGTGGGTAATCAAAATGTGCATTTTGTTTGGAAGAAAGAATGGGCATTTTGCCATTTTTTTTTTTCGAAAATTTGCATTTTAAAATTCAAAATTTTTTTTTTTTTTTTTGACACTGAAATTGGATTTTTGATGATTTGCATGTTGCAATGTGTTTGAAAAGAGTGGGCATTTTGCCACATTTTTTTTTGAAATATGAGATGATGAGGAATTCGCCCGAATTCGGGACGGACATGAATGTATGCATGTATGCACTCTTGTAGGATTTTTTTTTGTAATGGGATGATGAATGATATGAATGATATGAATGCATTTTTTTTTGTGAGAGTGTGATTTTCTGTGAAAATGGGACGGATTTTTCGTTCCCTTGATTGAATGAATGATTTGTGGAAAAACTGTTTATTTGTGCTATTTTATGAAAAATGGGACGGAGTTTTTTACTTCCGTTGACTCGATGTTATTGACATGCTTTTTTTTTTTTTATGAATGAATGAATGGTTGTTGGAAATCTTTTCTTTTGTGTAAGAAAAATGGGGCTGAGTCCATTGTATGCCGTTATGCTGCCCGATTTTTTTTCAAAATTTTATGTCTATGATGCATGTGTATGCTCTCTTTTTTTTCTTTGAAAAAATTTTTTTTGAATGCAATTTTTTTTTAATGCAAATTTTTTGAATGCAATTTTTTGCAAAAATTTTTTTTTGACTCTTTCTTTTTTTTTTTCAATTGCAGGGTGGAGATCGCTTTGTGACGCAGCAGCTGAACAAAATGAAGACTCGCGGATGACTGGAGTCTGTGGTTGACCTGTGGGACCGGCTTCCAGTCTTGGGCCGAGGAGCTTTGATGAGTCCGAGACAGATCGTCATTGAGACCGGGCTGTATGAGTTTATCGAGTGCCTGAGGGGGCTGGTCAAGTTCTCCAAGAGCAAAGGCCTGATTTTTGCTTTGGCACAGCATTGGTGGGACTCAACTCACACATTCCATTTTTTCTGGGGGGAGGCCACAGTCACACCTTCCAACTACGCAGCGATCACAGGCCTGTCCTTTAAAGGACGGAGCGTTGAGTGGAGGGATGGCTATAGTGACAGGGACCTACAGGATCTTCTGGGCTTTACCCCCATTCCCAAAAAGGGGATGGGGATGGAGTATGCCATGGTCTATGGGAAGATCGTGGAGACCATCGGGAATTATGAGGCTGGGGACGAGAGAGTGGGTGCGGTGCAGGTTGCCAGGGCTTTCTTGTGGTTTGCCTTTTCGAGCACACTTTTTGGACACGCCGAGGGGACGGCGATGTTTGCTTTGCTGAGGAGTTTGGAGGATGTGGAGATGGCTGGGGAGGTCTCTTGGGGAGAGGCAGGGCTGGCAGAGCTCTATTTTGCCTTGGATTGATATAGCCGGAAGGCCGTCAGCTCTTTGACATGCTTCGAGTTTCCTCTGGAGGTACAAGCTTTTCTTTTTTCTTTCTCTCTTTTCTTTAAGCACGTATTCCTCTTCTTTTTTTTTGCACCGGATTAATGGGATTTTTCCCTTTCGCAGGTATGGGCTCTGGAGTTCTTTCACGTCACGATGTGGCGGCAGCCGACGGAGTACATCGGGGCGTATCCGGCCATGCTTTCTTGGTCCAAGTATGCCCGGGAGAAGATAGGTTCTAAGGGGCGCATGACCCTTAAGTACAGGGAGTGCCTGCCTTTGACGAGGGCTGAGACAGATGAGAGGATGATATTTTATCCCTGGGACCGCTTCGATGTGGAGCAGCTGAAGGGTGCCGAGATATGGACCGTGCAGCGGAGGATTTTGAGGGGCTTGACTTGCGATGTGTATTATCTGGGGGAGAGAGTGAAGCGTCAGCATGGCGTGAACTTGCCTTTGATGGCTCCAGTGGAGCCTCCCGCCGACATGATGTATCCGAGTGAACGGTCGGAGACCTGGGGCGATTATAGAGGTGGCCAGCACTTCTCGGCATTCGTGGCGATTGAGCAGTATCCGGTATTTATCTTGAGGAGGTTGAGGATGCCCCAGGTCCTTGAGAGAGAGGGGGTAGGGATCGTACGGTACCCGCGGACGGACTTTTCATATGTCCAGGATGGGGTCCGATTGAGGGTGCAGATCCCTCAGCCTGAGCGGCTTCCACGAGCTTTTCAGCCTCGTCCGGGTATGAAGGTATGGCTTCTCCTTCCCACCTCTTTTTTTTTTTTGCTTCTGTCTTTTCCTTTCTTTCCTGTCATCATTTTTCGCCTCAACTATTTCTGACGCTTTTGCTTCCGTGCAGTTTCCGGAGGTGGTCGTGGAGAAGCTGACGAAGCAGGTGATCGGGGCTAAGAGATTCATCAGGAGGATGGTGGCTTGTGGAGCCCCTCAGGCTAGAGCGAGGCGAGCACAGCCGGCGCCTGTCGAGTGCGAGACTTCCCCTGAGCCTTCTGAGCGTTCTTCCGAGACTCCTCTTTCTCCTCTCATAGATCCCAGCGTGGTGCTACCTTCGGACCACGTCATTCTTGGGGATCCGTACGGGCAGGGGCATGTCTGGCATCACGGTGGGTCTTCTTCACACGTCCAGGAGTCCGACGCATTCACCTTCAGATATGACTTCTTTGCGGATCTTGGTCTGCCGTATCAGAGCGTGCCGGTTGGTCCTGACGAGCCTTCTTCCGGGGACGAGGACGATGATTCTGAGCCCGAGACATTCATGGCTACCGAGGAGGCGGGCCCGAGCCGCAAGAGGGGTCGGGGGAAAGCACCGGCCATCGAGGATTCTGATTGACTTCTGAGATTGATTTTTGGGACTGGGGCTGGGATTGTACTTATTCAGACAGATACATTTTATGCACATTTTTTTTTTTTGCTTTGGAATGTAATAACTTAGGATTTTATTTTATTTTATCTATCATGAATGCAATTTTATATGAATGCATTGTTGCATGAGCCCCGGTTTTTTAGTAAGGGTGTGAATGTTTGGTATGTGAACTGTTTGGGCAGGCTTTGCACAGGTTTCGAGTGACCGGGATGAAATATTCCTCCGTGGTGCAGCAGTTTGGACTGTTGCAGATTTTTTTTGGTGATGGCATTTATGTCCGCGCGGATAGGACAAGAATCTGACACTGTCCTTTAATTTTGCTTCAGATCTGGTTTTCCTTTATTTCAAATTCAAACACCTTCTTCAACCACCAGTTCAAACAGCCATTTTCGGGAAGAAGGAGAGAAAAACCATGGAGAGAATTGTGAGCATGCAAAATCCACCCAAATTATCCCAAAATTCTCAAATGCAATTCTTCACCAAGTTTAAAGAGTGGTGCCGGGAGATTATGCATGAGAGGAGGCCATTCTTTGAAGAAAGGTACAAGATACGATGCTTGTGGTCTCTCAAGGAATTGGTTCCGGATTATGAGCTTTTGAGAGCTTCTTCCTCATTTTGGGACACTAGAAGGCATGTTTTTTGCTTCTCTTACAATGAAATGGTCCCGACTGTTGAAGAATTTCGGGCTTTGCTTGGTGGTCCTGAGGTGGAGGAGATTGCAATTCCTTTGCCCGGAGGAGCCTCTTTTGTTGACAAGCTGTGCAACCTTCTTCATCTTTCCCTGGAGGAAGCACAAGGTATGATCTGTGGTCCCGATCATTTTAACATTTCTGGTCTCCCTGATAGATTTAGGGGCTTAGGCTTGTTGGATGATGCCTATTGGGATGCCTTTGCACTTTGCATGTTCGGGACCTTGTTCATGGTTTATTCTTTTGGGATCTGTCATCGGGCTATGCTAGATGTAGTTGTTCACTGTCGCTTGGGCAGAGATGTTGTACCCTTGATCTTGGGAGAGACTTTTCATGCTCTCGACAGGCTGGCTACCGGGAGACGGTATATGCACGGGGGCAGCCCTTTTCTCTTGACTTTGTGGCTAATGGAGCGCCTGGGTGTTCTTCGGGAAACTTCTGATATGATCAAGCCTTGGACATTTCCCAGGAGAGGGGTTTTGGTGGATTTTGATGATCAGGGCTCGTGGGAGCGATGGATGGCTAGTCGCCAGACTGAAGATATCAGATGGTCGATACTTCATTGGCGTGTGGAGACTCGGAGAGTACTTCAGGATGGATCTCCCGTGGTTATGCTTCTGGGGCTTTCTCAGTCCAGCTTTTACATTCCGGCTTTGGTTCTGAGACAGTTCGGTTTGGAGCAGGTTCCTTTGGAGGCCTTTGATGATATAGCCACCAGGGTGGTGGCTTCTGCTCCTATGGATGATCCTTCGGTGTTTCCATTTCTTTCCCGAGTATGGAGGTATGACGTCTTTCCTCCTCGGGTTATCCTCAGGCGTTCGAGGCCTGTGTTCTTGACCACTTGGTACCTGGATTGGTACGAGAGCCATTTGGGGGAGACTCAAATGGCTATTTTGAGACGGCGTGAGGCCATTGTGGGTGCGGAGGACCTGACAGTTTCGGAGAGGAGGAGGGCCGAGGCGAGGGCCAACCCTCACGACAGGAGCGGAGATGTTGTGACCGACTATGAGGCTTATGTCAAGAGACAGGAGAGGAGGGCTCCTATGCTACCAGCTAGGCTACAGGAGATGAGAGATGATGCTAGGGCTACTAGGGCCCTGACAGAGGCTGGTTTGATAGATCCCTGTTCCTATACCAGAGCTTGGTAGGAGGAAGACCGACATTTTTCCTGTTCAGAGGAAGAAGACCCGAAGGGGGAAGAAGAGGGAGATGCCAAGTGAGCGGCTTGGAGTGATTCTGAGTTTTCCGAGTATCTCTTTCTTGTTGTAGTAGACACATTAGTTTGATTATGTATCTTAGTTTCTTTTAGCAGGTTGTAATTCGTAGGAGTGAACCGGGCTTAGACTCATCAAAAAGTTTTTAACTGTAATGAATATGTGAATTGCTTTAGAGTTTTTCGAGACGCTTTCATGGTCTGATCAGTGTATTGATGTCAAAGTATGACTTTTATTTGTGCTTTAGACCGAACCGTTTCCGCCGCCTACGTTCCCTTCTGACAAAGGGCTCAGTCTCCGTAGTTCGACCCGGTTTTTTTGTTGTTTTTTTGTTTTTTTTTTTTTTTTTGTTTTTTTTTTTTGTTTTTTTTGTTTTTTTTTTTTTTTTTTTTTTTGGTGCAACCCCGTTTTTACCTAGGCCGCCCTTTTCGGGTTTTCAACCTAGTTGGGTATTACTCTTTTAGCACTCTTTCTCTTTTTTGTTTTTTTTTGTTTTTCTTTTTTTTGACTCAAGGTTTTTACGCGTAGTATCTCGCGCAGCCTTGTCACCATTCACCGGGTGTACAAAGGATTTCCGTCGAGGTCCGCAAGTTGCATGGCTCCTCCGAGAAGATCTTCTGGACGACGTATGGCCCGACCTGCATGTTCCCATTTGCCAAGCGGGTTGATACGGACCGGGGCTTCTCTTTCAAAACGAGATCACCTTCCCTAATCTCCCGATGTTTTACTTTCTTGTCGAAGGCTCCGCCATTCTCCCTTGGTAAGCTCGGATATGTTCCATGGCCTTCAATCGTCGTTCATCTAGCAGTGGCCAATTCATCATGGCGACTTTGGAGCCATTCGACCTCATTGATCCGGCTTTCCAACAAAGACACCTGAGCGAGGGGATTTCTAACTCGATTGGGAGTACGGCTTCCATCCCGTAGGTAAGAGCAAATGGTGTTTCCCTCTGCCGTTTCCGACGGATGTCTCCGTAGCCCCAGAGTGCCAGTGTAGCTTCTCGGGCCAATCTCGACCTCTGATAGCCATTTTTCGAATGATGTTTTCCAAAGTCTTGTTTGCCGCTTCGACGGCTCCGTTGGTTTGGGGCCTGTAGGAGATGACTTGTGACGGGTTATTCGAATTCTCGCCAGCACTCGTCGCATTCCCTTCAAAGTGGGATCCGTTATCTGAGATTATTTCGGCTGGCAACCCGTATCTGCATGTGATGTTTTCTTTGATGAAGAGGGCTACTTTCCTTGAGTTGAGGACTTTGTAGGATTTTGTAGGGCATCCTTTTCAGTTCCTTCGAAGAAACTACCAATCTGCGTCTCTTTAGGCTCTTGCGCAGCTCCTGCATTCACACTTGTCAAAATCTCTTCGGCAAACTTGGGCTCGATTTTCCTCTTTCCGAACAACCTGCTTAAAGATTTTTGTTCTCTTTTTTTTTTTATTTAATGTGTCTGCTTCTTTATCTAATGAATCATTATTAAATGTTATTTTTTTTAATTATTAATTTATCATTAGTTAAAGTGGCAATCAAGCGATACTCGTAAAGGTTCGTCATTTCATTGAGAACGAAAAGGAAGTACAAAGATTTGCTACGTACTTGTAGTCTTCAGCGTAAGGCCATCGGACGACCCTAGAGACTCGACCTTAACAATGAGAGACTCTGAGGACTCTTCCTAGATTGACACAAAGGGACGGGGACCAATCCAGGCTTGGTGATCATTTCTTCTTTGGTCGCGGACGGGCCCGAGAGAGTTTCCCGATTCTTTAATGGCATCGCCGCTGACCTCACGACTCGGGAATTATACTGTTTCGTCCTCCTTCCTCGATCATCGCTACCATTTCTTTGACCGAAGCTGAAATCAATCAGTCCGGCACTGGATCTCTTCCCCGAATAATCACGCATAATCGGACCATCCCAATCATCTCGAAAAGACTTCGTGGCTTTGGCTTTCGGCATCACAATTCAAACTCGTGCTTCGGGCTTTCCCGGGCAAAGAGGAATTGTGGTAGTAAGCTTCTCGAACTGCTCCACTAGGCTTGGCACGCCTTGAAAGGTGTACTCACTCTTCATGGTAGTGGTAGCCCCTGTATCTTGGGTAGGTCCAAACATTCTACGGACCGGTTAGCTTTGGCTCCCCGAACTTGTTGAGGCTATCCCGTAGCTTCAGCCACCCTTCCGTAGGAGTGGGCTCTGTGATGTTACCCGGTTGTGTGGGACCCTTTACAAAGTAGTCACCAAATTAGGACCGAAGGGGAGAGATTTAGGGTTATTGACCGGGACCCTTCCCGTGATAGCTTCTTTCCTTTGTAGAGCAAATTCTTTTTCTTTCGCGGTGTCCACCGAGGAGGCCTCATATCCTGTGCCGTGGCGAGTTTTCTCGTCCTTTCACCTCGATGAGTTTGTGAGTTCCTTGTTGGTGCTTCCCTGCATCGAGGCCAGGTAGATAGCTCATCTTTCTCATCATTTTCAAGACCTGAGGGATTTTATCCCGGTGATTGTCGATCTATGTTGCAAACTTGGGCCTTAGGAGGCTCGACCGTGAAGCCCGTTAGCATGAGACCTTCCTCATCATGTTTGATTTCCGTAATAGGTATTCCACCCGTATCCGTGCCCTCCAAGGTGACTAAATCCCCGTAAATGGTTGTCGTCCCCATTCGAGACGAATTTCACACACCGGTGGAGGCTTGAGGCGACCCCCTTGACTGATGCAGCCAAGGTCTTCCCAATAAGGCATTAAAAGTGATCGGGATGTCAATAACCCGGAATTCCACAGTATCAATTTCTCGGCCAAACCAGAGGTCCAAAGTAGCAACTCCAAGGACTCGCTCGAGATGTCGAGTCGTAAGCTTTGACTGTGAGGGAGGAAGGCTTCAAGTCTCGTGGACTTGATGTCAAGTGTGCTCATGATCTTTGCCGAAGGATATTCATTCCGGACCCATTGTCAACTGTGACCCGAGGGAGGCGTCGTTCATCCAATTGGACCGTGATGAAGAGAGGCTCGTTATGATCAGCCCCAAATTGAGGGAGGTCGAGATCCGTGAAAGTGATTATGTTCCCGTAGTGGATGTTTCCAATCACCGTACCACGTCATCGGGAGTAGCATCAATAGGGACCAAGGTGCGGGCCAGCTTTCTTCCAGCCTTTAGCTTATGGGATAGGATGAGGTGAGCAGGGACCATAGAGAGATGTTGGCCTCGTGTTTGCTTCAACCGGGTGAGCACGGGATCCTCCTTTTGGGGTCAGAGCTTCTACTGCCTTAGCATAGGGACGGCGGTTCTCCTGTGTGCTTGATCTGTGGCCTTCTTATCTACCTTGGGATTCCCTTGGAAGATTTGCCCTGATCGGGTCAACAGTTAACTTCCTCATCGCTGCTTCTTGACTAGATTTCTTCAATGCCGCTAAGGTCAACTGGAGCCTTTTTGGCTATCGGCCACCGGCCCGACGGAGTCTAGCAACGGTGAGGGGCCGAGCTTGAGCCGCACCGGCTCCTTCCCGGGCGGCCCTTATAACCGCTTCCCAAGTCACAGCTTTTGAGTCCTGGGGTCATGGTTGTTGCCCCTGGATGGCCCACAGAGCTAGGGCGTCCTCCGATTCGCTCCCATAGCCCGCCTTGCTCATAGTTATCATACAACAAGAGTCGCTATTGTCGGGGCTCGACGGCTTTTCGATCTCATCCCCTAGATAGTGCAACCATTCTCGGTTCCTTTCTCGTAATACTCGAGCCGGAGATGATTATAGCACTCGCGTGGGAGGCGCATCCGGTATCATGCCGGTTTCCAGTGACTTCTCTCGAGAGCCGACATACATTCTGGGAAGGTGACTCTTCTTGGGTAACCCCGACAAGGAGTGTTACTTTGTTCCGGGTGGATTTGATCTCGACCATGGTTATTTTCTCATTTGGGCGGATGGGAGTTAGTTTCCCTCTCTCTATCGATCTTCGACTATCACCCGGATCGGATGCCCGAAACCCTTTCCCCAAAGCATGGTAGGCAAGTTGAACTCTAAGACATCCACGTGCTCGTACCTAGAAACTTCATGGCCTTCATGTCCTCGGTTTCATATTCGTCTTCCGAAGTGTCTTCGTCGCCGCTTGCCGACAACCAACCATTGTGTCCGGCTCCCATGGGATTGTTTCCGCCCGATTGTTCCGCATTGATTCCGGATCTGGGGCCTCGCTGACTCTTCGCTCTCGTCATCATCATCGTCATCGCTGTCATCTAATCATCTTCCCATACTACCGGGATTTCGCCGAGAGGGAACGCCGATCAAACCCGTTAGGGAATATGGGTGCGTGCAACCGCAGAAATTGTCATATGCTCCCATTCCCGGAAGTGGTAATTGCGACTCGCCTTCTCCTCCCGTAAACCGCGGGGAAGAGTGAGAGGGGGTGGCACGTATTTGACTCCCGACAGATATAGAAGGAATCCTCCTCCTCTCGATTCTTCGCCGTTCTCGGGATCATATTCACCTCTCCCAAAACCAATTTGCAAAAGTGTACTAGCTCCGCATGCTCTTCGACCTCTTTGCCGATAAGCCCCAAGACAGCGCCCGCCTAAGCTTTCTTGCTCGATTCTTCTCGATTGTTCTAACCATCTTGTGTAAATGGTTTTCTCATGTTTTGACCGGAACAGCCCCAGCTTCTTTAGTATCGGCTTTCCCTTCATCCGAGAAATAGCGGGCCTCGTATTCTTGCAGAAGTCTCCGACATGAGACCAAGGTGGGTTGATTCGCTCAATATCCTCAAGGCCGAGGGGAATCCGAATTCGTGGATCCTCGACAAGGTTGGCTATGGGTATTTGGGGACCTTCATCGGCATCTTCCCCGGGCATGCGAAGGTTCTCCGCATTCAATCATATTCACCTGATTATGGTTCCTTGCAGAGGATTTTTGATCGTATTAGGCCCCTCGGGCCTTCCAACTTTCCTTGCTCTATCAAGCCTTCGGATTGCCTTTTTCAGAGTGAAGCGCTTGTCACCGATGTCCGTGGGCTTGATGAAAAGCGCAATACTTTGAGGTATCCACGAGAGCATTCGGATTCCCGGGTTGGAAATTCTCCAAAGGCCGCAGCAAGCCTTCTTTCACCGGGCCCCCTAAAGATGTCGTTCGTAGGCATTCCAAAGTTTTCGAGGTTCATGACCCGTGGCCCGGGCTCTACCGGTTTTCCCGGGAGCAAAAGGAGTTGTGTTATTACATTCCCGTCCCGCGTAGTTAATCATCTCTTTGCCTTTAGCAGAGCAGGGCGGTGTTGGAAGGAGGAGCCCGATATCTCAGAAGGTGTGCAAAGCAGCCTTGCCGATTGTAAGCCTTTTCAAACTTAGCCGCGGAGTTAACCATGGCCCGTAAGTCCGAGTACGGGAAGTGACCGAGGGAGGCTCTCGATGTGGTTTCGTGCATGACCGAAAGATGTCCAGCTGCTCCTCTTCGTAAGGAGGGATTGCCATTTCACCGAGTTTCGCATTCCACCGCTTGTAGAAATCCCCAACATTCTCGTCTGACGCCGCACCGTTGTCCGCAGATCAACTCTATTTGTTTCCCATTCCAAGTTGGCCTTGTACTTTTCTCGTGAAGGCATTAGTAATCTGTCCCATGTAGCCCCGGCCTCGGGTTTTAAGCGGAAGAACCATTTTAAGGCACTGGATTTCAAAGATAGATCAAATAGTCACCAATGGCCGATTGGTACACCCTTTGGCCTTCATTGCCAAGGTATACGTGTCCAGTATGAGTTTTCGGGCATGCGGTACCATCAAAGAGGTCCAGATTCGGCATAACAAATTTGTGAGGCAGGGGAACGATGGAGTCCGGTCCGTAGGCCGGAAGGCGTACTTCTTAGCGGTCAATTCAAGAATCCGCGCTTTCATTTCTTTATGTTGTTCCATGAACCAGTGCCGTATGAGGGATCTTGTGGTGGAACCATTGCGTTCAAACCAGTGGATCGAGCTAGAGAGAGGAGCTACCACCGGCGGCAGATCGGTGGAGGGAACGACCGATCCGGACGTAGGTGAAAACCCTGTCCCGACCCAAATTGCCCTGGGAGCATGAGTAGGAGCTCGGGCGAAGGGATAGAACCTTGCGGCTCGCCGTTGATTTTCAACCGGCAAAGTGGGTGGAGGCAGTCCCGATGTAGCCGGGTAGCTTGGATTTCCTGAGTGGGACCCATAAGTAGGCTTAGGTGCGGGCCGCCGTCCCCGATCGTTGAATTGCATGGCCGGGCCGAGGCGATGGTGTATAACCCGGGGTACTGCGGTCCCGGTGATTCTGATGAAACCGGGATGGAGGTTTGGTAACCCATCGAACCCCGAGTGAGAAATGGGTTTGGTGAAAGCCGTGGGAGGAGCAACTGAGCTAACATCATTCTCGAGGAGGGGCTCTGACGGCCGTTGAGGCATGCCGAACCGTTGTTGTGGCCCTCAACCGTTGCCGCGAAGGCCCGGATTGATCGGTTCCAAACCGAGGCGGGATCCCAATTAGCCGTGGCATTCCGAGGTAACCCCAACCATGAGAAGACATTCCGTACCGATTTTGTCCCCACCGAGGAACCGTGAACCGATTTGTGCCGCCTGGCCGCATGGATCCGGGTCTCAAGCCGGGAGCCGGGCCGACCCGAAGATCGAGGAGCATGGGTTCTGTAGTGGTACCATAGGAGGTGGGTGGTGGCATCCCTGGAGTAATCGTGGCGACCGAGAGTGGGATTGGCATCCTCTTCTTCTTCCACGGTGAAGGTGCCATCGGGATTGAGGCCGGCGGCCAAACCATGGCTTTTGATAGCCTCCATAAGGCTATTCACCGTGCTTCCCGTCGTAATCTCATCTCGTTCTCGCTAACCGATTCCACCGTTGTTCCGTCTCGAGGGGTCCCGTGAGGCGGAGTGACGTTGTCCCCATCATTACCACCGATGCGTACATTCTCAAACCCGAGTCGGAACAAACGGCGAAGCCGACGATGCGCTTGACTCTTCCCAACTGATCAAACGGTGACCCTGTCCGAACCAACCTTTGTGAGGAGCCGCGGGGAAAAGGCACGAGGGTTCGATGTCCGGGAATGAAGGAGGGTAAGTGTTTGGGCTTTGGGCTCATGCAACATGCGGTTATTTGTTCTTGTTTACTTAAAACATGTTTTATTAACCTAATCGGTTGGAAAAGATTGCTCTTCTTTTTCGCAAACTACTATGGATCTCGGATCGCCGGGCCCCGTCACTACGTCTATAAGCCCCTCGTATTCCACCCGTATTTCGACCTCCCAGGTGGATGCCCGGCGAGGGTCCTATAGGGCAAGCGGGTCCCACCGACCGAAAGAAAAACGATCCTAAAAGTCTCGGCGGGTAATCGAGTCTTAACGAGCATTCGATGTAAATTACGGACAAAGCCGACGTCAAAGTCAAGATCATGTCCGAGGGCTCGACAAAAAGTCGGCATGATTTGACCGATAAATGTCCACGATTGATCTTGACTTGTCGTCAATTAGGCCGTAATTAGGCATGGAATAATCATTAATCCTTGATGACTCAAAGGTCATGCCGGGAGTCGTTGTATAATTTGTGCCGCCGAGTCAAAGTCAAGGCGCTAGTCAATATCTCGGTCAAAGTCCGTGACGGAAAACCGGCGTAACTTCGACCGATTAGGGTCCCCGAAAGATATTGACTTGGTATGCCGACTAAGGCTTGAAAGGAAAGGTCTATACACGTACAGGGCATGACACGCACTGCACTAAAAACCAACCGGGTCTCGGACAAAGTGTGTCACGGACAAGTGCATGGTCGACACGAGGCTCCATAAGATGTTTGGGTAGTCCCGTGCTTGCACCGAGAGGCGTAATAAGACCAAACGGGCCGCGACAGTGGATTTCCCGGGTTAGGGACGTAGTGTGCAAGTGTAAGGTCACGTGCGCGTAGTGTGCAAGCGCCTATCTTCTTTTTTCTCGAGTAAAATAGAAATTTTTCATGTGTCTTAAAAAGTATGATGCATGATGATTTTTTTTTTTTGAAAATTTTCTTTTTTTTTTTTTGATAAATCCTTTTTTTTTTAAATCTTTTTTTTTTTTTTTTGGAATTCTTTTTTTTGAATTTTTTTTTTAAAGCAAATGAACACATAAGCACGTAATTCAAAATTCGAGGCAACGGGTCCAACAGTCAAAATTTTGACTTTTCCGAGGCGGCCAAAACAACACGAAAATGTTAAAAATCAACACCCACCACAAACGATTTCAAATGCCGGGACGGAAGCTTGACCCTCAAAAGCTTTTCTTTTTTTTTTGAAAACAATGATACCGGTACGTGGGATTGTTAAACCACAATTTATCCCCGACTCGTGTTAGGAGGCGATAACGGGAAGTTTAATGGTTTCCACCAATATACCAAATATCATTTTTTTTAAGATAAAGCTTATTACGTCCCCAGCAGAGTCGCCACTGTAACGATGTTGAATTCCAATTTCGCGGAGAAAATTCGATTTTTCGTTTCTTTGAAAACCAAATAAAACCGGAAAAACGGAGTCGCCACGCCATTTTTGTTTTAAGGGCCAAAACTTTGAAAAATGCCCGAAATGAGAGATTTGGGTTCGGAGGTCACGTTACACGCCGGGAAGAACGTTAGTGTTCACCCGGAATGCCTCGTAAAACGAGTCTTCCAAGCATTAAAAACCATTTATGTGTGTGTGTGTGTGTGTTACTTTGGCCAAAATAAATTGAAACTGAGAAAAGTAAAAATTGGGAAATCTTTATTAGACTTTGAACAAATCCCATGATTTTTGGTATGATTTTTGGGTTGAGTTTTGGGACTCAAAGGATTTTTTGAAGTTGAAAAACATTTCTGCCAGAATGAAAAAGGCAGTGGACACTTTATTTTGAAATGGATTTAAGGGCTTTAAAACTTCATAATCTGAGGAAACTCAGAGAATGAAAGTTGTTCCAGACACCTTAAATGAGATTTATGTGAAAGAATTTTCCATTTTGGAGATGATTTGAGGGACCAAAACCTTCTGGAAATCTCAGATGTGAAATCTGGATTTCCAGAGACTGATGAACTGACCTTTAAAAGAAAATTTGAAAAAGGGAGTTTTACTCACGTAAAAAATGAAATAAAAATATGTCTGGAAAGCTCTGGATGTTGGCTACAAAAAGTGTTTTGTAGTCAACACCAAATTCCAAGTTTATCTGTGTCCAAAAAATTAGACCATGGACAGAGGTCTTAGAAAATTGCTACTGGACAGCAACTTTCTTAAGAAGAAAAACATGATTAAAAGGGGGGTTTTGCATCCATGCTTGTCCCCATTTTCCTAGGTTTTGATTAGTGATCAATTAACATTTTAGTGATGAATCAACTATATCAAACCATCCTTGCGGTACATTAGGACTTAAGCATTTCATTTGCTTGGGAAGGGGAATTTTATCCTTTGAAAATGAAGATTTGATGTATGAAAATGATTTTGAGGGTTTTGAAAATGCATTTGCAAGTAAGTAAGAACACTTTGGAGAGAATGTTGATCCTTGTAGAAGATCAACCATGGAGATGAACTTCCATGGTGATCTTCTTGGATCTAGGGCAAGAAGATGAACAAACTACATTTTGGAGTTTAAAAATGCATGCATGGATGAGAGAGATTTAGGGTAAGGAGAGGGAGGTTATACCTATCTTCCTTGTGTTTGTGTATGAGGCTTGAATATGTGAGTGTTTGAATTTGAGAGTGAGTGGGATTTGGGAAAATAATTAAGAGAAAAAGGTGACAATTCTAGAGAATTCTCACTGTTTTCTCCCTATTTTCGTCAAGGTGCAGTTGCAAAATGTGTTGTGGCTCCTTATTTCTCTGACTGAAGGCCTCAATTTATAGCCCTCTGAAATTTCCATTTATGTCCGCGCGGATCAAACCCTCATCGTGCACTGTTCATTAATTACAGCTGCAGGCTTTGGACACACAAAATATTTTTTTTTTTTAAATTCAAATTAGGCAGCCAGTTTTTGTTCCAGCAGCTTCTATTTTTGGTTTTTGACCATTTCTTTTGCTTTTTTGATTCTTTTCCTTGGTTTATCTTAAAATGGCAATCCCTAATCTATCCTTGCTTGGTTAGAAATGTTAGGAATTGTTAGAAATGTTAGGAATGTTAAAACTTTCGTTAATTTTCTAACGAAAATACTAACAACTCAAATTGGAGCACTTACACAAGCGTATAATCCGATATCTCTCTAGAACTACTAATCTTGGACTTTGGTATTTCAAATATTCGAATTTCGAACTTGTAGGTTATTCAGATGCAGATTATGCACCTTGTACCATTGATAGGAAAAGCATTAGTGAAACTTGTCACTTTCTTGGAAATAGACTAGTTGCTTGGGCCAGCAAAAAGCAAGCCTCAGTTTCAGTTTCAACTACAGAGGGTGAATACATTGCTGCTGAAAGTTGCTATTGTCAAATACTTTGGATGAAGCAACAGTTGGTGGACTATGAGATTAATGAAGGAAATTGTCCAATTATGTGTGACAATACCTCAACAATATCAGTCTCCAACAATCCTGTCATGCACTCAAAAACCAAGCACATAGACATCAAGTATCATTTCCTCAAAGACCATGTGGAAAAGGAAAACATCCATTTAGAGCATGTGTGGACAGAAAATCAAATTGCTGATATCCTCACCAAAGCTCTTGACTCCAAAAGGTTTTCATTCCTTAGAGGAGAAATGGGTATGCTTGAACTTCAATAAGTCCATATGCTTTTTATTACTAACTTGTGTGTTAAGTATGGTATTTAGGTAAAAATCCTGTTAAGGTTTCAAAACCTCACCCTTGTTGAAACCGCGTGACCAAATCGCATGAAGTCAACCGTGTGCTCTCAACCGCATGCAGCTTCCAGACCGCATGATCAAAACCGCGTTTCAACACTTGTAAAATTTTCAATGTTTTTCATTTCTGAGCTTTGAAGAAGCTTGCAAGCAGTTTGATATTTTCTAACGTAAAAAAAAAACTATTTTTGTTATTTTTATAATATCAAACTGCATGCCACGTGGACCCACGTAAGTTTTCTATATTTATTGATTGGTCATTATCTCTTTTGAGACAAATTATTTGCATAAGGGTACTTGTGCAAATATTTTTCTACGTAGTTTTAAAAAATTTAAATGCATTTAATGCATAAAGAGATTTGCATTAAAACCTTTCTCATCAGCCGTCATAGGGCTATGTGAAGAAGATGAAAGGCTGCAACAAAAGTGGTGGTTCACTTAGTGGGATAGGGGAACCATCATCACCTTTCTACACGCCACCCAAGTAACCACCTATATATACTATTTGCATGCTCCAACTCCAACTCTTCCTTTTGCACTCTCTGACATTGTACCCTCTTGCCTGCACTTTCTCTCTCTATATTTCTCTCACTTAAAATCACATCTGCATAATCTGAAAATTCATAGGTCCTAAACGATCTAGAGATACAACAATTCCTAGAGTACCAAAGAAGGCTTTCAGCGACATGGTATGCTTTCTTATTTTAATCTTTGATTTTTCTGCAAATCTACCATGGATGAACTGTATAAACTCTTCGTATGCTTTAAACTGATTGTGGTTGTTAAAATCTTCATTTCTATATCATTTTGAATGATTCTTGTTGGGTTTTGTTCATAATGATGTATGGATTACTGTTGTGGCCAGATTTTCCATATGTAGACATCTTCAATATCCCTGCATGGCGACATCCTCAGTTGTTCCTGCATATCAAGATGATACTTCACTGTAAGTATTGCATAATATTTATTGTGTTTATCTAATATTATTTATATCATATTTTACAGTAAATCAAAGGAGTTAAATCCGGAGATATTTACCAGCACATGGGACTTTTCCCTCAACGCTAAGAAGACTAAGTCAAGAGACGTTGGTTGGAAGGATAAGAGATAAGGCCGAAATTATAGGAGCAGTTTGTTATTGTTTTGTTAGTCTTTTTTATTTATAGGGGACATGGAGATTAAATCACACACATTCTCACACGCTCTCACACTAATACACACACGTTCTCACATTCACCTACACACACGTAATTCTTGTACTCTCTCCATGGTCTTCCGGCTTGTAACTACGAGATTTATAGTGAAACCTTTAAGGTTGGATACCTAACTCCCTAGGGGTTTTTTCGAAGAGGTTGTTATCTCTAAGGTTTTCCTCGTTAACAAAATCCTTGTGTCATTCTTTATTTTCATGCTTTTGTTCCATTTAATCGAATTCCAAAGTCCCCTCCTTATTGTTTAAATCCATACACTTTCTAAGTTAAGATTCGACATTATTGTTTTTTCTACCAAAACAATTTGGCGCCCACCGAGGGGCCATTTGGTCTATTGATTATTTGGATCATTTCCTAAAACGATTCATCATGTCAACTAACCCGAAGGTTTCCGCCGCCGGCAAGACAATCGTCGTTACTCCGTCGTCCAGGGCAAGGCAACCTCGTTGCCGCCACCTCCTCAATCGAAGCCTCGAGATGATGCGGCCTTCGCCATCTTCCCAAAGGCAGATCTTCTAATGTGGATGCCGACATCCAAAGTGCCTTGACCATGTTGAATCGTAGGCCGGATAACCAGGGATAGTAACTCAAAGTTTTTGGCCAATGATATGATCAAGATGCGGAAGATCGAAGCTCGTTGCATCCCAGCTCAAGAACATCTCGCCAATGCGCGCGAGGAATATCGGCTTTGAAACCGGTGGAGGATCTCCGTTTCGTAATGAATTCATTCCAATGGGCGCCCCATCTCGTACTCATCGACGACACCTTCAATGATGTCGACACCTTCAAGGATGTCGACACCTTCCAAGATGTCGACACCTCCCAGTGATGTCGACACCTTCCTTGATGTCGACACCTTAATCGATGACACTTTGCCGACACCACCCCAACAGGATTCACCTCTTTCATGCCATTCACCGACAACACCGTTGTTACCTCGGCCCGTAGACAACACCGGTTTGCTTAATAATATTTTTAATAATAATCCTTTCAATCATATTCATGCGGCCGACCCTTTTGCGTGTAATCCGTTAGCCAAGCGTATGTAGGACCTTAGAGAGCCGATAATGAATGTACCAGGCATAACCCCTCTAATCCAACCAAGATCTCGTAATTGCTACAATCGGTCCCGGTTTGTCCCAACAATTTCAAATGTCGACATCCCGGCTGTTTCGGCGTTCCATCCATGAAGTTGTATGATGGCAGCACGGATCCAGAGGAGCATGTTGCCCACTATCACGAGAAGATGGACATAGTGCATATCCCACTTCAATTCAGGGAAGCTTTCTTGTGCAGAGGATTTAGATCAACCTTGTCGACAATTCGAGAAGCTGACAAGCGACCTCTACAATGTGACCCAGCAGCCTAATGAGACCTTGAAGGAATATGCCCACCGGTTTAACAAAGAAGTGCTAGAAATTCCCAATCTCGACATGTCGACACCGCGAAGCATTCAAAATGGGGTCAAGAAAGATTCACAAAGACTATCAAGATCCGGTGATGACTCCTTGCAAACGGTTGGAAGAAGTCGAAGGTGGCCCTAAGATTCATAAGATTGGAGGAAGATGAGCTGCGAAGATCAAAGTCCTCATCCAAGTTGTCGACATATGACAATCCAGACAGAAGACCGAATCATCCCACCGCAGAACAACCGTTCCAATCCTTATCCGAGAACCGATAACAAGCAAAATTAATTCAATTGAGGGTGAGGATGAAGATAGCGATAATGTTCCTAATATTTCGACTATTGCTTTTCCGTTGACATTTCGTGTACTTTGTGCAATGGGTAACCTTGGAGAAAAAGCAAGATGGCCAAAGAAGACCGATAAATCCACAGATGGCGTGACAAGTCAAAATGGTGCGCTTACCATGAACACTTCGGGCATATCATAGAAGATCGCATAGCACTAAGAAAGGAGATCAGCCTACTTGCTCTCGAAGGGACATCTTAAGGAGTTTAAGGGTCCGTAAAGGAGAAGGCAGAAAATGCAGAGGTTCCACATGAAGTCGAGCGACCAGTTTCTCCTCCAGCATCGACAAAGGTGATCAACTTCATCGGTGGAGGGTTAGAGATTTGTGGCACTTCCTATTCTGCCGCAAAGCGACACGCCAAGGAGTCAAAGGGGGAGAAGCCAGAAAGACCATCCAGGATGTCCACATCCTACCAATAACCTTTGATGAGAGTAATCGAGACAACTTGCTGGAACCTCCCCATGATGGCCTAGAGCCATCTGATCAAGAGGACACCGCCTTCATAACACCCACAGGTATCTATTGTTATATTGCTATGCCTTTTGGACTAAAAAAATGTAGGTGCAACATATCAAAGGCTCGTGAACAAGATGTTCAAGGACCAGATTGGGGACATGGTGGAGGTATACATTGATGACATGGTGGTGAAATCCAAGAAAGCTGAAGACCACAAAAACCACCTATCTCAGGCCTTCGACATCTTGGATTGTTTCAATATGAAACTCAATCCAGCAAAATGCAATTTCGGAATGAAGGCAGGAAAGTTCTTAGGTTACATGTTGACTAAGAGAGGCATTGAAGTCACCCCGAAGCAAGTTCGCGCCATTATCAACTTGTCATCACCTCAATCCGTCAAGGACATCCAAAGATTGACAGGGAAGGTTGATGTACTCACCCGGTTCATCTCCAAATCATCCGATCGATGCAAGCCCTTCTATGACATCTTAAGAAAGAACAAGAAGTTCTAGTGGGAGGACCACCATGAAAAAGCTTTTCAAGACCACAAAACTTACTTGTCGACACCTCCGTTATTGGCCAAACCTCGGGAAGGCGAACACCTCTACATCTACCTAGCAGTATCAGAAAGCGCTGTAAGCGCAGTCTTGGTAACAGAGCGAGATGGTCTTCAACAACCCATCTATTATATAAGTAAGACACTCTTAGATGCGGAGACCAGGTATTCTCATTTACAAAAGTTAATTCTAGCTTTAATAACCGCATCCATTAAATTAAGACACTATTTTGAAACACATACTATAATTGTGCGTACTAACTATCCTATTAAGAATGTCATGAGAAAACCAGAGATGTCAGGTAGGATGGCTAAGTGGTCCGTGCAGTTAAGCACTTACGACATCAAATATGAGCCAAGAACAAAGAATAAAATCTCGTGCTCTAGCTGATTTTGTGGCTGACTTTAGTCCAACCATGCAACAAGAAGTAGAGTTTCAAAGAATTACAGTGATGATGACATCTCAAGAATATGGACACTCTATACGAGATGGCGCTTTGAACATGAGAGGAACAGGTCTTGGAGTCGTACTAAAGTCGCCACAAGGGGACATAATACCACAATCCATCAGCTGCAGTTTTAAAGCTACCAATAATGAGGCAGAGTACGAGGCATTAATGAGGCAGAGTACGAGGCATTAATTGCAGGCTTACAAGTGGCCCAGGACCTGGATATCAAGCACATCAGGGTGTTTTTGGATTCTTTGCTGATTGTCAACCATTACAACGGGTCCTACATAGCAAAAATGTGAAGATGACGACATATTTGGAAATAGTGAAAATCATGGCGGCCAAATTCAAAACATTTACTTTGGAGCAAAGCCGCGAGAAGAAAACTCACAAGCGTATGCTCTGGCAAACTTAGGCTTAGCCTTCAAAAGCATTTCACGTAGAAGTATTCCAATTGTGCATGTTGACATCCCAAAGAATTGAACGTCTTGAGTTGTTTGCCTTAGATGTCGACATCCTTCCACCCAAAGAAGAACCTCATGGACAACCCCTATAATCAAGTATCTCCAAGATGATACAATCTCAAAAGAGACAAACACTCGAGCATCCAGGGTAAGGTCATCTAAGTATTTACTTATTGATAACTTTTGTTTAGGAAATCTGCCGCAGTCACTACTTGAGATGTCTAGAAGCTGCACCGAGCACAACAGGTTTTGATGGAGCCGCATGAAGGGCAATGTGGAAATCATACCGGGCGTAAGCCCATATACCAAGGCTCTAAATATGGGCTACTTTTGGCCCACAATGCGAAAAGACGCGGCATTATGCAAAGAAATGTGACTCTCGCCGGCACGGCGACATCCTACATCAACCACCGAATTGCTGCATCCTATCCTGTCGCCATGGCCATTTATGGTTTGGGGAATGAATATCGTAGGGAAATTGCCAAGAGCTTCGGGAGGAAAAGTTTTTCTACTAAGCCATGATAGATTACTTCTCCAAATGGGTAGAAGTCAAGCATATGTAGACTTCTTGACAAGGTGGGGAGTTAAGATGGTGACATCTTCACCTGTTCACCCTCAAGCAAACGGACAAACAGAATCAAGCAACAAGATTATCCTGAGCAACTTAAAGAGAAGGCTAGACCAAAAGAAGGGAAGATGGGCTGAAGAGCTACCAATGGTCTTATGGGCCGACAGACGACATCCAAAATGCTACCGGTCGACACCCTACTCTCTAGTGTTTGGGTCGAGTCGACATTCCACAGGTTCTGTTACCTACAAAGAAGATATGGTTTGTTGACATCCGAACATAATAAGGACATCTTGACACATGATTTAGATACTATAGACGAACTAAGAGATATGGCCAAAATCCGGATGGCAAGATATCAAAGAAAGAGTAGCCAGGTCTTACAACAAAAATGTAAGACTTAGAAGATTCCAAGTAGGAGATTTAGTCTTACGAAAGGCATTTCAAAAATACAAAAGAGCTCAACGCAGGCAAGCTTGCCCCAAAGTGGGAAGGTCCCTACCTGATCGATGCACAGGACGGGAAAGGAGCATATCTCTTATCAACCTTGGATGGCCAAATGATCCCACGAAGTTGGAATGCCATTCATCTTAAAAGGTATTACATCTAGGCAATGCCTTCCTAAAACTTACATCATCCCAGGTATGGACAATCCTCTACTGGTCTTTTCATTTATTGAATTTGAGTATCCTTTCATTTCCCTATTTGTCATTTTTTTTATTTATTTACTTCAAAATAAGATGTCGCTAACACAACCTGTGAAGGGACGTCAACAAAGTGGACGCCCATCTCTAACATATCTCTGTCTTGCAAGATGTTGACATACAAAAGTGGGGACATATCAAAGTGATCAAGTCAAAGTGACAACGAAATCTCCTCCGTTAGAGACTGGCCATCTCTTCTAAAGTTAAGGTACACAATCCCTTCTAAGGTTTAAAGAGTTAATTACCTCTTTCTCCGAAAGTTAGGTTTCTACACCTTCGCCTGGAGCGCACGATATCTCATTGGTTGAGGTGTGGGATGGGCCTATATGAGGAAACTTGTATAGCTTACCCATTTCCACTCAGTCAAATGATTGATCTTAAGCATGATTCAATTGGTTATGGCATATTCCTGTCATCTTAAGTACATCCGGTTATGACATTCTCATGTCTTCACTCGAAAACAAAAATATGACATTTTATTATGTCAACATCCTATGATAATACTTTAGCATCGTGGATCAAAGCATGACATGCACAGAAGTTGCTAACAAAAGTTTTTTCTAAACATTAAGATACTAAATACCATTAATACTTCTCCAAATTCAGTTGGCCCGCTCCAACATCCAAACAACATAAAACTAAAAGTAAAGTGTTGAACCAACCCAACACTTGAAATAAATTTTCTTCGGTCCTTATGGACCAGGTACATACCAAAATTGATAAAATTATCTTTGGGGCTCGGCCACAGGAATCATCATCAAACAAAACAACTTAAAAAACTAACTTGAATTTTTCTTCACTTAGCATCTCGCCGTGTGTTGCCGAGGAAGTTTTGTCTTCTTCATCCTTCTTCTCTCTTTTTCTTCAACCATCGTATCCTTAGGGTTAGATGACACCTCTCCTTCATCCACTTTTCTCACCCAACAGATTCTTCAACTTTGCATACTCATTCTCAACCTTTCAATCCTTAGATTTTCCATCATTATGTTCTTCCATCATCTTGATTTTGATCTTCAAACATGACTTTGGCAGCAACCAACTTCCAGGATTCCCTTACTTCATTTATTTCATTTTGATAGTCACCCTCAATAGAAGTCAGATTGCTAACAACCCCTTCACTGTCTTCTTCTGTTCCTCTAAATTCCTCTTTCTGCTCGTTAAAACTTCTTCTCCCAAAAAGCAGCTTCCTTCTTGGCCTAAGCCGTATCACTCTTAGCGCTCTTCTTAAATTGCTCATTGATCTTAGCCATATCTTCCACTTGGGACTCCAAACATCCCATTGCCTGTTAAGAAAACACCATAAAGTTCCAAATCAGCAAATAATAGAGCTATGGAACAGTCAGAATAGTTTAGTAACATCTTACATTGGTTACTAATCCTAGAAGCTTCTTCTTCACCTCTCCTGCCTTCAAATCTCAAAAATATCCGCATGCGTAACTTCGATAATCTCACTCTCTACAGCCTTCCTCTTCTTTACCCTTGAACCAATGCCAGTACTTTCACCCGTCTGGACTCGTTTCGTTGGGACAATTGGTGGCCTAACATCAGACTTAGCAGGAAAAGCACCAACAAGAGCATCCAAATCTTCCAGATCAAAGTCTAAGCCTGAAGAAAATGCCTTTGAATCTGAAGAGAAAGTGTAAGCATTGAGGAAAAGGAAAATTAACGAGAATCGAAAGACAGGGTAAACTATTCTTACCGTTGACATTTTGAGATGACGACGACTTGACTTCTTCTTGATTTTCTTCACCACCGAATGTTGTAAAATCATGTCCGCCTGTTACTCGGAGTTTGGAAACTTACCTCTTCGTATTCCGCGAAGTGATAAGTTTGGGGGCAATTGTTGTGGCGTATTTTCCATATGTAGACATCTTCAATATCCACTGCATGGCGACATCCTCGCTTGTTCCCGCATATCAAGATGATACTTCACCGTAAGTATTGCATAATATTTATTGTGTTTATCTAATATTATTTATATCATATTTTACAAGAAATCAAAGGAGTTAAATCCGGAGATATTTACCAAGACATGGGACTTTTCCCTCAACGCTAAGAAGACTAAGTCAAGAGACGTTGGTTGGAAGGATAAGAGATAAGGCCGAAATTATAGGAGCAGTTTGTTATTGTTTTGTTAGTCTTTTTTATTTATAGGGGACATGGAGATTAAATCACACACATTCTCACACGCTCTCACACTAATACACACACGTTCTCACATTCACCTACACACAGAATTCTTGTACTCTCTCCATGGTCTTCCAGCTTGTAACTACGAGATTTATAGTGAAACCTTTAAGGTTGGATACCTAACTCCCGGGGTTTTTTTCGAAGAGGTTGTTATCTCTAAGGTTTTCCTCGTTAACAAAATCCTTGTGTCATTCTTTATTTTCATGCTTTTGTTCCATTTAATCGAATTCCAAAGTCCCCTCCTTATTGTTTAAATCCATACACTTTCTAAGTTAAGATTCGACATTATTGTTTTTTCTACCAAAACAATTACAGTTGTATAATTTATTTTATGATCTATACACATCTAGGTGGTTAATTTTTGAATTTTCAGTTTGGGGTTTACGAAAACCCATTTCATGTTCTTGATGATATCTTGATGATTCTGAACAAACACTACAAGAAATAGGCTTATTTATGGCGGATTTTAACCGCCGTATATAGGACGCGCCCTGCCGTATATGTTATTTACGGCGGACAATTCACCGTATATATGGCACCGTATAAAACATCGCCGTATATAGTATATACGGCGGATATACCGCCGTAAATACTATATACGACGGATATACAACCGCCGTATATATTTGTAAATATATACGACGGCTTATAGGCCGCCGTATAAAGGTAAACACAAATACACCGTATGTATAACAGACGTATTTGAGGAAGTTTTTTATGGCGGTTATATACCGCCGTATATGATGAAAAATAGACGAGTCGTCCAGAATAGAACGAGTCGTCCCATTTTGCACCCCACCCAGATTCTCTCGTCCCCCTTTGGGGACGAGTCGTCCATGATGCTTTTATACGGCGGATGTAGGGTTCCGCCGTAAATGACGTCTTATGAGACGAGTCGTCCACCAGGGCACGAGTCGTCCCATTTGCACCCCACCCAGGTTCCCTCGTCCCCCCTTTGGGCACGAGTCGTCTATTCACTATTTACGGCGAATTTTTGAACCGCCGTAAATAGGCATATTTTTTTTCCCATCCAGCCCTATATAATTCACTTTTCCAAAAAATACACCTGCAAAAACCAAATTCAACCTGTACACACACAAATGCAACCTGTATATAACCAAAAATACACCCGCAATCAATGTTTACAATCCACATAATAACCATTAACACAAAATCAATGTTGAATGTATATACAACACAAAAACAACATAATAACCATTTAACATGTACAAAAAAGATAGTTGAATTAATGTATCCAAAACTCAATCAATGTTTAAAATCCACAACTTTGAGAAACATACCACCACTTATTCATTACTACCTTTTCCACGTCGTTCCATAAAACAACGTTTCAAATCTTCTATTTGCTGTTGAAACTGTTGGTGTTGCTCCTCAAGTTGCCTTTCAACATCTGTTCTGACGGATAACACCGTCTCCTCAAGTTCAGCAATACGGGCTGCAGAAGCGCTCTGAGAAGTAGAGGCTTTACCAAACACCCTAGTTTTGTTAACACCGCCTCCCATACAGCGCACTCTCCCATGGTCATCAGTTCCCATCAAATCTGTAAAAATATTTTCTCGCTTGCTGGGAGAGTTTTGTTGCTCCTCTGGTAGCTCTTCAATTGCATCATTAAACGTTAACTGTAACAAAAATAACATGTTCAATATAAATGTTTTAACTTTAATTAATATTATGAAAATGAAGTTAGAAATGAAAAAAGTATTCTATAGAAAAACAAAACTAAAACAGAAAAGGTTGAAACTTTAACTTACAATCATAACAAGTTTGATTGAAATATGAAACATAAGTAATAACATTGTCTTAGTAATAGTAAGCAAATAAGATCTAAATAAATACATATTACAATTAACAATATTAATATTCAACCATACAAAATAACAAGTTTGATTGAAACATGAAACATAAATAATAACATCACTGATGAGAGCCAGAGGCTTGTCCCTGATAGTATGTCTGACGGGAAGAACGTCTCTGTGCACGAGCAGTGGCTCTCAAATGCATCATAGTCAAATAATCCTCTGAAACTGGCTCGTAACTTCGGGGCTCTGTCTGCATCGCCCAAGCCTCCAGCTGCTTAGACCGGTCTCCCAAAATGGCAGTTTCATCCTCCACCCCCTCAAAACGATCCTGCACCTCCCCCCATCTAGCATCCTCTAAAGCCTGTCGACTCTATTCCCGAGCGATAACCTCCCCCCATCTAGCATCCTCCAAAGCATGTCGGCTCTGCTCCCGAGCGATCCTTGATCGCTCCTGCTCCTCCAGAAATACCCTCATAGTATCCCATTGATCAAAAGAACCCTGCTGGCTCTGGTTCTGCTCTCCTCCCTGACCACCCTGTCTCTCCTGATCCTCCTCTTCCTGCTCCTCATCATCCTCCTCATCAACTGGATCCATTTGATCATCAACACCGGGCATACGCCAATGCCTGGCCTGTTCACCACTCGAAAACGTGGCCCCTACCCTGCAACGGACCGTCCTCCTGGGAGTACCATATTCAAACAATAAAGACCTGTTGTCTGTCGCCCTCGGGTCCCTCATAAACTTGTCATACTGCACTAGCCAGTCTCCAGAATAAAAACTCGTGCCCCCCATCAATCTCATCGCCTCGTGTTTTGGTTCCCCCACACAAGCTTGAGCAATCAACGTGATCATCCCCCTATTGATATGTTTCCCTTTTTGGTAAGGGAAAATGCCTCACATCTCCGAATAAGTATATCAACCCAATCAGGAATCACCTGAAAACTCCTCAACACCGTTCGCAAAAGGTTTACCATAGCCACATTCAATTGAGCGGACTCTCCGTTTGCCAACCAAGACATAGATATCCCTCTGTAAAATAATTTCCAAGCCGGGTGAGAAAGAGAGGAAGCCCTAAGGTATTTCTTTTTGCAGGGCAATCCTGTGAGCTCCGAAAAGAAAAAACAAGTCGCCCCATCAGCCTCCACCCAGTTTCCTCTCGACTGATCAACCCCAAAGATTCCCCTCAACTCATCATAAGTCACTCGATAGGCTTCATCATCCAGATGAAATCGAATAGAATTTTCTTGTGACCCCTTACCTACCTCCAAAGTTGAAAGGAACTCAAGTGAATATCTCAAATACGTAGATGGAGTCTTCCCCAGGAAATTACCTAACCCGGCTTGCGTCATCAATTCTATTACTAATGTCTCTAAACCCAAATCCCTCAACACCGGCAAATGAAGGAAAGTGGTGACTTGGAATTTCCTACCCTCCAAATTCCGCCATTTTTTCTTTTGAACGGAGGTCAATTGGATCAATTCCATATACGGCGGCAATGATGCATTAGGGGAAGTGGGATCATTTGGGACTACGGGCGGCGGGTTTTGTCTACCCCTCTTGTTGCTACCCCCTCTAACGTCTCTCTCCTTAGGAGGCATATTTTCAACACAAAAACCAACTACAAAACCTCCACACAAATCACAAAGAAAGTGCAACAATAAACACACCCCCACAATCAAATTCTCCTTCCAATTCCCAATCGAACCACCACACTACAAGCTTTCAAAGACAACCCACCTATATATAAGACGGAGAGACACAAATTTTAGTAATAACATTGTCTTAGTAAATAGTAAGCAAATAAGATCTAAATAAATACATATTATATAGAAGTAACAATATTAATATTCAACCATACAAAAATAACAAGTTTGATTGAAACATGAAACATAAGTAATAACATTGTCTTAGTAAATAGTAAGCAAATAAGATCTAAACAAATACTACTCAAACTAATCATCATCATTATCGGCCATATCAACATCATCATTATCGGTCATATCAACATCAACATCATTGATATTAGTAGTTTCAATCTCGACCCCATCAACACCCTCTCGCACCCACGATGCTTCTTCGTTAGCAACATTTTCATCCAGATTTTGTGAGCAAAATGGTACCAATTGTGGAATCGAATCTGAAACTTGTTTATCATCATTTGAATATATTTCAAAACTATCTCTTGATGTAATCCTCATCACAACTTTCGAATCACTTTCTATAGGATCTTTAACATACCAAACTTGCTCAGCTTGAGATGCTAATATGAATGGTTCATCACCAACTCGATTATCCTTATATAACTTGTGATTGAAGTTTACAAGAGTAAATTTTTGCTCATCTTCCATCTTGCCTGTCTGGTTATCAACCCAATCACTTTTAAACAATACAATCTTATTGAGTTGCTATAACGAATTTCAAGGATCTCAATCAGCTCCCCATAGAAGTTAACATCCCCTACAATGGGATTATTATCCTTTCGGCTTGCAAAACATGTCACACTTGCATTTCGCATGACTCCACTATTTTGAGTTTTCCTCCGTCTATCGACATCCTTCACTCGAAATCGAAAACCATTTATTATGTAAGATTTATACTGCCTCGCATCCATATGAGGACCCAATGCAAGACTTATAATTCTTTCGGGCACTACATCTTTCGTCGTGCATACCTTTTATAAAAAATAAAATTTAATAAGAAAATATTTAAAATGATAAATTGAAAGTATCATATGAAAGTGGTTTCATACTTACATAATCCTTAAACCAGCTAACAAACTTATCATTATGTTCTTTCTCTATAAGATGTCGTTGATTACGAGGTAGTATCTCCCTCAAAAGTGCACGATGCATTCTGAGCAGATTGAAAATATGAATTAAGTATTAATTTAAAATATAAAAGATATAAGGAATGTAAGCCTCATGTAAGGAATCACTTACTCTAGGTATTGTTCAACATCTTCAGTATTGAAAAGCACATATCTATGCGCTTGTACTCGTGTGATGTAATCAAGGGTAATTACCTCTTCTTTTCCTACAAAGCGGCCTAACTCATCACCTTCATCATCATTTCTTCTAGAACGATTGGACTTTGTCTCAATGTCATCCAAATATTGCGTACAAAAAGTCATGCATTCTTCAGCCACAATTGCCTTAGCTATGGAGGCCTCGGGATGGGCTCGATTTCGAACATATAATTTTAATGTAAGTACAAACCTGCAAAAACATTTACTTATGCTAAACCAGATGTAAAAAGGAATTTAACTTTTTTCAAAGTAAATTTAATATGGATGTACCTCTCTACCGGATACATCCAACGAAATTGTATTGGGCCTGCTAGTAAGGCCTCCTCGGCTAAATGCACCGGCAAGTGCTCCATAACATCAAAGAACGCTGGTAGGAATATTTTCTCGAGAGCGCATAGTGTGACAGCCATCCGATCTTGTATCTTTTCGAGATCAGCAAGTGTATTCACCTTTGAGGATAATTGCCTAAAGAAATTTGCCAACTCAATGATGGCTTTTACAATGTATAGGCAACGCTTTTCGAACAGCTAAAGGGAGTAGTTGTTGGAGCAAAATATGACTATCATGGCTCTTAAGACCCCAAATAGCTCTTTCCTCTAGATGTACACAACGAGATATGTTTGACGAGTAGCCATCAGGGACTTTGACTCCCTTTAGAACTTTCAAGAATGTGTCTTTATGCTTCTTACTCATTGTGAACTGAGCCGGAGGCATAATTTCTTTTCCAGATGGAAGCGTTTGTAGATGCAATGGTTTCCGAATGTTCATCTCTTTTAGGTCTTTTCTTGCTTTATCATTAACTTTTGATTTCCCCGCAGTACCTAACAGAGTATGTAGCACATTATCACACACATTTTTTTCAATGTCCATAACATCAAGATTATGACGAACATGATTATTTGCCCAATATGGCAACTCAAAGAAGATACTCCTCTTTTTCCAATTGTGACACAACTTAGGAACCTTTCTTTTTCTCCAACTTGGCAAGTTGCTTCTCACCCTCTTCTCTTTTCCTCTTTTTAATAACATCTTCTATTTTATACTTTGTTTCCATATTTTCAACTTGTTTAAGCAATTTTGTTCCAAACAATAACTTGGGCTTATCTCTCACTTCATGAGTACCATCAAAAGAGCTTTTATCCTTACGAAAAGCATGACTCCTAGGCAAGAAGCGTCGATGACCAATATAACAATACTTGCCACCATGATCCAACCATCGTGCTTGAGGTCTCACATTGCAACAAGGGCAAGCATATTCACCTTTAGTGCTCCATCCAGACAATATTGCATATGCAGAAAAGTCATTTATTGTCCATAATAGTGAAGCTCGTAAAGTAAACAACTCGTTCCTTGATGCATCATAAGTTGATATACCATCTTCCCACAATTCCTTCAACTCATCAATTAACGGTTGAAGATACACATCTATCTTGTTGCCCGGCCCTTTTGGGCCTTGAGTAAGCACCGAAAAGAAGAAATATGGATGTTTCATGCATAACCAAGGTGGAAGATTGTATGGCATAAGCACAACCGGCCAAGTACTGTGAGATATAGTCATTGTTCTGAAAGGATTAAATCCGTCAGATGCTAATCCCAATCTATCATTCCGAATTTCACTTGAAAATAATGGATAACGTTCATCGAATCCCTTCCAAGCACGAGAGTCTGCAGGATGCCTCAGCACACCATCGTCTATTCTTTTCTCGGCATGCCATCTCATGAGTGTCGCGGTCTTAGATGACCAATACAACCTTTGCAACCTTAGCTTTAAGGGAAAATACCATACTTTCTTCATCGCTACCTGCTTGGGAAGTTTATTCTTGCCACTTGTTTCGGCACCTTCACCGCTACCCCCTTCTTCTTGTTGCTTATATCTAGTGGCTCCACAAATTTCACATTTAGTAAGTTTTTCAGTTTCATTTCGAAACAACATACAATGATTAATGCACGCGTCCCACGTTTTATAACTGAAACCCAAATCTGCAGTCATCTTGTACGCCTCACGATAGGAACTTAGCACTTTCGCTAACTGAGGCAATGCCCTAATGAAATTTTTTAATAAAGAAGTAAATCCCTTATCGGCCACTCGATAATTAGCCTTCCAATGCATAAGTTCTACAATAAATGAGAGCACTGTAAACTTATCACACCCTTCCCACAAGGCTTGATCGGCATCTCTCAAAAGTCTAAGAAACTTTGCGGTGGCTGCATCTGATTGTACGATTTCTTCAATTCCTGGCTGGTTACTATCCGGCATACCCATCCCTTCATGTACCATTCGCCTCATACAATCTTGCACACCCAATTCAATTTCAATGCCATCTTCAGTTTTCCTATCATTATTATCATTCTTATACGCCGAAATGTACTCTTCCCCGTGCCTAATCCAATTCTTGTAATCTTTTTGAAATCCCACTTCAATACAATGTGATTTCACGGTTGCACGGTCATTTTGGTAACGATTTGCGCATTTTTTACAAGGACAATATATTTCTTTAACACCAACAAACTTTTTTGAGAATGCAAAATCGAGAAAGTTGTCAACCCCAGACATATACTCATTTGAAATTCGATTACCCAAATCAATCCAACTTTTGTCCATATATGACTTGATATTTTTAATGTTAAAATACAACCTATATATAAGACCGAGAGACACAAATTTTAGAATAAAAATAAACTCATAAACAAACATAGTCTAAATATGTACAACTTTTGGCTCGATATAGATAATATACATTGTTGAAGCCTAGCCTATTAGTCGAGCTTGGGCCCATGATATAGTATAACCCCATGACAACATTCATTCGTTCTCTCTCACAAGCCCCCCCCCCTAATTGAGAAGCTAATTTAAGGAACTAGGTTGATGTGCAATAGAATTGATGCACATGCGACAAAAGATTTGGAACTATTTTTAGGAACTAGGTTGAAGTGCGCAACATTATTTTTTGTGTAGGGTCTACGAAGGGTACTATCTTAGGAGAGCGATGGTAATATAAGAAAAGTGTTATTATATTTAAATTAATGTGAGTGGAATAAGTGAGCGGAATTGACAAAGGCTCACAATTAAGTGTGTGTGACATAAATGAGTAAGATTAACAAGTGGGACCCACAAATTTTGTCATGTTAGGAAATGCATATAATGGAAAACCCTTTTGGGTTAAAAGTGAACTCAAACTGGGACGGAGGAAGTATATGCTAGGTTGAGATAAAACTGGAGAGGTTAAACATATGATATTGGGGAAGAGTCGGTGAATTCAGTAGTTTTAAGGGATTGCAATTAGAAGGATGAAGCAAAAACTGGAAAGAATTTAGCAGTTTCTATTGAGTTCTTTCCTACTTTCACTATTTCCTTTTTTTCCCTTCACTATTAAGATGAAGAATCATAGAGCAAAGGAGCAAACTAGCATTCAAAGTCAATCTCATTTAGTAACACATGACATCATCATTCACAGGACAAAACAGCCCCCACTATTACTTGGAAACACTAGCATTATTGTCATGAAATATGAAAATAACGTATAGATATAAGAGGGAGGTTGTTTATACACAATAGAACTAAATAAAGGAGCAAACTTAGAAGAAAGAGAGAGCCACAGCAAGTAGATTTTCCGGTCATTATCTCAAATATGCAGGTTTCCATTTCAAAATATCATATTGAATGTACTGTAAATTACAGCAACAACAACAACAGTAACAGCAACACCAACAACAACAACAGCAACATCAACAACAAATCACAACACCAAGAACAAAAAACCCCAGAAATTAAAAGTAAAGTAGAAAAGGGGGAAGAAATGTATACCTGATTCGTTGTTGATCGAAGAAATCAACGTCAATTTCCCTGGCTGGAGGAGAGAGAGAGAGAAATAGAACAAGATTTTCAATAATCCACCACACCAAGAACAACAAAAACCAAAAATTAAAAGTAAACACGCTATACCTGTTGATTCGTTGTTCACTCTGGACACCGGCGGTCGGAAATTCGTGCCCTAGCTAGCTAGAGGAGAGAAAGAGAGACAGAGATAGCGCGAAACTGAATAGGGAAATTTTGGTTTCCCGGTATTTAATAACATTTACAGCGGATATTATACACCGCCGTAAATATTGTGTACTATTTATGGCGGACGCGTGTTAACCGCCGAAAATAAGTAACTATTTACGGCGGATACTAATATACCGCCGTATATAACTTCAATCTCATATACGTATATCCCAAATGTACGTACGTAACATATTTACGGCGGCCTAAGCCGCCGTATATAACAAGTATATATGGTGGTTATGTATACCGCCGTATATATTATTTATATACGGCGGACGCGTATCAACCGCCGTATATAACTAATATATACGGTGGTCGCGTATCACCCGCCGTAAATGAGTGTCGTAAATAACCTGATTTCTTGTAGTGAAAAGTTGTAATTTTGTTGTTTTATTGTTGTTCTACAACTTGCTAGGATCATTTTGATATGCTATTTGTTGATTTTAATGAACTTTTATCATGCCTCTGTTCTTGGTGTTCTTCGTATGTTCATAACTATTCATATTGATTTTCTAAAAATACCTTATATGTTGGTTGGTATGATTTCAAAAATTTTGTTTTCCATGCTTAGAATTTTTTAGAAAATCTTGCACTGAATATGCCTTAGAATCTCATCTCTCAAAACTGCATGCTGCCTTTAGAGTAAAACCGCATGTGGAAACCGCATTGCCCCATTATTTAAAATCGCAAGTTGCTATTTCTCTATTTGCTAGATGTTACGCTAAACCGCATTTCATCTTAAAATTGCATGCCTTTTCCCATACTTATTAAACTATCTGAAAGATTTCATAGTTCACTTAGGAGTTGAGATATTTCATTTTCTCAACTGCACTATTGCCAAACCGCATGTGTGCTTAAACCGCACGTGAACTGTGACTTCTTAAAATGGATCTAACTCAGTAATTTTCATCTTGTAGGATCCTTATTTATTTTTACCTGGCTGGGAGATAAGAGAGGAAGAACTGATGCAAGATGTCCTAGGAAGGGAGATGATCAAGAAGATGAGAGCATCTGGAATTCTGCCCCTATTCAACAAGAAGCAACACTTCACCATCCCTTCATACGTGGATCAATTTTAGGGCAACGCAGTTTCTGGCCTAAGAGATCTAGGCAATGGAAGGACAATTCCTTGCCTCTCTGCAAATGTCTAAGGACTGGATGTCACAATTGATTACTTAGACATAAGGGACACCTTTGAATTTCGTGTGCCCAAGGCAGAAGAGAGACTCTCCCAAGAGATCCAAGATGCAACCACATCTACCACTGTTGGGATTCCAATCTTGACTGGCAAGTATAAGGCGATCCCAAGAAAAGACTTCGGAGAGTTAATGTCACATATGTGCTTCCTCACTGGCAAATCCATTTGCGGCAATGGAAATCACAACAACTTTACCAGCCAATAGTGGATGTACTGTTGTGCAATCTATAATGAAATTCCCATTCACTGGCCAAAGATTCTTCGGAGGGAACTGTCTGCTCACATTGACACCTACCAATCCAAACAAAGGGGTGTTAATCAAAGATGTAGACCATTCTGCAGGCTTCTCACTGCCATCTTCACTAATTTTGAACACTTGGAGGAGCACAGACTGCTCAACCCAGAACTGATGGTAGACTGGTCCAACGGTGAAGAGTCACTTGGCTTGAATGTATGTCATGCATTCAGGTTCAAGAATGGTGATGAGATTTACAAGCAGATCTGGAATGCAGACCACCTTCCTAACAAAGAATCTTATATTGCCATGAATCCAGGCACTGCAGATGCAGCAATTGGCAAAGCGGTCAAGACTACAAGAAAAGGGAAAAGCAAGGCTACTGAACCGCCTTTGAAGAAATCCAAATCCGCCCCTTCGAAACTGCAGGTTGTAAGATTTGGAGGGCCAAGCAAGCCAAAGAGGTTGAAGAAAAAGGTACTTATTGATGAACCTTTAAAGGACATTGAAGAAGAGATAGAGCAAATGGGTGCTGAGGCTCAAGTTGAAGATGAAGATGAGGTTGAGATTCCTTCTCTGGCAACTGCTGCTAAGGTTGTCTTAGAAAAAATAACAAATGATGAAGATTTGCTCAAATTCCATAAGGAAGAGATTGAGAGATTAGAAAGAAGGGCTGCAGAGAGGAGAGCAGCTAAGGGTAAGCACACCGCATCCCCTATACCGCAGCCTACTCCCCAACCGCAACCATCTCCACAACACCAATCTTCCTCACCTAAACCGCATTCACCTCCCCACTCACAAACATCTCCTCAACAACAATTCTCCTCCCCAAAACCGCACTCTCCTTCCCAATCCCAACCATCTCCTAAACCGTATTCTCCTCCCAAATCCCAACCAACTCCAAGAAAGCGGTTCAAGATGATCGCTAGAAAAACCTCCAACAAAGGTAAACCTGATAAAACCATAGAGGATGTCTCCAGAGGAGTCAAGAAATTTAACTATATTGCCAAGCGGTTGGCTGAGAACTTTGGTAAGTTTGATGCCTTGGGTAATTTAATCAACCCAATGGCTGGAGAGACAGAATCCTATTGCAATAGGAGTCCTCCTCAACCTTCTCCTCTGAGTCAGTCCTTAACCAACCTGACCACCCAATAGACTACTAAACCCCCCCTTCCAAAAGCCTTCCATGACTGGTCTCCCAAACCCTCTACTGGACCAGCAGTTTCCACATCTACTAGGTGAGACTCTAGTGATGATGATGAACCCCTTCCCCACCAAAGTCCTCATCCTGCAAATTCCAACCCTATTAGGGCTATGATGGAGGAATGGCCTGAGGATTAGTATTTTTTGCTGAACCTCCTCCTAATTCTCAAATCCACCAGTCCCCTCCTAAATCAAACCTTAGGGAACCCACTCCTGAAACACCTCCTCCTTATCCTCCACCCCAACCGTAACTTCAAGCCTCACCCCCAGTTTTAGTTCATACCACCTCCTCCAGTTCCTCTGGAAACTCTTCTTCACACACTCCTCCACCGAAAATCACAGTTCCTCCTACTTCCACTATTCCTCCCCAAACACAAACCGCACCCATCCAAAATGCGCCCCAAACTGCTCCTACCTAAACACTTCCCATTCAAACCCTTCCACCTCAACCTCAACCTCAACCTCAAGCCATTCCCATCACCCAAATATTCAAAAACCTAAGTACCTAAATACCTCAAATCGCACCCCCTACCCAAACCGCTCCTATAACCCAAACCGCTCCCATTAACCAAGTCGCACCCCCAGCTACCTTCACCCAACCTCCTCACAACTTCTTAGATATTCCTTCCACTTCCATTCCATTCCACCATCTGATTTCTCCTAACTCCTACTGCCCTTCACATCATTCAAGGACAGCTCCATTCAAACCAAGATCACCTTATAAAACTTGCTGCCTCAAACCGCTCCCTCCAAAAGCAGGTTAATTCTCAATCCTAGAAGCTCAATGCTCAATCTCTTGAGCTGGCAACTCTTAAGTCTTCTATGATTGATGCTATTAAGGGAGAGAGAATCACCTCAACCGCAAACTCTGAAGCCGTACCTATAGTGAAGACTACAACTGAAGCTTGTTTCACTTTGCAACTTTGTGGATTCAGTTTGTGGGGTTCTAAAGACTGAAATTCTTGAAGCCATAAGGAGTTCAAAATCGCAACCAGATTCAGATTTAAGATCAGTCTTGGACTCCATGCAAGCAAACCTGTAGAATGATGCTGAGATTTTTAGAGAAGAACGAAGAATGAAAATCGATGTGGTGGGAGAAAGTCTAACAACAAGGTTGGCTAGTCTAACTGATGAAGTAAGGGATATATTGGATGACTTGAAGGAGAGCCTAAATGACAAACTCAACTATAAATTTCAAGAGTTGGATAATAGCTTGAGGGGGAGCATTGCTGAAATTGAGCCCAACTTGCAAGAATCTCAGACCGCACATGCTGCAGCCATCAAAGACCAAATTCATACCTTCTACAACACCCTGAATTCCTCCATCAATCTACAACTTGATAAGGTCAACAGAAACCTTGATGAGAATGCTTCCAAGGTTGATGAACTGAAAGAGCAGAGATAGAAGGAAACTGCATAACGGTTGGTTCAAACAATTCTAGACTGGAAATTGTGGTCAATGCTATAAGAAGTGTAGAAACTGCTCAAGGGAGAACCGCTGAAGAGGTCAGAAGACTGAGAAGAACTTTAAGAGCTGAATCATCTGCATTCAACTACACCGGACCGCCTCCAGCAAATGAGATAGTAAATGGACCGCCTGCCCAGAACTTCATGAATATAGATGACCAGCAGGTGGATCCTTAGCTTAAACCGCAATTCCTATAATTTTGTACTTAATTTTTTTGCTTGTTTTTGTTATGTTGTAATTTCCATTCCTACCTTGTAACTGTAACTTTCAAGTACAATGTTTGCCTTTGCTATAGTAGGTAATGACATCAATCAAATAGGGAGAGATTGTTGGGTATGCATACTTTAACCCTCCTAGATTTAGCTTTAATTTGATTGATATCATAACCTCATTTCTATTTTCTGGACTTTAGACCCATATGTAATGAAGCTTAGACTTTAATTATTTAGATCAAGTCCAATTTATAGAATAGGTTTATTTAGGCTTGTACACTGGCAAATGCATTGGACATGAGGTTTCAAAGTAAAGAGGTTCTGAAGATATGCAATACCGCAATGTAGAATGCAAACCGCATCATGTAAACCGCATCCAGCAAACCGCATGTCAAACCTCACAAGTGAGACCACACGCCTTAAAACCGCAACTCACCAACCTCATCCAATGATTGAAGACTTGAGAATATTGATTAAGAGAGTCCTTTGAAGGTCTAAAGAAAATTTCCAGAAATTCATAATCCTTTGAATCTTCATCTTCAACCTTCAATCCTTCAAGAATAAATTTCCTAGCCCAGAAATTTAAGCCTTGTACCACCCAAGATTTATTGTGCTCTATATCATACAGATTTAAAGAGCATTGAATTTTGTTTATCACACACACACCTCACTTGAATAATCATATAGATTATATCATTTGAGATACACCGATTATAGTCTAGGATTTGCTTCATTGTTTAAATTTTAGATTTGAGTTTGATTCTTGTAATCTTGTAATCTCTCTTATCATCTAATATAAAATCTAGTATTTAGAAAATCCCAGACTAACCATCTTGACAGTGGATGTAGATCATTTACGATTGAACCACTCCAAATATCGTGTTCTTTAATTTCTGCACTTTTCTTTACTGTTCATTATTTAAACTAATTTGTTTTATCTGTTTGATCTTTATAGGTTTTCCAGATTTGTGAATTGTGTTTATAGTTAATCATTGTCAAACTTCATTTTACTATTCATAAACCGCACTACTAAAACCGCACTCATTTACTTAAGAAATTTCACTGTGCATTTTGCAAACCTCACTTGCAGTTTTGATACACTGCAAGAGCGGTTTTGTAAGCAAGAGGTTTAGTTTTCAAAAATGGTCAAAAAATTTATAACAGGTATTCACCCCCCCCCCTCTAACTATTTTACCCTTGTTGCCTCCTTTTGGGACCAACGCAAAGTATTTATACCAAGATGAAGTCAAACTGTAAAAACAAACTACGTATTATTAGACTAAATAGTTGAACCGTACCTAGTTTAGAACCGTTGATCCAAACCACTTGAGTGAACCATGAAACCAAAAAGCAATATAGATCAACCCAAAGATCATACCGAACTAAATTATTGAGGTATGGTTTACTTCGATTTTGAAATTGAGGCATTTACCAAATAATCCCTCTAAAGAAACAATACTACTTTTTAGGACAATTTCTAATTTGCTTAACCATCTAGTCCCTAGCTTAATAACTACACCCTCCCAACATTTTACTAAGTTCACCCTCCTATCATTTCACTAAGTCCACTCTCTTTAACATTTTAATTTCTCTCCAACCACCCTCACCTTAGGTCACCCCCTCCCCATCTTCTCTGGTCATCACTTCCGACAACCATCAACTTCGGCGACTTTTTTTTTACGCCGGCGACCAAACAACTGAGAAATTAACTTATCAGTAAGTTCTCAGTTGTCAACTAAACTACTAAGAACACAATTAACTCTGGCGACTACCAACTCCGGCGACCACCAACTCCGGCGACCAAACAACTGAGAACTTAACTTATCAGTAAGTATTCAGTTGTCAACTAAACTACTAAGAACACAATTAACTCCGGCGACTATCAACTCCGGCTACCTCTCCGGTGACCAAACAACTGAGAACTTAACTTATCAGTAAGTTCTCAGTTGTCAACTAAACTACTAAGAACACGATCAACTCCGGCGACTTCTCCGGCGACCAAACAAATGAGAACTTATCAGTAAGTTCTCAGTTGTCAACTAAACTACTAATAACACGATCAACTCCGGCGACCAAAGAACTGAGAACCTATCAGTAAGTTCTCGGTTGTCAACAGCTAAACTACTGAAGAACACGATTAACTCCGAAGCGACCAAACAAGCGAGAACTTAACTTATCGGTAAGTTCTCGATTGTCAACTTAACTACTATAGAACATGATCAACTCAGGTGACCTCCCAACTCCGGCGATCGAACAACTGAGAACTTAACTTATCAGTAAGTTCTCAGATGTCAACTAAACTACTAAGAGCAAAATCAACTCAGACGACCACTAACTCCGAGCGAGAACTTAACTTATCAGTAAGTTCTCAGTTGTCTCCACTAATAACACGATCAACTCCGGTGATTAAACAACTGAAAACTTATCAATAAAAAAATAAAAAAATAATGACAAAATTGAATAAAGATAAAATACTCCCTTTTTTTCACCACCATTTTTTAATTGAAAATAAAAAAATAAAAAATAATATTGCACACATAAGGAGTATACTAGAATGGATGTAGAAAAGGTATAAATGACCAGCCATTCTCCAAGTCATTTTTCACCACCATTTTTTAATTGAAAAAACGTTTGACAATATGAACTTATTACTTCATTACTTCAGTGAGAACAAATCAAGTAGAAATACTCCACCACATACATCAGTTTGACAACACAAAGCAATTATTCAATAGATTTCCACTTCAACAACAACAATTACCAGCAAAAGATCTTCACATTGAACCCTATCGTATTCAAATAAAGTAGTAACAGGTAAAATACAACCATTACTAAAAATCCTCAAAAGGGTTAGTTTGGAAAGCAAAGCAGTAAGCCAAAGCTAATTCCTTCGCCGCTCCGCAACAGGAATAGGAGAAGGTTGCAGATCTGATTGAAAGGTGCAGATCTGGCCGAAAGATGTAAAATCGTTAGCGTTACCTGTTCGAAGGAATGTAGATCTAAGGTGTTTTCGACATTAGAGGGTGGAGCTGCTATGCTTGATGCTGCTGAAAAGTTCCGATCATCGCCTCTTTTGATGGCAGGCGGAGGTGTGTGGCAAGAACTGGGGAGGGGAGATGGTCGCGAAAGTTGAGGAGAAATGTGGCCGGAGTTTTGGCTGACTGGAGGTGGGGGAAGTATTTTAGAGAGATAAATTAGAGATGGAGAGAGGGAGAGGGGTGACGTTTGTCGGAGTAGGGGACATAATCGCCGGAGTAGGGAAGCGAAGGTGGCCGGAGTAGGAGGGGGAGAGGTGGCTGGATGGTGAGGGGAGGAGTGACGGAGAGAGATTGAGTAGAGAGAGAAAGTGTGTGTGTGAGAGAGAGAGTGTGTGTGTTGTGTTTGACTGTTTGTGAGTGGGTGAGATTATTTGGTATTTTCTAATTTTTAAAACAGGCGAGGGATTATATGGTAAAAGAAAATATTTTGTAAGATTAAGATGTAAATTAAGAAATAGGCTGTCTTAGGATGTAGATTAGATATTATTGAGGGACTATGACGTAATTTTCTCTTTGAAATTTTCTCAAGTCAAGTTAGTTTGATCTCTAGTTTTTATGAGATCATTAATTAATAATTTGGTTAAATTTATCAGGATCAAACCGAATCGAACCATTACATTTACAATCATATTTAATTGGGAGGGAAGAGAAGGGGTTAGGATCATAAAGATGAGAGAAAAATAAAAAAATTACAAAAAATAAAAATAATCTGAACATGCTACGGAATCAAGAAGAGAGAAGTATTAGGAATATAATATCATTATATTATATTTAAGTATATATTCTAATAAATAGATTAGGAAACATAATCCTTGTATTAGATTAGAAAACACAATCTTAAAAACATTATCCTTCTATAAGATTTCTCATTGTAATCCTATAAATATGTATCTCTTGCATCATAATCAATTGAGTCTTTCAATACAATTCTTCCATTCCATATTTTGATTGACTTCGTCTATCATCCTTTATTCTAATAAGAAGAACACCTTTTGCTTATAACACACACATATTAATTGTATTTTGAATGCCTTGAAAGAGATACCTTAAATACTTGATTAAGAATTTAATGCTCATAAATGCCGGCAACTAGAAACATGTTATTTTCCAACGGAAAATTCTGTGGGTAATCAGAGAATTCCGTGGGTAAAATTTATTTATCCACGAAAAATATCCGTAATATGACCGTGGGTAAATTTTTGTGAGTAATACTAACGGAATATTTCGTGGATAATACCCATGGAATATCCGTTAACAAGTAAAAATGACCGTCGAAAAATAAGAAAAAATTCTCACGAAAAATTAATCACCGGACGCCGGTGGAATAACCTGCTGGAGGTTACCCACGAAAAGTTTCGTGGCTAATATGAGAGGTTACCCACGGAATATTGCGTGGGTAATTTCGGAGGTTATCCACCGAAAATTCCGTTGTTAATATCGGAGGTTACCCGCGGAATATTCCGTGGGTAATATTAACATTAAAAATAATATTAAGCTTTACCGACGAAAAATTCCTTGGGAAAGAATTTTAGTAATTATGGATATTTTGTCCACGAAAATTTTCATGGGTAATTATATAAATTATTGAATTAATTATTCACGTAAATTTTCGTAGGTAAAATTATCATAATTGAAAAAAAAATATTTAAAAATTCAAAATTTCACTTGTAAAATCTAAAAATCTGATCAATATCCACAACGAAATAATCTAATCACTTCTCTCAATTCAGAGTTTACAATTCTAAGTTACTATATTCTTGCTTCTTCCCCTATAGGTACATAAACACCACCATCTGCATATAGCAAATTATTCAGTACCTCAGACAGTGCTTGAATTTGCATCCCATTGTTTTCTGAACTTTCACTTTGTTGGCCAAGGAATCCCCCTGCTGTTGAGTTTGGTAACTTTTCAAAAGAATCAGTTGTTGGGGGAAGAAATTGAAAAAATGGTCTTTCTGTCCTACTTATAACCTCCTTTGATAACACTTGATGCTGCAAAAATAATGATTTGAATCAAATGGAGATAAAAGTTAACATTATAAAAGAAATGCCCACAAAAAGAGAAACTAAGCACTTCTCTCGACTAAGATTTTAGGATTTTAAGTTTCCCTATTTTTAGTTCTTCCCCTATAGGTGGATAACCACCACAGCATGTGCATAGCATATTTATCAGTACCTCTGAGAATGTGAATGCCTGAATTCCGTCATGGATCCGATTGTTTTCTGTTCGAAGAGAATTATAGTCTACACGATCATGTATAACCTAAAACACAAAATGGGTGTCAAGAAGATCAAGTACGTGAATGAAAACAAAGATACTAGAGACGAGGTCCAAATAGATAAATTTAAACATTTAAGATTGAAAACAGCATTTCACATTTGTTTGTCTCTTCTTGTCTTGAAACCAATCTATGATTTCGCTACGCCAAGACCCGATTCTCCAGCAAGTATCATCATTTTGTTTTCATCAGGATGGGAACATTGTGTGAAAAATCTGCAGTTTTTGATGCAGGAGAAGACTTGGCCTCAGGCGGGCGCCCCACGAAGCACCAGGCGGACGCCTCAAATGGATTCAACGGGGGCGGATCTTCTGGCCTTGAGGCGAGCGCCCCACCATAGCCCAGGCGGCTCAAGGTGGAACCAGCAAGGCCTTGGCTACTGACGGCGAAGCGGGCACATGAAGACTCCTAGGCGGGCGCCTCAGATTGACGAACATAAGCAGCATAGGTTCTGGACTCCAGGCGGATGCCTGGCCCATTCCCAGGTGAGCGCCTCGCGTCGTTTGCTTGTTTCCTAATTTCGTTTTTGTTCCGTTTTTACTGTTTTCTGAACAATAAGTTAGGGTTATTTTGGTAATTGGTTTACTCTTTTGTCTTAGGGTTGTGGGGAAATATTTAAACACTTTTAGGGCATGTTTAAACACAACTTTTGTTTGATTAAATTGAAGAGTTTTCTCTCTTTTCTGGTGGATTCCAGTTTAATTGTGTTCTAGGGTTCTTCGCTTGAGAACACTTGTGATTAGTGCGCTAATCACGAATCTATCGTGCTTTCGTGCTGCGTGAGTTGGTATCAGAGCAGGCTTTATCCTATCTTTCATCACTGATTCGTTATGGGGGATCAAGTAACAAGAGCAGAATTCGAGGGACTAGCCACCGCTATTGCTACGTTGACAACACGGATGGAGGCGCTCGTGGCTGCTCAACAGGGTCCAAACGCTCGTGCTAATCATAACCGTGGTGGCGAGAGAGACAGGGGTATTCAATAGGGCCGACGCCCTAGGAGGGTCGAAAATAGGGATGAAGAGGATTCTAGTTCCAATTCCGATGCCGAGGTTGATAGTGATGATGAACCGGTGCAAGGTGGCAATCGACATTGCCAGGATTATAGGATTAAGGCTGATATTCCGTTATTCTATGGAACCATGGGAATTGAAGATTTTCTTGATTGGCAGAATGACGTAGATCATTTCTTCGAGGTTATGGAGGTGCCTACGAATAAACAGGTAAATATGGTGGCGATTCGATTGAAGAGTACTGCTGCGGTTTGGTGGGAAAAACTTGTTGCTCAGAGGCGACGACAAGGGAAGGGGCCAATTAAAACCTGGAGACGTATGAAGCAGTTGATTTCGGAACAATTTTTACTGGCAGATTATGAGCAGACTTTGTATAAATTGTATCTCAATTTTGTGCATGGCAAAAGGACAGTTGATGAATACATTACGGAATTTCAGAGGTATACTGCGCGGGTTAGAGTTGAGGAGACCGAGGACCAGAGGATTGCCCGTTATGTTAATGGGTTGAAGGGTTCGATACAAGACGAGATGGGTTTACATCAGGTGTGGACTTTAACGGATGCTACCACTCTGGCGTTGAAAGCTGAACTTATGGAGAAGTTGAGCGCGAAAAATTCTGCCCATTTTCTCAAGTTTCCACAGCAGGGGAGTTCTGAAGCAGTAGCTGATAAAGACCCAACTCCGCAGACCAGGAGTACTGTAAGTGCTAGTAGTAGCGCAGCGAACAAGGCTCCGGCACCAAAAACAGCAAATCTATACGCCAAACTAACAAGGGATAAGTGTTTTCGCTGTCAGGGACATGGTCATAGGTCAAACGTTTGCCCCACCCGGAGAACTGCTGCAGTTTTGCATGAATACGAAGAGGAAGAGCCCGAAATCAATGAGTATGAAGGAGTTGAGTTTGCGGAAGAGGAGTCCGATGAGAGGGTCGGGTTTGTGCTTCAACATATACTACTTTCTTCCAAGGACGAGGGGCAACAGAAAAATCTGCTAAGAGCACATTGTTCTGTCAAGAACAAGGTATGTAATATGATTATTGATAATGGTTTCACTGAAAATCTTGTTTCGCAGAAATTGGTTGAATTTCTAGGTTTACAGACTGAACCTCATGATAATCCTTATAGTTTGGGATGGGTGAATAAAGGTTCAGAACTACGAGTAACACGAACTTGCAGGGTCCCTATTTCCATTGGCAAACATTATAAGGAGGAGGTCGTTTGTGATGTCATGAGTATGGATGTATGTTATATACTGCTTGGTCACCCTTGGCAGTTTGACCATGATATTACTTATCGGGGTAAGGATAATGTATTGATGTTCACATGGAACAAACATAAAATTGATATAGCTCCTGTATCGCGTTTTGAGAAACAGGTGGAGAAGGAGAAGCCGATCGTGATGCTTATACAGAATGAGAAAGATTTGGCAGCAGCTATTGAAGAGGCCGAGTACTTTTGTCTGATAGTGGTTAAAGGGCTGTTGGGTTCTGTTAGTGTGGAGATCGGGATGCCGCGGCATATTGAAGAACTTCTGTCAGGTTTTCAGGAGTTGCTTGCTGACGAGTTGCCTAGCGAACTCCCTCCTATGAGTGACATTCAGCATCAGGTTGACTTGATTTCGGGAGCTAGTCTGCCAAACCTCCGACATTATCGCATGAGCCCTAAGTAGAACGAGATACTTAGAGAGCATATTGAAGTTTTACTGTGGAAGGGGTTTATCCGAGAGAGTATGAGTCCATGTGCAGTACCTGTTCTTCTTGTGCCAAAGAAAAGAAATCAGTGGCATATGTGTGTTGATAGCAGGGCCATAAACAAGATCACCATCAAGTACATATTTCCTATCCCTCGTCTAGAGGACATGCTTGATGAGTTATCCGGTTCTAAGGTGTTTACGAAGTTGGATTTGCGCAGCGGGTATCATCAGATTCGGATTAGACCTGGGGATGAGTGGAAGACGGCTTTTAAGAGCAAGGATGTTCTTTATGAGTGGGTGGTCATGCCATTCGGGTTATCTATGCCCCTAGCACTTTCATGAGGCTGATGAATCAGGTATTCCGACCTTTTATTGGCTTCTTTGTAGTAGTCTATTTTGATGATATCCTAATTTATAGTAGAGATAGAACTGCGCATTTGGAACATCTCAGTCAAGTGTTGCAGGTTTTAAAAGATAATCTGTTGTATATCAATCTTAAGAAGTGTATATTCTGCACCAACAAGTTGTTTTTTCTGGGATTTGTTGTTGGTGAGGATGAGATTCATATTGATGAGGAGAAGGTGAGGGCGATAAGGGATTGGCAGGTTCCACAATCAGTCACGGAGGTGCGCAGTTTCCATGGCTTGGCTACCTTTTACAGGAGGTTTGTGCGCGATTTCAGCACTATTATTGCACCTATTACTGAGTGTCTGAAGAAGGGGAAGCTTCAGTGGGGCTTGGAGCAAGATCAGAGTTTTGCCCTCATCAAGGAGAAGCTTTGCACCGCACCAGTTCTTGCCCTACCAGATTTTGACAAAATCTTTCAGGTGGAGTGTGATGCTAGTGGTGTGGGAATTGGGGCTGTCCTCTCACAAGAAAAGCGTTCGGTGGCTTTCTTCAGTGAGAAGTTGAGCGAGGCTCGTCATAAGTAGAGTACTTATGATCAGGAATTTTATGCAGTTTTTCGGGCCTTGCGGCAGTGGGAGCATTATCTAGTTCAAAGAGAGTTTGTTCTATTTTCTGATCATCTTGCCTTGAAGTTCTTGCATAGTCAGAAGGTGATAAACAAGATGCATGCTCGCTGGGTTAGTTACTTGCAGAAGTTCCCTTTCATTATTCAACACAAGTCGGGAGTTCAAAACAAAGTCGCAGATGCTTTGAGCAGGAGGGCTTCTTTGTTGATTACTTTATCGCAGGAGGCTGTGGGCTTCGACTTGCTGAAGGACTTGTACGAGGAGGATCCAATTTTATGGAGATATGGTCGAAGTGTGTGGGCAAGCATCCGAGTGCAGATTTTCATGTTCGAGATGGTTTTCTGTTTAAGGGGGATCGGTTGTGCATTCCTATTTCTTCCCTGCGGGAGAAACTGATTTGTGACTTACACGGTGGGGGTCTTAGTGGACATCTGGGACGAGACAAGACTATCGCGGGTTTGGAGGAACGTTATTTCTGGCATCATCTGAGGAAGGACGCGAGTTCGATTGTTAGGAGATGCTATGCTTGTCAGGTGTCTAAAGGCCAGTCTCAGAATACTGGTCTTTATTTACCTCTACCTGTTCCTGATGATATTTGGCTAGATTTGTCCATGGATTTTGTTTTGGGCTTACCTCGGACACAGCGGGGCGTGGATTCTGTATTTGTTGTGGTTGATCGATTTTCCAAGATGTCCCATTTTATTGCTTACAAGAAGATGGTGGAAGCCTCTAATATTGCGAAGTTATTTTTCAGGGAGATTGTGCGATTGCATGGAGTTCCTAGGTCCATTACTTCGGACAGGGACACCAATTTTCTGAGCCACTTCATGATTACTTTATGGCGTATGTTCGGCTCCTCACTGAGTAGGAGTTCTACAGCACATCCGCAGACGGACGGACAGACGGAGGTCACTAACCGGACTTTGGGTAACATGATTAGAAGCGTTTGTGGGGACAAGCCAAAGCAGTGGGATTTAGCGTTGCCACAGGTGGAGTTTGCTTATAACAGTGCAGTACATTCGGCGACAGGAAAGTCACCTTTTTCCTTGGTTTATACATTTGTTCCTAGACATGTGGTGGATTTGGTGCCATTGACCAACGGTCGTGGTGTGAGTCAAGCGACTGAAAACATGGCCAAGGAGGTGCAAGCTGTCAAGGAAGCTGTCAAGGCTAAGCTAGAGGCTACGTGGTTGAAAAATAAGGCGGCTGCTGACAAAAAAAAGCGGGTGAAGGTTTTCACGGTTGGTGATGATGTTATGGTGTTCCTGCGAAGGGAGCGTTTTCCTATGGGTACCTACAAGAAGTTGCAGCCCCGCAAGTATGTACCTTTCAAAGTGACCCGAAAGATTAATGATAATGCGTACGTGGTGGCCCTCCCCGATGATTTGATCATTTCTAATACGTTCAATGTTGCCGATATCTATGAGTACCACGTGGATGGGGTTCTTTATCCCGATGAGAACTCGGGGTCGAGTTCTTTGGAGGTGGAGGAGACTGATGCAGGAGAAGACTTGGCCTCAGGCGGGCGCCCCACGAAGCACCAGGCGGACGCCTCAAATGGATTCAACGGGGGCGGATCTTCTAGCCTTAAGGCGAGCGCCCCACCACAGCCCAGGCGGGCGCCTCAAGGTGGAACCAGCAAGGCCTTGGCTACTGACGGCAAGGCGGGCGCATGAAGACTCCCAGGCGGGCGCCTCAGATTGACGAACATAAGCAGCATAGGTTCTGGACTCTAGGCGGGCGTCTGGCCCATTCCCAGGCGGGTGCCTCGCGTCGTTTGCTTGTTTCCTAATTTCGTTTTGTTCCGTTTTTACTGTTTTCTGAACAATAAGTTAGGATTATTTTGGTAATTGGTTTACTCTTTTGTCTTAGGGTTGTGGGGAAGTATTTAAACACTTTTAGGGCATGTTTAAACACAGCTTTTGATTGATTAAATTGAAGAGTTTTCTCTCTTTTCTCGTGGATTCCAGTTTAATTGTGTTCTAGGGTTCTTCGCTTGAGAACTCTTGTGATTAGTGCGCTAATCACGAATCTATCGTGCTTCCGTGCTCCGTCAGTTTTTCATTTCAAAAACACCATTAGAGCTGACAATAGATTGAAACATTCACAAAATCAACCAAAAGAAAACTAGAAAAAGTATATCCTTATTTACAGGTCCAACAGAGATTTAGAACTGAACTGCCCCAAATCACTGGCTGGAATATAAAGTGTGCATGTGCATGTTTATGTTTCTTCATAAGTTTTGAGGGCCCGGGAAACAATTTATTAAGAACAAATCAGAAGCAAGAGGAGAAACAAGGAAAAAGAAACTAAATGTCGGTCATACGCTTCAAGCTGTTGGATTCGTTGGTGAGGCGTATCACGATGAGACTGGTCATTTCCCAAATCAGTAGTGTTGTTAGCGTCCATCTTCTTCTTTCAATAGAAGGAAAGATATGATTGCTGAAACAAGAAGAAGAACAAATGAAACTAACACAAAAAGTAGCAAAACTGTTGTTCCCAAATACAGGGTTGTTGGGCACATACATTCGCTTATCATATACTCTCCGTCCCTAAAGAAATGTCTATTTTCTGAAAAATGTTGTTCCTCAATATAGGCCCACTTTCTTAAGTTGAAAAAATTGTTCTTAAATGGATTTTCACCCTTAAAAATATCATATTTCAGTGTAAACTTGCAAAACTGAAAGCTTTAACTACCAAGAATCATTCAAGAATTCGCAGTGAGTCAAATTTCTTAAAAGTTTTTTTGCATTCAGTCCAATACCATTTTATTGTGGAGGTTAATAGATTATACGCAAAAGAAAAGGGGGACCACAGCAGTTCTAAGAGAAAGATTGAAGTTATTATACTACTCGGTCTTAATCGGTTAAACTTAACTTTATCACAAGGCAATGCACCAAATATTCATAGCAAGAAATCTTGAAGCATCAAAACACCCGAACAAACTAAGTGCAAAAGAGATCCCAACTAAAGTCGCCCAACCTTCAAATAAAATAGTCAAAAACATACTAGGGAATCACTGAAAAACTCAACCAATCATTTCGATAACAGAAGTAAACCAAACCTTAATGCTCAATCAAAATGAAAAAATATCAGATTAACTATTTTAATGAATTGGATTCCGAAAATTCCGAAATTTTTTGCATACCTTCTGCAAATCGGACGGCGGAAGTGGCCAGAAGGGAGAGAGAAGGAGGGAATACACTGCGGAGGTGGCCGGAGGGAAGAGAGGAGATCCAAATGGGCGCCATAGTGACAAATCCGGTGCTCGTCAATCGCCCCCGCACCGAGGAGAGAGAGTGTGTAAATCGTGAGAAACAGAAATAAAATTAGGGCTGGGCTGAGCGCCCGTTCAATTTATATAAAACTTTACCCACAGAAATTTCCGTAGGTAATACCCATTGAAATTTCCGTGGGTAATTATTGCATTTACTCACGGATATTTCGTCGGAAATACCCACGGAATAATTTCCATGGGTAATGTAAAGGTTTACTCATGGAATTTCCGTGGGTAAAATGGTTGTATTTTTTAAAATTATATCTTCTTCAATCCGTAGATAATAAGTAAGATTCAGTGGGTAATACCCACATAATATTCCGTGGGTAATTTTCGGTCAGTAATCTTATTGATTCTAGTATAGATCAACCCAAAGATCATACCGAACTAAATTATTGAGGTCAGGTTTACTTCGGTTTTGAAATTTTCTCAAGTTAGTTTGATCTCTAATTTTTATGAGATCATTAATTAATAATTTGGTTAAATTTACCAGGATCAAACCGGATCAAACCATTACATTTACAATCATATTTTTTTGGGAGGGAAGAGAAGGGGTTAGGTCATAAAGATGAGAGAAAAATAAAAAATTACAACAAAAAAAAAAAAAAAAAAAAAATCTGAAAATGCTACGGAATCAAGGAAGAGAGAAGAACACCTTTTGCCTAATGAATAATACACACATGTTAATTGTATTTTGAATGCCTTGAAAGAGATACATACTTGATTAAGAATTTAATGGTCGTAAATGCCTTTCCCTATCCAAAAACGTTACAAAATCTGAATAAAAAAGCAAGGTATTAAGTTTATTCCAAAATATCTGTAAACTCAAATCATGGTATCAAAGGAAACAAGAAGAGTTTCCATGTCTAAAAAAACCATTTTCACATATAAAAAGTTAACTATGCGAGAATCAGAAATATGTTGAGGTGAGCAAAAAAATAAAAACGAAAATGGGTTCCTTAATCTTTACTTTTTTAACTTTCTTTTCATCAATGGTGTTTCTAGCTGAATTTAGTGTCCATTGTAAGGAGCTCCCTAAGGCTTTTGATGTCACTGAATATGGCGCGGTGGCGGACGGAAACACCGATAATGCTAAGGTATGTGTTGTATTGTACTTTGTTAATATTGTATCATGCAAAAAGGAAGAAGCTGCAATATATGTTTTGACTGTCGTATACAGTACAGAGGAAGTCATTTGCAGAACAATTATATTGCTCTTGTCACACATGTATGCTTGCTGGCTTGGACCTCGGGCTTGTACACTTGTACATGACCACATTGTATGTCACGAAGGGCTTAGTGAAACATGTTTGATACTCTCTCCGTCCCAACCCAAAATAAATGTGGCATTTGATCTGTCAACAATTTTAAGTAAGGATGGTGCGTTACTAGCCTGTACAATGATCAAATTGCAAGAAGTCAATTTCCTGATTAAGAAACACGAAATTTATTTTGAAACATAAAAAAAAAAAAAAAAAAAAAAGGAAAATGCGACATTTGTTAGGGGACGGACGAGTATATGTCTGTGTTTTGACTGTGTGATATACCATATGTTTTCTTGGTTGATTATGTCACTTTTAGCTAGAACATATATGGATCTTGTCACACATGTAGGCTTGCCTTTATGGACCTCTGACATGTAGAGTTGTGCATAGGTAACATAGCTACTCCGATATATCACAAACACTAAAAATACTTGGTGAAACCCCTTATTATTGTGTGTGTTTTTCACTCACATGGTTGCTTGGTTGATTCCGAGTTAGGCATTTTTAAAAGCATGGACAGATGCTTGTCAATGGGAAGGAAGAAGTATGGTTTGGATCCCATCAGGAACGTACATGTTAAGTTCAGCGGTCTTCGTTGGTCCGTGCTCGAATGAAACTCAATTCGTGATTAAAGGGGTTCTTAAAGCGCCAACTAATCCTAAATTATTTTATACCGACCATTGGATCAGTTTCCGATACGTTACTAATCTGGCGGTGAACGGTGGTGGTTATTTAGATGGACAAGGCTCAGTAGCTTGGCCTTTGAATGATTGTTACGAGAACCCTTCTTGCAAGTCTCTTCCCATTGTAAGTTACAAATCCTTTACATTAATATACTCTCCGTCCCAATGTCATGGTTACGTATAACCCGAAATAGTTGATGATACCAACTTGTTATAATCATAACAAAAATCCTCTTATCCCACTTTTTCTATATATGCTACTTAATTTTCATACACACAACACTTTTAACTTTTTTCTTAGTCTCGTCTCTCTGGGAATTTAAATTTAGTAACCATAACATTGAGACGGAGGGAGTATTTATTTACTTATTTATTTATATTGAATTACTATTGGTAGATGTAACGTTTGTTATTTTTGGTCATGGAATTGATGGTGCAGTCAATGAGGTTTGACTTTGTTAAAAATTCAAGTGTGCACCACGTAAGATCCATCAACAGCAAGAATGCTCATTTCAACTTATTTGCTTGCGAGTACATGAACATAAGTCACATTACACTTATTGCCCCCGAAGATAGTCCTAATACCGATGGTATCCATATTGGAAGCTCGAACAACATCAAGATTGAAAAGTCAACCATCAAGACCGGTGATGACTGCATAGCCATGATATCGGGTAGTCGCGATATTGACATTTCGGAAGTATCTTGTGGGCCCGGGCACGGGTTTAGCATTGGTAGTCTTGGCAAGGGGTATTATAGTAAAGATGGTGTTACCGGTGTCACTATAAGGAATTGTACCATGAGCGGTACACAAAATGGCTTGAGAATCAAAACATGGGCACCCTCTATGTCTACCCTTGCTTCGGATTTCGTCTTTGAAAATATTATAATGGATAAAGTCAACAATCCGATCTTCATCGATCAACAATATTGCCCATCAACTTCTTGCGATACGAAGGTAAAAATGTTTCAAATTACCCTTTTCAATTTTTATAAACTTTTTTTTAGCAATATGCCTAATTATTCACTTATTGTACTATAGGCTCAATCAAAAGTCCAGATTAGTAATGTTACGTTCAAGAACATTTCGGGCACATCGAGCACACAAGAGGCTGTTGTACTCAAATGCAGCGGACTTGTACCATGTAAAGACATCAAACTTATTGACATTGACTTGGATTATGACGGGCCCGATGGACCGGCAACTTCATCTTGTGTAAATGTCAAGGGTAAATCATACGGAAAACAGTTGCCTTCTGGTTGTTTATAGTGGATCATACGTTGTTTATAGTGGCAAATCAAGTTCATATTTCGAACTTCCACGACAACGGAAAAGAGAGAGGTCAAAATACGTAAATGGCTCAAAAGATTGGTCTTTGTTCAAGTTAGATTTTAGTTTTTATAGTTAGTCAAATTGGACCCTATGAATCGTGCTAGGTTCTCATGGTGGTCAATTGTTAATGTCTTTTTTATTTTCAAAAAAATAGAAAAAACAAAACTTCCTCGTCCTCTAATTAAAAAGAGTTACACCAAAGTGGCCTTGGCCCAGTGGTATGTAGGTGGCCTCCCGAAGGGGAGGTCACCGGTTCGATTCCCCTTAAGGGGATTCTCTGTGGTTTAATTCTACGCGGTTTCGGGGTCGCTTTGGAGCCTTAGGCACATCCAGGTGCGGTTAAGGAAACGGCATTCTTTGGACTTGTATCCTCGGTGTGGGGAGTTCGAATCTTGGCAGAGAAGCTTGGTGGGCGGCCGGTGGTGTTGTAAGAGTGATGTAATTGCCTCGCGAGGAAGCAGTGGAGCCGGTGGTGATGCCCTTGGCACGGAGTATAAGTGCTGCACCCCAGCATAGAGCACGTCCGTGATTTACCTCCACCAACATGCGAGGGGTCGGTGCACAGTGGTCGAGGATTAGTCAGTGAAGGCGGGAACTCCAGGTATCAAAAAAAAAAAAAAAAAAAAAAATTTACCTTTTTTTCTAAATCTTAAACTTCTCCTATCCCCAAAAAACAGTCAAATTTCCGTTAAAATGGAAGGTCAATCTTAATTACATCGAATTTAGGAAAGAGATTTCCTAAATTATTCTTCCATTAATAGAATATTCTCCAAATCTCATACTCCCTCATCTCAGAAAGAGAAAGAGTCCTACGTTTTTGCACGTTTATTAAAAAATAACAAAAAATGGATTAACGTTTTAAGTGCGTTGAGAATATAATTGTTCAAAATACTATTTATAATGCAAATGGGTAAATTATAGATAAGTAAATGTTGTTTTTTTAATTATACTAGCATTATAATTGCAAAGTTGTCGCCATTTTAGGAATGAGACTTATTATTATGAGGCGTACTAAAATAGAAAAATAGGACTATTACTATAAAACAGACGTAAGAGTACTATTTGACAATTTAATTTTAGTAATAATAAAGTTAGCGAGGCCAAATTTTTTACATTATTTTTGTGTGCAAACGGTTCAATGACTCAGTATAATTTATAACATCATCATCATAATATTAGCATTAATAATGAAATGACTATACAAGAGTCATTATTTTATTTGATAGTGAATTATCACGATACTCTTAAAATTAACTCTTAATTTACATACCTAAAAAATGAATATTACATAAAAATTCATTTCCGAAAAATTGAACCAAAAAGCAAGCAATTAATTAATTAAAAGGATATCCCGAAAAGGAGTTTACAAAATCGCTTAAAGAATATGGATAATCACAGTTTCCATGTGTCCTCCTTCCATAACCAAAACCATTTTCCTATATAAATTGTCAACTTCGTTAAAATCAAGAAAATTCAGAAGAAAATAAAAAAGGAGAAATATATAGGAAAAAAATAAAAATGGTTTCTTCAAGTTTTGTTCTTTTGAGTTTTTGTTTGTCAATGGCGGCCATGGCCGCTGAATTTAGTGCTCAAGGTCTCAAGTTACCCAAGGTTTTTGATGTCACAAGGTATGGTGCTGTAGCTGATGGAATGACTGATAATGCTGAGGTATGTTTGTACTTTATGTCTAAACACTTGTACTTTATCATGTAAAAATTGAATATTTTGTTGTGTTTTTCATTCAAGAATTTACGTTTCCATCTCATGTTCTTGAAATATAGTCCATAGATCAAAAATATGCAGCCATCTTCAAATCCTGTGAATCAATAATTTATTTTACTCCGTTTGTCTCAAAATAATTATTTATTTTAATTTTTAATTAAAAAATAAATTTCACTTTAATTTTGGGACTGAAAAAAAATAACAATTGCTAGTCCTAATTTTCTTTGAATTTTAGTTTACTCCATCTCAAAATCAAAATGCCCGGGTTTTTTTTTTTAAATAAAAATGAATATTTATTTTAAGGCGGCCGTGGTAATTTATTAAAACAACAGTTTGAAAATGAAACTACTTAACTACTATTACAGATTTCGCAATTTTGTGAATAATTCTAGGACTAGAGAAGGAATAAATTAATTTTTAATACTCCCTCCGTCCCAAAATGTTTGTTTCATTTGACTTTTTTGTTGAACTTTGACCACAAATTTATGACAGTTTAATCATGTTCATGAAATTCTAAAAGTTGTTGTTGATAATATTATTAATGATGAATCAATAGGAATTTTTAGAATTTCATGAACATAATTAAATTGTCATATATTTGTGGTCAAAGTTCAACAAAAAAGTCAAATGAGACAAACATTTTGGGACGGAGGGAGTATAAATCTTAATATAAGCTTGTATTTAATGTTTAAAATTCTGAGAATTATTTTGTGGCTGTTGCATATCTATAGAAAAATGTTTTTACCAGAAGAAATTTTATTACTCTTGTCACGCGCATGCTTGTCTGATTGTACCCTGTATGATTAGAGTTGTACATGAATAAATGTCACAAATACCATATTTACTTAAAAAAAAACATCTCTATTTGTGTTTGATTTTCGTCTCATGATTTTGGATTGGTCATTTTTTTTTTTCCTGAATTAGGCTTTTTCAAGAGCATGGATTGATGCTTGTGAATGGAAAGGAAGAAGTAGGGTTTGGATCCCGCGAGGAACGTACATGTTAAGCTCGGTGGTCTTCACCGGCCCATGTTGGGAAGACACTCAATTTGTGATCAAAGGTGTTCTTAAAGCTCCGATTGATCCCGCATTATTCTTTACTGACCATTGGATTAGTTTTCGATACATTGACCGCCTTATGATCAGTGGTGGTGGTTATTTAGATGGTCAAGGCGTGGTCGCTTGGCCTCTAAACGATTGTTTTACCAACTCCTTTTGCAGGCCTCTTCCTACCGTAAGTTTGATTAAATCGATTTTGAAAAAATGTATTTTATTAGTAATTATATGTATAATGATTGTTTAACTTGATGATATTTTTTAGTCGTTGAGGTTTGACTTTATCACGAATGCGAGGGTGCACCATATAAGATCAATCAACAGCAAGAATGCTCATTTCAACCTATTTGCCTGCAACAACTTGAACATTACTCATGTCAGACTGACGACTCCTGAAACTAGTCCTAACACAGATGGTATCCGTATTGGAGATTCAAACAACATTATGATTCGAAATTCGGTCATTCAGACAGGTGATGACTGCATAGCTATGATCTCCGGGAGTAAAAATATTGACATAACCGGAGTTCATTGTGGCCCCGGGCATGGTTTTAGTATTGGAAGCCTTGGAAAGGGCTTTTATAGAGATGACACTGTTGATGGGATCACTATAAGGAATTGTACTCTAAGGGGTACTCAAAATGGATTGAGAATCAAAACATGGGCACCCTCTTCATCGACAATTGCTTCGAATTTCATATTTCAGAATATTATCATGGATAATGTCGACAATCCAATCATAATTGATCAACAATATTGCCCAAGTGCTACTTGTGATCGCCAGGTAACCACTACACTAAGTCAGACTACATACTACACAGAATTCCGACATTTATATTAGATAAATTATATTTTATAATAACATGAGTCACATGATACTGCATATATGCATGTGTTACATTTTTTATTGGAGAGATAGCATGTATGCTACATGAGTACATCTTATAATAGTAACATGAGTTACTATCATTTACATTTTATAGAAAATGAGTTACATTTTATATGAATTTCTGTTCAATCGGATTGTGTAGGCCACGAATTCCTATCTTACAAATCTTCCCTTGCTGAATTTCAGGCCCAATCGAGAGTTCAGATCAGTAATGTTACGTTCAGAAACATTTGGGGAACGTCGAGCACACAAAATGCTGTCACCTTGAAATGCAGTGGACTTGTGCCTTGTAAGAATGTTAACCTTATAAACATTAACTTGGCTTATAATGGCCCCGAAGGAGAAGCGACTTCATCATGTATAAATGTTGATGGACAAGCCTACGGACCACAGTTTCCTTCCGGTTGCTTATAGGAAATTATAATTATGTCGTCCCGGTCTAACCTAGAACTATTGCATATTTGCATATGACTTGAAACCCTAGATGGCTCAAATATTGATATTTGGAGTTGGAATAAGTTTGACCTAGATATGAACTGTCCTTTTTATGTGTTCATGCTGGTTTCTTAACAATTTAATGTATGCTTTATTTTGCTCAATTAGATTGAGCTTTCCTCATTTCTCTAAATGTATCCTTCATGCTATTTTTTTATGTGGAATTTTAGAGTTGAATAGAAGTGAAAGTGCCTGAGTATGAGCCAAGCGGATTGCCTGTTTTTACTACCTATGCCCAAAATTATTATTTTTTTCTTTTTTATTTTTTGATAAAACAAAAATGTGTGTGTCTTGTGAAAAACGCGTTTTTCCTGGCATTAGGAAAAACGTGTTTTGGGTTTTCCCGTTTATGCCAGTGCCAGTTAAACAAAGTGCCAGTGTGACAAAGTGCCAGTGCATGTGTAATAAAGTGCCAGTGAAAAAAGTGTCAGTCCCAGTTTAACAAAGTGCCAGTGTAAACTGGCACTGGCACTTTGTTAAACTGACACTGACACTTTTTACACAGACACTTTTATATACATGAACTGACACTCTTCACACTGGCACTCTGTTACACTAACACTGGCACTTTGTTACACTAACATTTTTGCTGGCTCTTAAAAATACAAGCACTGGCATTCAAAAACACATGAACTGGCATTCAAAAACACATGAACTGGCACTCAAAAACACATGAATTGGCACTTAAAAACACTGATAATTATTTTTGCTGGCTCTCAAAAACACAAACACTGGCACTCATAAACATGCACTGGCACTTCAAAACACCCGCACTGACATCTAATTACCCATCCCCTGCAACCATTCTTTCAATTTACCAAATTGAGTTTCTGAAGATCCCCTTTGTCCAAAATCGAAAACAGCTCACCTCCATTCTCCTCCCCCACCGTTTCTCACAGCTTGGTACCGATACAGGGGGAAGAGAGAGAGAGAGAGAGAGTGCGTGTGTGAGAGAGAATTTACCGCCGGCAATGGTGAAGAACGGTTCAAAAGCAACTCCGAATGCGAGAACTCCAAAGGTATGTGCAATTTCTAGGGCTTACATGGATTACATATCTCAACGCATGCAAATTTCTCTTTAATTTGATCTGCATTTATTTTTTTCATCCACTGAGTCGGTCTAATTGATGCTGCTGCCGGGTATCATGTGTGTTTTCTGAATGCTTACTTTTTAATTGTTATGACCGGAATCACTCCCCTTGAATAATTTCTGGCTAAATTTTCTTCTATGGCGAAGACGGAGAGAAAATTGTTGTTTGCGTCTAGAGAGAGAGTTCTCAGAGTAGTGAGAGAGACGTGTTCTAAAAAACACGTTTTTTTGTAAGCTCATAAAAAACGCATTTTTTATAAGTTTTTGGCAACAAAAATAGACATTCATTTTAGGATGTCCGTGCAAAGAATCTAAGCACCAAAAGCTCTGTAATCAATCAAGAACTTTCAACAATAATGTTATTTTCAGAATTTTGGAATCATTGATCATTTTAACGAATAGTTGTTGGGAGTCTTAAATATTTTGGTTGACTTAAAACTAACTAAAGTTCTGGTGAGATGGGGACAAAAATGTAGTAAACGTTGGGAATTGAAGCCAAACGAAATTGGAAAAAAAATTCACATTAAAACTAATTGTTATTAAGGGGAGTGACCCCAAATCTTTATATGTTATAGGCAAGATTTATTAATTTTCGATTTGTAATAATGTCTCTAACAGAAACAAGATAGCCGAAAGAAGAGAAAACGTGAAAAAAGGAGTCACACAAGCGCACCATTCCAAGTACGTTACGATCAGAAAGGAATACGGTCGCATCATCCGGGCGCTTTGGTCTTAGATAAGCCGTGTGATCGCTATGGGTGGAACAGTAAAGTGACGTAGTTTCAGATGCGTGAGGTATTAGGGTTTTCTTTAAGTTTTGGTTATTGTATTCCTAAGTAAATCAAGTGGCGCCATTAAGCATATTGTAGCATCATATATAAAAGACTGTTGCGACGACTAGGATTAACATTAACAAACCTTGTGTTTCTTTGTGTGTGTTCTCTCCTTATATTTGCTCGTATGTGTTTCTTTGTGTATGGGCTAAATTTTTTAAATATTTACGGTCTCAATATTTATATTTAGAACAAAACTTCTATAATTATTGAGATGGCCTACTATATATATTATTTGCTTAACCAAACAAACTTATATCCTAATTCTCACCTTAAAAATCACATATATCCATCTATCTAATTGACAACTTTACAAGGTAGATCACAATATATTGCAGTAAAAAATGGAGAAGAGATTCTTAGTTCACATCATGATGATGATCTTTCCGCTCTCTAAATATATATATATACTCCCTCCGTCCCATGATAATATATAAACTTTTCTTTTTGGGCGTCCCACAATAATATATATTTTCCTAAAATGAAAAGAAATCATTACTATTCCCTCCACTCATTCTCTCTCCTACATTATTTTAATACTCACATCACCATTATAATTTACTATTCTCTCCACTCATTTTCTCTCCTATTTTATTTTCACACTCACAACACTTTCAATATAATACTTCCTCCTTAATTCTCGTGAAAAACCCAAAAATCTATAAAATGTTGGGGCGGAGGGAGTATATATATATATATATATATATATATCTATATATATATATATATATATATTCCCTCCGTCCCAGTAATTAGTTCACCCTTTTAGCCCGACACGTAAATTAAGGGTGGAGAAAATGTTGTGAGTGTAATAGTAAAATAGGAGAGAGCATGAGTGGAGGAAATAGTAAATTTGAAAAATGTTGTGAGTGTAATAGTAAAATAGGAGAGAGAATGAGTGGGTGGAATAGTAAAGATTCTTTGCCAAAAAAGAAAAGGTAAAGCTTTAAATGGGACATCCAAAATGGCAAAAGGTGAAGTTATTAATGGGTCGGAGGGAGTATATATATACATATATTGCGACTAGAGATGCAAAGATATATATACTCCCTCCTTCCCATAGATTTAAAGACTTTTGCCAATGCACGGGAATTAAGGAGAAAATATTATATTGAAAATGTTGTGAGAGTGAAATAAATTAGGAGAGAGAATGAGTGGAGAGAATAGTAAATTATAATGATGATGTGAGTATTAAAATAATGTAGGACAGAGAATGAGTGAAGGAAATAGTAAAGATTCATTTCCATTTTGGGAAAGTTATATATTATTGTGGGACGTGCAAAATGGAAAGTTTATATATTATTGTGGGCGAAAGGGAGTATACATATATTGCTACTAGAGATGCAAAGATGCGCCAAGCATCTAGCCATGAAACATTCATGAAACAATACAAAACAAAATTATCTAAATTGAATTTTAGTTAACTGAGTTTTATACATTGATTTAACTAATTATCAGATTTGTTTTTCGTAACAATACAATTTCGACTTTCAAATTGTTGAAATAGGATATAAAAATGAATGAATTATTAATTTATTAACAAAAATGAATGGAAAACCTAATAATTTTCTTTTAAAATTGCAATGTTCAAAACTCCATCTCACCTAATTCACATTTTTTAATCCAATGATCAAAGATTAGGATGAAGTGTATATTGTTAAGCTATTATCTTTTAAAATATTTTTCATTGATATCAAGGGGTCAACATAAAAAATGGGGCAGTTACCAAATATTCCTTGAGCCTAATGAAATTGATCACTTAGGACACATAATTTGGTAATCGACCATCGGTCCTATCATTGCAGATGGACATGGGTGTCCCTACAAAATTGATGGAAATTACACTCATGCTACTCCTTCTAATGATGTGGACGCGTAGGAGGTTCCTTCCGGATCCTCTATGCAGTTTTTCTCTCCCTTTTCTCTCTCTTTCTTTTTTTTTCCGTCAAAAACTTTAAAATGAAATATCTTAAAATTCAAAAGTCAAAAGAATTAAAATTGAAAGCACCATTGTATTCGTATCGTTAACACTTAACACGAATCAAATTATTAGAATCAACATATAATATGAAACAAATTTGAGAACTTCACAGTTGTTTTATGTTCACAGTTATCTTTTAAAAGTTCATAGTTGTTTTTCACAGTTTTTCTAAGAACAAATAAAAGAAGTTCATAGTTGTTTAAGCGTATTTCATAATTTATGTATTAAAATGACTAACATTTACTTGATTCACATTTTTTTTTGATCAATTTCACAGTTGTTTATAGTATTTTATATGACCACTATTTTTGCAATTTTATAAGATTATTTGACATATTTCTTAAGTTCACAACTGTTTTTGTTAAGTTTACTATTGTTTTAATTAAGTTCACAATATTTATTCTTTAAAAGACTTCTATTTTTATTATTTAATGAGATTATTTGGTATATTTTTTAAGTTCACATTTGTTTTTAGTTAAGTTTAAAGTTGTATTAAGTCTTTTATTGCATCTATTTTTGCAATTTTAAAAAATTATTTGACATATTTTTTATTTACAATTGTTTATAATTACGTTTACAGTTGTTTTGGTTAAATTCACAATTATTTTAGTCTTTTAAGACTTCTATTTTTGCTATTTTATGAGATTGTCTGAAATAATTTGTTAATTTACAATTATTTTTAGTTAAGTTCACAATTATTTTAGTTAAGTTTAGAGTTGATTTAGTTAAGTTTACAATTGTTTTTAGTGTTTTTGTGCCTAACTTTTTTGTAACCATATTTTGGGCCCCTAATATTATCCAGTAATTAAAGTTAACTTTGTTAAAACACTCAAAAACGAATCAAATCCATGTATGCTTATCATCGTAGAAAATACTAAGTGTTACTTTGTTGACTCTCAGAAGAATACCAATAAATATATGTTAAGAAAGAAAAAGAGTAATTATACTTTGCTTGGAAATAATTTATTAATCAAGCAAAGAAACTATAACATACCTGTTATTTTCAATAAAATGCTACCCACTAAATTATAAATTTTCAATGTTTCAACTATACAATAAAATTGAAACATATACATAATCTGTAATATAAGCAAAGTACATCATATCCAAATTCAAGAATAAGACAAAAGGGGACACAACTTCCTTCATCCACTTCGCATCCAAATTAAACACAAATACATACTCCATTCTTCACTCCTCTTCTGTATATTGAATTCAGACTCTGAAATAGCAGGTCCCGAATTAGCGATGAACTCGCAATTCAGTAAACATCATCTTCCAAATAAATAATTATTGAGTTCCTACAAGATTTACAACTGAAATAGTAACAGCTGAAATGAATAATATTGATTTTGCTTTTATTCAGAAAACATAAAAGTCAAAAATAACTAAACGAATGTCAATTGATTCGTAAATTGATTGAAACCAATATAATTAGACAAATGAAGAAATGGCGATAAACTTTTTGCTGTATAAACAGGGTTGGAATTAGCCGACGGGCAGTAGCTGTCAATCTGGGTGGAAGCACCGCCATTTTGCAGATCTAGATCTAGCCGACAATAATGGTGAATCATATAAATCCGCAGCTAGGATGGCGTTAGTAGCCAAATTTGGATGAAAAAAGGGAGGGGGAGTCATCGGAGTAGGGATAGAGAGTCACAAGAGGAGGGGAAGGGGGTCGCCGGAGGTGGGGGAATGAATCATCGGAGGTAATTGTAGAGAGACAGAGAAATAGTGTGTGTGTGTGTGTATGTGTGTGTGTGTACAGCGTGTGTGTGAATGAGAGGGGAGGGAAGGAGAGCGTGTCATTGAACAAGCAAAGGACTGGATGAAATTTGGTATATAATGTTGAACTAGGTGGTTAAATCTCAAATTTCCCTATCATTATTGATAAATATCCTTGGGGTGGAAGAGTGAAGACCCAATGGTAATTTCCCAAAAAAATAATTTAATACCCAAAATTTGAGAATCCTTCCCCCTCCTCATTACATACCCCACTACTACCACCACCACCACCAGCCGAAAAATGAACAGAAAATTCCCCAAACCAAAATCAAATGAAATACATGCACACTCACTACCAGCCAACCACCATCACTGCCACAATCCAAACCACCATCACCACCCAATTATCTCACACATACGTAAACATGCACCACCACCATTCTGAACTCCCAACACACACAGACACCACCATCACTATTTTGAACCCATACACACATGGGTGCACCACCGTCACCATCATTACACACAAGCACTAAATCTAAGAGAAGTAGAGCACACATGAGCAGAAGTAGAGCACACATGAGCACGCAAGATGTAAGGGCACACACGCTAGATATAAAAGGGGCAATACTTGCTGAACATGGCAAGACTTTCCATGTAAATAAAAAGACATGAGATACACAATAAGAACCATGGTATTGAAATGGATAATCATGCCTTTGAAGAAAAAAAAAAAGAAACTAAAGTACTACCTTGACCAAAAAAAAATCAATTTTGCTCTTCTGGATCAAGAACAGATTTGAAAGAGTTTTGGTCATTCATTTTTGGACGGACGGAGTAGTAACTTACTAAATATTTTGCAGTACACTGCAGGCAATACTGTTTCATGAAGGAACAACATCCTAAATTATGTTAAGTAAAATGAAAAAGAAGACATAATCTATAGCATAACATTCGCAAATATAGATGAAATTAAGTCTTCACTGAAGGTATTACCATTGGAGAAAAAAAGGAACAAGGAAAAGTAATATCCATACAAGCCAATAGAATCTCAAAATTGAAGTAACATCCTCCTCTAGGTATTAGTGGCCCTTGTATAGATTTGCTGGCTGGCATGAGCAGATACCATCCTGATGGCACCTCTTGCCATCAAATCCTTGATAGCCTTCCGAGCCAAAGATCCATTAATCTGAGGAGAAAGAAGAGGTCATATAAAACAGCAAATAATTACAAATATTCAAATTAAAAAACTCTTAGTTCCCTAGTAAAAATACGCCCTTCGTCCCATTTATATTGGCCACAATGGTCAACAGAAGTGAAATTTGACTAAACATTAATATCAATCTACTTATCCTTATAAAATTTTAAAAATTGTTATTGATAAATTACTTAGTGATTTATCAGTAACAATTATTAGAATTTCATTAGGATGATTTGGCTGAGATTATTAATTGGTCAAAATTTACTTGTGTTAATCAATGTGTCCAATATAAATGGGACCGAGGGAGTAAAATATAAATGGTACATTAGATTTCTTAGAATTGACTATTCATTGATATATCTCTAGATGATATCAATGAATAGAAAGAAATGAGAGTCCAGGTAACAAGGATAGAAAACGAATGTTGACATAGGTTTCACCATGATCTGGTTGAAATGGCAATTAGGTTACTTGCAGTGGAATAAAACTTGATTATCGTTCGGTAAAATAAACTAAAATAAAACGTAGCGAGGATAAATATTTGACATTAAGTATATGGACAGATAGATAATTACTAGAATCAGAAAAAAGAAAATTGAAGGTTTTTTTTTAAATTTAGCTGTACCCTTAATCTGTCTGACAGGATTGAAGGAGTGATGAGCTTGAACTTTGGCGCTTCAGAAAGGAGCTTGTCATATGTGGCCTTGTCAAAGAGCACCATGTTGTTCACCTTCTCCTTTTGCTTTCCTTTGCTCCATTTCTGCATAATAGTTTCAAAACACAAGTTCAGGATCAAAGCATAACACAGAGCACAAAGCACAATATAAAGTTGTAGAAGACAAAAAATAAAATAAGAACCAACACCATACACTATCATTTTCATAGTTTATGGGTCAGCAAAGAAAGTAATTATTTTAAATGCTTTCGTTAACTATTGGACGCTGTCATTGGCATTACAGAATTGTGCTCAGGCTTAGCACCTATCTCTAAATTGGAAATTTTAGCACACATTTCTTCCAGGAGATAAGAAGTCGGCTGTTGGCCTGATTAGGAATACTCATCCCCTACTCCCGCCATTCCAACCAAAAAGTCCACATTTCAAATATTAGTGTCAAGTTTGGAGGGTAAAGTTGAAATGATGGAGATCAAAAGTATAAATTTAAGACTGGAATTTTAAATGGAAAATTCAAATATAGAACAGCACTCTTTGCAAAGAAGAATTCCATTTCCTGAATCGCCACTGCAGAGCCTCCTTTTTTTTTGCTCGGCAAACTGCAGAGCCTCCTCGATGATCTCAGAATCACTTGCAAACAGTTTTAAGTATGATTACTTTCCATTCGCCACTTGTTAGCTATCATCCTTACAATAGAGAAGAAAAGATAACTCCACAAAAATATCCTATCTTGCATCCCAAATTAGATTTTCCAAGTTCAACCCGAGTCTATTAAGATAGTGAAGTCTTCATAACTTCTCTAATGTAACAGAGATAAACTCCTTTAATAGGTACAACATCCATCCCAAAATGAATGTCCATTTTTTTTTCAAATTTGCTTTTGACAGGGAGCAAATTTGAATTTTTTTGGACAAATATTATGGGCCAGAGAATAAACTACAACTCTTCATACTAGTACCAACTAGCCCTAATATCAAATAAAGAGTGGCCAAACCCATAACTCAAATCCAAAATCATGGCCATATCACAATTAGATGTATCAGAAATAGCAATTATACTAGAATACACACATCAAGCAAATGAAACAGGCCAATGAGAATTGGAATCATCTAAATCAATAAAAGAGAATACTCCGTAATCAATCAATCAAATAAACAAAATCAAGATCAGCTAAATTGAAACTAACCTTCTTCTTCTGCTTTCCGCCACCAGACTTGGCGGGCTTGGACGACGGTGGGGGTGCCTTCTCCTTCTTCGGCGCCTATTTCACATAATCGGAGAAACAATTATGAGATATCTCATAAACCTGGAAGAGGAAATTAAGGGAAAAAAATTAGCTTGAATTACCATTGAAATCTAGGGTTCAATGCAAGGATAAAGAAAACTGCTGCTTCTGCTTCTGCTTCTGCTTCTGCTTCTGCTTCTGCAACTGATGTTGAGAGAGCGAAAACGGCGATGTGGCTATTGATATATCAATCTAGGGTTTACAGAGGACTATCGGATGTGGGTTTGGACCGTGAAAAAGGCCCAACATATTATTTTAGCCCAAACTCATCAGCTTGAATTTTCTTTTAATCCCAAAATGATCTTTGTTATGGCTTAGGTATACATCGCACTTTATTTAAAACTTGATTTTAATCAAGGTTATAAAAAGTGCTAGGCGAATGCTAGGCGGCGAAGTCGAGTCTAGCGCCTAGGTGAAGATTAGTCGGGGATTAGTCGGAATTAGTCGGGATTAGTCGGGGCCTAGGCGGGGCTTAGAACTAGGCGTTGGAGAGGGGCCTAGCGTCTAGGCGGGGCCTAGGCGCCCTTAGGCGGGATCTTTTAGAACACTGATTTTAATACTCCCTCCGTCCCAATAAGTCCCAAGTGATTCACCTTTTTGGGGTGGACACGCAAATTATGAAAATGGGAGGGAAAAAAAATGTTGTGAGTGTAATTTGAAAATTGAAGAGAGAATTAGTGGAGGGAATAGTAAATTTGAAAAGCGTTGTGAGTGTAATAGTGAATTAGGAGAAGAATGAGTGGAGGAAATAGTAAAGATTCTTTGCCAAAAAAGAAAATGTGAAGTTTCTAACGGAACGCCCTTTGATATTTAGTAAAGTTTTTATGGGACGGAGGGAGTATTATTTTTCAACTGTTTAAAAATGGAACTCAAAATGCACATATTCATTTTACCCGGGGTTCAATCCCGTCGGTCTTTCGCCCATCAATAAATGGACCACCTAACATCTTCCAATATATTTATTAAAGTGAATAACTTTAATAAAAATTAACAAAATCTAGCAAAATATAACCAAATTTAACAAAAGTTAACGAAAATTAGTCAAAACTACACAAACCCATCACCTTCCATCCCTCCCTCTTCGATTTAACTCTTCCTTCTTGAACTTCTTCCCTTCCTCCCTCCCAAATGGCTGTTGTGAATATGGCCCTCCACACCCAAGCAAACCTACAAGAATAATAATCGCACACAAACCAAGCACAAGAAATCAAAGAAAAAACAGAAAAGAACACAAGAAATTGTTAACCCAGTTCACCAAATTGATTTGGCTACGTCTGGGGGCACTACCAAGCCAGGATCTTGCACTATGTATGTAGAAAAATATGTTACAATAATATTGGGGGGGGGGCGGAATACAACTTATATATATTAGGGAGTCAAACCTAACCCTAGATGGACAAGGGTTGCAGAAATTACGCCTAAAACCCGGCCCAGGAATTTGCTCCCCCGTCAACAGAGCGACACGAAGCCAAAGGCTTGCCCACCTAACCCACACACGTCGGCCGCCGCAAGGCCCAAGTGCCCGGCCACTAACCCACACATGCGGCCACCGCATGCGGTCACCAAGCGCGGCCAAACCGCAAAACCCTTTTGCTCCGATGTCTAGTCCGGTTGGTCCTCTATCCCAACAATCTCCCACCTAGAGATCAACCACACATATAAGCCCCGTATCCGTCTTCAACTCATCCTTGGTGTCTTCCTAGTGCTCACCTCGATCATGGTAGTGCCATCCTCCTCTTCTATTCTTCAAGCCCAATTGAAGCTTTGCACAGCTTCAACTTCTCAAGGTTCACAACCTTTGTCAACATGTCAGCCGGATTCTCCGATCCCAATATCTTCTCAAGCCACAAAGTCTTCTCCTCCAAGAGATGCCTGATGTAGTGAAACCTCAGTTCAATGTGCTTTGTCCTCGAATGAAACGCCGGATTCTTTGCCAAGTGAATTGCACTCTGACTGTCACTGTAGAGAATATTACCACTTCGCGTCTTCCCAAGTTCACCCAAGAAGTTCTCAAGTAGCCCAAACCATCTCTTTACTTCTGCTTCTCGTCACCGCCACATATTCTCGCTTCGCAATGATCGAGCCACGATCTTTTGTAACTTAGAAGCCCAGGAGATTGCTGTACCACCCAATGTAAACACATAACCCGTAGTACTTCTCCTTTTGAGCTTATTAGCATTTTCGTTAGAAAATTAACGAAAGTTATAACATTACTAACATTCCTAACATTCCTAACATTCCTAACTTTTCTAACAAAGTAAGGGTAAAATGGGCATTGCTATTTAAAGATAAACCTTCAAAGGAATCTCAAAAAGCAAAAGAATTAAGAAAATCCCGAAACAAATAAGTTGAAAAACAAGGTTTCGTTTGATTTTTTGAAAAATATTCCTCCTTGTCCAAAAGCCAAGATCAGAAGTGGATGGGTGCACGCTGCCGAGGAGATCCGCGCGACATGTTTGCTTCTCACAGGGCCTATAAATTGAACCCTCCTCTCTCGGTTTACACAACACAAATCACTCACAAAGAACAAAGACCTTGGCAAAAAATAGGGAGAAAACAGTGGGAATTCACTTGAATTGCCACCATTTTCTCTTCAATCTTTCCCAAACCCCACTCACTCAAGATACTTTCAAAACACTCTCATACATACTCTCATACATACACCAATCCAAGCTCAAATCACCCCTTAGGAGGAGGATTAGAGAGAAAGCATAGAGGACTTCATTGTTATCTACTTGTTTTCTCTTTAACCAACTCAAATCATCAACCCTAAACACTTTCAAGCCCTAAACACATTCAAGCCTTTGAATCCATTCAAACACAAAACACAAGGAAGATAGGTATAACCTCCCTCTCCTTACCCTAAAATTCATCCATGCATGCATTTTCAAACTCCAAAATGTAGTTTGTTCATCTTCTTGTCTTAGATCCAAAAGATCACCATGGAAGTTCATCTCCATGGATGATCTTCTACAAGGATCAACATTATTTTCAAAGTATTCTTACTTACTTGCAAAGAAAACACATTTTCAAAACCCTAAAAATCATTTTCATACATCAAATCTCTTTTTCAAAGGATAAAATTCCCCTTCCCAAGCAAATGAAGTGCTTAGTCCTAATGTACCCCAAGGATGGTTTGATATAGTTGATTCACCACTAAAATGTCAAGTGATCACTAATCGAAATCTAGGGAAATGGGGACAAGCATGTGTTAACGTAATTAAAGGGATTTGATTTATTCAATCACAATCCCTTCCTTGTATATAGAGATAGATTAGAATTATTTTAGGATGATAATCTCTTATCATTTATAACTACTCACTCTTGTATAAATACACATAGTCTTGTAATCATTTACTGAAGGTGAATAAAATACATATTTACTAATCTTCACATGGTATCAGTCTGAAAACACCCAAACCCTAATTTGTGTATTTTTGACTGCCGCCTCCATCATGTCTTCTTCGAGTTCATCAGACTCTCTTCCCTTTGCTACTCTCATTCACATGATCACTGTCAAACTCACCTCCCTTAATTATCTATTATGGAAGAACCAAGTTTCTTCTCTTCTCTCGTGTCAAGACCTACTCGGTTATGTCGATGGGTCTTTAGCCGCTCCTCCTTCTGAGATCACAGACGAGACTGGCAAAAATATCACAAATCCTGCTCTTCTCTCTTGGTCACACCAAGATCGGAAATTAAAGAGCCTCCTTCTTTCCTCCCTCACGGAAGAATCCATGGCTGTCGTTATTGGCTGCCAAACTTCTAGAGTCGTATGGCTGGCTCTTGAATCCGCTTTTAGTCATGCCTCTAAATCTCGTGAGGTTAGCTTGAAAGACACCCTATTTGCCATGAAGAAAGGTTCATCGACGGTCTCTGATTATGGCCGCCGTTTCAAAGCTGTTTGTGATCAACTTGCTGCCATCGGTCGTGGTATTGATGAGACGGACAAGGCTCACTGGTTCCTTCGTGGCCTTGGTCCCTCTTTCTCAGCTTTCTCGGCTTCTCAGATTGCAATGGTTCCACCTCCAACGTTCTTTGATCTCCTCCCTCGTGCAGAAAGTTTTGATCTTTTTCTCAACTCCCTTGAGAACAATATACCTCCTGCTCCCGTTCCTGCTGCAGCGTTCGCTGCACAACATGGGCCTGTTGGTGCTGCTGGAAACCGTGGCCGAGGTAGGGCTAATGCTTTCAGGGGTAGGGGTCGTGGTACTCAGACTCGTCGTCCTCCCCGGTGTCAAATTTGCAGAATTGAAGGCCATTATGCTGACAAGTGTGACCAACGCTTTTCTGGTAACAGCCCCGCTAAGCTTGCCGAGGCACTCACTGCGTCGTGTAACATCTCTGAAACTACGCCTTCTGACTGGTATATTGACACCGGCGCCACATCACATATGACTTCGTCCTCTTCTTCTCTGGACACTTCCGCCGATTATTCTGGTAATGAACGTGTAGCAGTGGGTAATGGTGCTCTCCTTCCTATATCTCATACTGGAACTATTTCTCTCTCTCATGATATTAAATTATTGGATGTGCTTGTTGTCCCTCATATCACAAAGAATTTACTATCAATCAGTAAACTAACAGCTGATTTCCCTGTTGATGTATTATTTACTGATTCATCCTTTATTATTCAGCATCGGGCCAACAAGGCAATCCTGGCAAGAGGCCGGCGTGATCGTGGATTATATGTTCTAGAGCAAGGACAGCAAGCTTTTATTTCAACTATTAGTACTAGTCGTCTTCGTGCATCATTTGAGTTGTGGCACTCTAGACTAGGCCATGTCTCTCATGATACAATCTCTCTTTTGAATAAGTTAGGGTATTTGAAAGTTACCTCTATTTTACCCAAGCCTGCTCTTTGTACGTATTGTCAACTTGCAAAGAGCAAGCATTTACCTTTCATGTTAAATAATAAACGTGCTTCGCACGTACTTGATTTAGTTCATTGTGATTTATGGGGTCCTGCTCCAGTTTCATCCACGAATGGTTTTTGGTATTATGCAATTTTTATTGACGACTTCTCCAGATTTACGTGGTTTTATCCGTTACATTCTAAAGATGAGTTCAATGAAGTATTGCTTGCTTTCTCTGCTCTAGTTCATGATCAATTTAATGGCAACATTAAAGTTTTTCAAAGTGATGGTGGCACTGAGTTTACTAATAAGAAGGTTCAAAAGTTCTTTAGTGATAATGGCATTCAACATAACATATCTTGTCCTTACACTCAAGCACAAAATGGAAGAACCGAACGTGAGCATCGTCATATTATGGAAAAGGGTCTTACTATGATGTTCAATGCCCATGTTCCGGCTGCTCTTTGGGTAGATGCCTTCTCTTAGTAGTATATATTATTAATCGGCTCCCATCTTCCGTCTTGAAGGGTAAAACTCCGTTTGAAATGCTATTTCACATACCACCGAATTTTGAAAATTTTCACCCATTCGGGTGTCGGGTATTTCCATGTCTTCGTGACTATGCCAAGCATAAGCTTTCACCTCGTAGTGCCCCATGTGTTTTCATTGGCTACAAAGTTAATTACAAAGGGTTTCGGTGTCTCGATCCACTCACAGCAAAATCTATATTACACGCAATGCTCGGTTTAATGAGGCCGATTTCCCTTTCTCTCGGCTCGCCTAGTACTACCCTCTAACGAACCTGGTGCTGGCCTCCTTTCTTGAGCCTGCCATGGCTCAATCTGCTCCAGCTAGTCCGACTTTGGAATCTTCTGGACTGCCTCTATCTCGCTCATCTACGCCTGGGCCTTGCGATCTCTGTATGCCTGTTCCGCCTTCCGCTTCTGAGTCACTCGCCAAGAATTTTTCTTGAACCTGTGAGCCCACCGGCCGCCCTTCACTGAACACCACTGCCGCCGCTCCACCAAAGACAACCCACACGGTCATCACATGACCACTAGGTCCAAGGCCGGAATTTTCCGTCCTCGCTATGTTGTCGATTTAGCCCACACGGCACTTTTGAGCTCGTTACTCTCTTCGACGTAACCAAAGGGGTTCAAATCACACTAAACATCCTCACCGGCTTGCAGCCTATGGATGAAGAAATGACTGCTCTTCGTGCGAACAATACTTGGGATCTTGTAGCTCATCCCCGTGATACTAATATTGTTGTCTCCAAATGGGTATTTCGCACTAAGTAGCTCACTAATGGCTCTATTGACCGTCACAAAGCACGGTTAGTCGCACAAGGTTTCACACAACTCCCAGGTTTTGACTACTCTCATACATTTAGTCCGGTTGTCAAGGCATCTACAGTTCGTATTATTCTTGCTCTTGCTGTCCTTTTCAAATGGCCTCTTCACCAGCTTGACGTCAAGAATGCATTCCTTAATGGAATTCTTTCAGAAACAGTCTACATGGAACAACCCCCCGGTTATACTGATCCTCGTTTCCCCAACCATGTGTGTCGCTTAAAGAAGGCTTTATATGGTCTTAAACAGGCACCACGTGCTTGGTTTCAACGGTTCAGTGCCTACCTTGCTACTCTTGGCTTTTCTTGTAGTCGGGCAGATACCTCTCTATTTATCTTCCGTCGTGGCACCTCGATTCTTTATTTGTTAGTTTATGTCGATGACATAATTCTAACAGGCAATACTCCAACTTTGATTCAAGAATTCATCTCCAGGCTTCGCAATGAATTTGCCATCAAAGATCTTGGTCGTCTAAACTATTTTTTGGGCCTCGAAGTTACCTACACCTCCACGGGGTTGTTCTTAAGTCAGGCTAAGTATGCTCACGACATCCTCAAACGGGCAGATCTTCTTAACTCCAAACCTGTGGCCACTCCTCTTGCTGCTGGTGCTACTCTTGTGACTACCGGTTCACCATTTCATGACCCTACTCTTTATCGATCTCTTGTCGGAGCCCTTCAATACTTAACAATAACCCGTCCAGATCTCTCATTCGCTGTGAACCTTGTTAGTCAGTTTCTTCACTCCCCCACTGATGATCATTTTCAGGCTGTCAAGCGCATCTTGCGCTATGTGAAAGGTACCATTGATTTTGGTCTTTCCTTCACAGCCTGCTCTGATCCCTCTATTCTTGGGTATTCCGATGCGGATTGGGCTCGTTGCTTGGAAACTCGTCGCTCCACTTATGGATACGCTATCTTTCTTGGTGGCAATTTAATCTCTTGGAGCGCCAAAAAGCAACCTACTGTTGCTCGCTCAAGTTGTGAATCCGAGTATCGTGCCCTTGCCAATACCGCAGCCGAGCTTGTTTGGGTTACCAATTTGCTTCATGAGCTTAATGCTCTCCCCTCACCGGTTCCTTCGTTGCTCTGTGACAACAAGAGCGCAATTTTCCTTAGTCAAAATCCTATTGCTCATAAACGTGCTAAGCACATTGATCTCGACTATCACTTTGTTCGAGAATTGGTTTCTTCAGGCAAACTCGTCACCAAGTTCGTACCTTCTCATCTTCAACTTGCGGACGTCTTCACCAAAAGTTTAGCTCGTCCTTTGTTTGAATTTTTTCGATCCAAGCTTCGAGTTGGACCAAATCCTACCTCTCGCTTGAGGGGGGGTGTTAACGTAATTAAAGGGATTTGATTTATTCAATCACAATCCCTTCCTTGTATATAGAGATAGATTAGAATTATTTTAGGATGATAATCTCTTATCATTTATAACTACTCACTCTTGTATAAATACACATAGTCTTGTAATCATTTACTGAAGGTGAATAAAATACATATTTACTAATCTTCACAGCATGGATGCAAAACTCCCTTTAAAATCATGTTTTCCTTCTTGAGAAGTTGCTGTCCAGTAGCAATTATCTAAGACCCCAGTCCATGATCTAATTTTTTGGACACAGATAAACTTGGAATTTGGTGTTTACTACAAAGCACTTTTTGTAGCCAACATCCAGAGATTTCCAGACATATTTTTACTTTATTTTTTGCGTGAGTAAAACTCCCTTTTTCAAATTTTCCTTTAAAGGTTAGCTCATCAGTCTCTGGAAGTCCAGATTTCACATCTGAGATTTACAGAAGGTTTTGGGTCCTCAAATCATCTCCAAAATGAAAAGTTCTTTTACAGAAACCTTATTTAAGGTGTTTTGAACATTTTTCATTCTCGGACTTTTCCCAGATTCTGGATTTTTCAAGCCCTAAAGTCCATTTCAAAATTAAGTGTCCACTGCCTTTTTCATTCTGGCAGAAATGGTTTCCAACTTCCAAAAATCTTTTCAGTACCAAAATTCAACCCAAAAATCACACCAAAAATCATGGGATCTGTCCAAAGTCTAATAAAGAATTCCCAATTTTTACTTTCCTCAGTTTCAACTTATTTTGGCCAAAGTAACACACACACACACACGCACAAACAAATGATTTAGAATGTTTGGAAGACTCGTTTTACGAGGCATTCCGGGTGCACACTAACGTCCTTCCCGGCGTGTAACGTGACCTCCGAACCCAAATCTCTTATTTCGGGCATTTTTCAAAGTTTTGGCCCTTAAAACAAAAATAGCGTGGCGACTCCGTTTGATTTCAAAAATCGGGTACATCACAGTGGCGACTCTGCTGGGGATTGAAATAAGCTTTTACAAAAAAAATGATATTTGGTATATTGGTGGAAACCATTAAACTTCCCGTTATCGCCTCCTAACACGAGTCGGGGATAAATTGTGGTTTAACAATCCCACGTATCGGTATCATTGTTTTCAAAAAAAGAAAAGCTTTTGAGGGTCAAGCTTCCGTCCCGGCATTTAAAATCATTTGTGGTGTGTGTGTTGATTTTTCACATTTTCGTGTTGCTTTGGCCGCCTCGGAAAAGTCAAAATTTTGACTATCGAACCCGTTGCCTTGAATTTTGAATTATGTGTTTATGTGCTTATGTGTGCATTTACTTTAAAAAAAAAAAAGAGTTCAAAAAAAAAAAGAATTTCAAAAAAAAAAAGATTTTCAAAAAAAAAAGGGGATTTATCAAAAAAAAAAAAGAAAATTTTCAAAAAAAAATCATGCATCATACTTTTTTAAGACACGTGAAAATTTTCTATTTTACTCAGAAAAAGAAGATAGACTGCTTGCACACTACGCGCACGTGACCTTACACTGCACACTACGTCCCTAACCCGGGGAAATCCTTGTTGCGGCCCGTTTGGTCTTATTACGCCTCTCGGTGCAAGCACGGGACTACCCAAACATCCCATGGAGCCTCGTGTCGACCATGCACTTGTCCGTGACACACTTTTGTCCGAGACCCGTTGGTTTTTAGTTTGGTCTCGTGTCATGCCCCGTCTCGTGTATAGACCTTTCCTTTCAAGCCTTTGTCGGCACACCGACTCAATATCTTTCGGGACCACTAATCGTCGAAGTTCTGCCGGTTTTCCGCCGCAGACTTTGACCAAGATATTGACCGGCGCCTTGACTTCGGCTCGATCGGCACAAATTATACACGTACTCCCAAAGATGACACCGAGTCATCATGGATTAATGATTATTCCATGCCTAATTACGGCTTAACCGACGACAAGTCAAGATCAATTGTGGACGCTTATCACCCAAATCATGCCGACTTTTGTCGAGCTCTCTCGGACATGATCTTGACTTTGACGTCGCCTTGTCCGTAATTTACATCGAATGCTCGTTAAGACTCGATTACCCGCCAGACTTTTAGGATCGTTTTTCTTTCAGTCGGTGGGACCCGCTTGCCCTATAGGACCCTCGCCCGGCCGTCCACCCCGGGAGGTCGAAGTACATGTGGAATACGAGTGGCTTATAGACGTAGTGACGGGGCCCACTGATCCAGGATCCAGAGTAGTTTGCGAAAAAGAAGAGCAATCTTTTCCAACCAATTAGGTTTAATAAAACATGTTTTAAGTAAATTTAAACGAATAATCGCATGTTGCATGAGCCCTAAGCCCAAACACCAACCTGTTTCGCTTTCCCGAGTCTGAACCACACCCTTTTGCGCCTTCCACAGTAAGCAAAGTTTGGATCAAGACCCCGGGTCATCATTTGCTCAGCTCAGTCATTCCGGAGTCAGATACTTCATCAGTTTCCTCCTTCGCTTCAGCTCAAAGTTTCAGAATGGCCAACTCGTAGGAGAAGCGTGGGGACGTACAACTCCGCACCCCGAAAATCCGCAAAATGCCGAGCAGTGGAATCAGGTGTTGGAACAGATAAGACAACATCAAGAGGCTCAGATCAGTCAGTTATTGGAAGGTATCAGAACCCAGAGGCTAACAATTCTTCGCAACTCTAATGGAACCTTTACGGTTGATGCGAAGATTGGAACTAATTACCCTCCCGGGCATGCCAACTACCATCAAATGCCCTGTTCCCTTTCGTGTGGAACTACTAATGGGCCAAGCATCCCCCAGCCTATCACTCAGCCTGCCTCTCAGCCTCATTGTATCGATACTCCTCAACAGTCCGATCTCGGTCAACTTCCCCCTGGCGCCTCTCAGTTTTCACCTTTGGGTTTCAATCAGTCTGTTTCTGCCCCGCAGCTTGGAATGGGTCAGTTCGCTACTCCAAAACCTCGATGCGGCCCGGGCCATCGGGCCTGAATTGGTCGATTCAAGTACATCTCGGCCCTACGGCTCGATACTCCTCAATAGTCCGATCTAGGTCAACTGCCCCGGTGCCTCTCGATCTCACCACCGGGATTGAATCGGTTGGCTTTCGCCCCACGGCTTGGAAGGGGTCGGGCTTTACTACTTCACAACATCGATCGCAGTTCGGGTCATCATCTCGGAATGGGTCACCCACGACTTCTCAAGCCCAGCCAGTTTGACATGGCTCCGCAAGCCATTTTGGGGCAGCTTCACTTCTCGGGCTCCATGGTTCGAGAGGGGCCGGCTTGCTTCCTCCAATTCTCGAGGCACACTTGCCCCTATGATCTTGCAAGATCACATGGGCCACCGAGCTCTTATCACCACTTCATCAGGTTTACCGAATTCACAACATCCTCCAAGCTCTACCTCGCCCCTCCGGTTGGAAAGTCCGACAAGGTCAAATGCTCCTCATCAAATTCTCCACCCGGCAGTTACGCAAGCTGCTCATGTTCATCAAGTACAGTATGCACATTACCCTTGTAGTCACGTTCCTCGGTGTGGTCAAGACACGTTCGGTCCTCTATCAAGTTACGATGCCTCAAATCTCATGTTTTCAGCAGCCTTTTGGATCCGCGCTCACTGCTCCCTGGTATCCACCCATTACGAGTCATATATCCTCATCCTCGTCAACTGCCAGGCCTTATGAGGAGGGTTACGGTCGCGCTTTTAATGCTCGGTCGTCATCCCTCCCACCAGTACTTCCTACTGTGGTTTCACTTACTGATGCCAATCTTGTGGCGGTGTCGTGCAGTCCTAGTGTTCCTATTGACTCGTCCAATGGATTATTGGTGGAACCAATTAAGGAGGTACAAGAAAAGCCTAGCAACGAGAGTATCGACGATCGCTCGACTCGGGCCATCTCACCATACCAATCTTGTGTATCTGACACTAACGAGGTTTACAAAAGGTCGAACCTCGACGATTACATCGATGATTACATCAAAAGGGTTCGTGCACGGGGAAACACTACGAGTCTGAACATGTCTCACCGCTATAAACCTTACCCTTCCAACACGGCTGCAACATCCATCAAAGGAAAGAAGGCATTGTGTACAAATGATGGCATCCAAAAGCAACCAAGAAATGGTGGTCCTCTAAGGCAACGAGAACATTTTGATGATTTTGGGATGCCCATGGGCTTAATTTTCAAGGGTTTAGTAAAGGAAGGCCTTTTGGAGCCCCTCAGGGACTACCATCCAAGGAGCTCAAATGCACCCCTCGACATGAGTAAGCACTGCGCCTTCCATGATCATTTTGGCCACACGACCGACAACTGCACAGTCTTGAAGAGAGCGGTTCAAGGGTTAATCGAAGCGGGCAAGCTTGAGCGCCCCAAGGGACCAAAACCGGCCAACCCTGTTCAGAATGGTGACCAATTCTCGAATCAAAGAGCATTAAGAGTTCATTCTCCCCCAAAGGAGAAATCACATCCCAAGGATTTGGGTGTTCCCTTAAGCAAAGTTTTAAGTAGCTTGCTAAAGCAGGGTCTCCTCGAACCCATGAGAAACTATCAGCCCAAGGATCCCAAAATCCCTTTGGACACCACCAAGCATTGTGCTTTCCACCAGTATCACGGTCATGTAACCGATAACTGTACAGCTTTGAGAAAGGCAATTCAGGGGTTAATTAAGAAGGGCAAACTCGAGCGCCTCAGTGATCTCAACCACACTTGATGATCATTTCCCAAACAACACGAATGTAAACATGATCGAGTTTTATGATTCAAGCTCTGTGAATTCAATGGACTTTGGCAAGCCAGATGATTTAGTCGCAACAAATGTTGAGAATGGCTGGTTTGACTGCCACAAGCATGTGACCATGGCAAAGCTGGATTTGGTGAAATGCTTTGAACTCTCGCCCTCCGATAAGTTCACGACTGACGCCAAGGGTAAATGGGATGATAATGATCTGATGGCAGATAAGGCAACCGTCAGGGCCGGTGAGCGAGGAATTCCTTGAAGTTACCAAAGGCGAGCATAGTCTGCTGAAGGATAGAGACGTGGTCCAACAACAAAGAGTAGCTAGACTAGGGGCTACCCATCCTTTAATATTAAAACAGTCTTTTAGTCAACCTTCGTAGGTTCTAGTACTTTCTTCGTTCAATCAAGTCCTCCTTGGACATTGTAGTTAATCTTAAATTTTCTATAAAAGAGTCTTTTTCTTTTCTTGCTAGACTTGAGACATTATTTGCACACCTACATTACATTTAATGAAATGGTTTTATTTTAAATAATCACTCGCATTGCTCAACAAATAATCTCTGGAAATGATTAAGATTTTAATTAATTGGTGCGAGAAAGTCAACTAATGCCTTTCCTATACACTTTTCTCACCTCACAAAGGCCTTCATCAAGCCATACCCTTTCCAAAATATGCCCCCATCATCACCTTGACCAAGTCAACGACGGCGACAGCATCGAAGAACAACAAAAGGTCACTCAGCATCGGAAGATTGACCCACGTTGACAAAAAACCGGGGGCTTGCCTCCGCCTCCCGTGCATCAAGAAAGTTCAAGCAGAGGCTTGCCTTCATCCTCAAAAAAAAAAAAAAAAAAAAAAAGCTCAAGCTTCAAAGAAAAAGAGCCCAAGCAAAAGCTTCAAATAAAAAAAAAAACAAAAGCTTCAAAAAAAAAAAAAAACGAGGCCAAGGATCCAGCACCACCAATCAGAAACTTGACATATGGGCAAATTTAAAGCTCGAAGAACGGAAGTTGTCGACTACAAGGGAACAGTCAAATACCCTTAAGCTGTATTCAAATTCTTTCTCCCCCAATGAAAGATGATGATCAAGAAGCAATGAAATCCCGGAAGAAGCCGTAAAAAAACGACTTGTCAAGGAACATCTCGAGGCCCGTACCTTATCATCCAAATTTCCTATCCGAGCCTTTTCACCAAAAGTATCACAAATATTCATACCCCCTTTCCCAAAGCCAAACACAGTTCAAGCCCGAACTACGGCGACCTGAGCTCCTTATATTAAGGGGAACGTAGGCAACCAGAATTGGTCCGGTCATAAACACATTCAAATCCCATAAAAATTCGGACTCTCCTATACACAACCTTTCCTCACAATTCGCCAACTTTACCCTTGGTATTGGTCGACTTTCTCCTCATGATTAATCAAAATGTTTGTTCATATCGAGATTAGGGGTTTGAATAACCTGAACATTAACAAAGGGTTTTAAGCAATCTTGTGATCATTTTGAATAAAACATGTTTTCAGATGTCTCGACAAGTCTTCTTTTTCTACATTATAGGAAAAATAGAGCTAAACACTAATTTTCTGTCAGCAGGGGCTTCCATACACTTTTACAAACCTTTCTACACTTATGCTCTCTCAAAAGAGTCAAACCCAAAGCGAGTTCTTTTATGCCTTCATCAAATGAGGCCAACAAATAATACAAATCGGGGATTCGTCCCCACTTTTCGAAAATATGCCCCTGCAAGTATACATTTCTAAATTGTCTTTCTTTTACATTTTCTTCCGGTTGACTAATTGACTAAAGAAAATAATAAAGTAAATATAGAAGGATGGGTTGCCTCTTTTGCTACATGACAATTCAATTTGCATTAGAGTTTCATTGTACTCTTTGAGGGAGGACTTTCGTCAAGCCATTTGTTTAGAGTGGGGCTTCTCTGGTCACGCCGGTTCTTCACTTTGCTACAAGAAGGGCTGGGTCTTTGTTTAGACTCATCTCAAAGCATCGATCCGCAATGCCTACCAGGTTTGTGTCAGATTCACAATCATGAGACAAAGGCTCTACCAAGTCACTTCTTCAAAATCAAGACTTCGCAAACACATCTCTTCAGACCAAGGCCTTGCCAAGCAAAGTGAGGTTTGATCATGGGATGAGGACGGAATTTTAACCAGGACCAGAGATTCATCATATTTCCATGGCTAATATTGGAATCTGAGTCCATAAAACTCCTTGTGCCAATCAGAATGAGGATTCGATGTTCATCCTTACAAGGTGTCAGGAATTTTGGTTTGATGATTGCCCTCAAACCCGATGGGACTTTCACGGTAGAAGAGGAAAAGGATCCTCATCCCTATCTTGGCCAGACAGACTACCGCCGAATGCCACTACCTTCCTCACATGGAACCTCCACCGGGCCACACTCTTTTCAACCTGTGAATCAGTCATCCTTTCAGCCTCGGTCTGGTATACGTTCACAGTTCAGTCTGGGACAGTCGTTTGGGGAAACAAATTGAATTCAGTCCGATTCGGGCCAGTATGGTGTGCCTCAATACAGTTGGGGTCAGCTCGGTATGTCGCAGCAGTTTCGTATGCCTCAGCAGCTCGGTACAGATCAGTCAGAGGCTTCTCAGTTACATCAGCTTGGTATGACTTCTCAGTTGGGTTTGGGACGGCGGTCAACTATGGATCAGTTTGAACTTCTCAGCCCCAACAGTTTGGAATGCCTCGACAGCAACCCAATTCAAGACAGCCAGTCCCCGGCACCGCACAAGTCTCACAAGATTCCTTCATGGCCGCCTTAACGGGACATCAAACCCCCAATCCCACTCTCGGTCGCCCAGACTACTCCAGGATGCCACCACCAGCCTCCTATAGTACTATCTCCTCGATCTTTGGGTCAGCCAGCACCCCAACTACAGATCACTGGATCCATGCAGCCTGATGGAACGAATCAGTTCGCAGTTCCTCATTGGGGGCAAAATCAGCACGGAATGTCTTCTCATAGTTGGGGATACCTCGAAATACCACAGCGAATTGGGATCCCGCCTCAGTTTGGAACCGATCAATCCGGACCTTCGCAGCAACAGTCCAAAGTGCCACAAGAATAGCTTTAGAACGCCACCACGCTTTAGTTCGGGACAACAAAATGATGCTAGTTGCCCCCAACACAGCTTCCTGCACCCATCTCTCACTCGGGATCAATGGGCGAAGCCCCCTATCCCGGTTTCATCGGAAATCACCGGGACGCGCAAAGATCCTCCTGGTTATGCACCCTCGCCACAGCTAGCCATGCAATTCAACAACCAGGGACAGCAGCCTGCATTTAAGCCTACTTATGGGTCTCACTCCGGAAACTCGAGCTACCCGGTGTAAGTACCCAAATCCGGATCGTCCAAATCCGTCAGAAAGTTAACCGAAATCCGTTAACTGGCCCGCTCCAGGTTAACCGGAACTCGTTAAACTCCCCGTTGCTGTGCCAACGAGACGTCCGGGATCGCCCGTGCATCCCGACGTCAAACTGTACTTAACACGTGTCATCACATGTAAAGTCGGCTTTCCCGAAAAATGCATTTTTCGGCACTTTCCGGGGCATTTCGGACATTTCCGGACCGTTATTTTAAAAACGGACAAAACCGGGACCAGGAACAAATTCCCATGGTGGTGACTCGAGAGGGCACGTGGCGGCCTATGCCACCTCCCTCTAGTCACCCTTCAATCACAATTCAAAGGGAAAAGACCAAAATGCCCCTGGTTTGCAAGCCAAGTCGGTCGGACTCACTGTGCACATTTTACGAAATTGCCCGGCCAAGTCCTTCAAATTCTCAAAATACCACAAAACCCCCTGGATCTCGAGGCAAGTCCGTCAGGACTCCTACCGCAAATTTCACCTATAAATAGAAATGGTCACAAAGCCCAATGAACGAAAATTTACACCAAAATCACCACCCCCACGGTCCAAGCGGTTTTCACCCCTCCCGAGCTCCCGCTCTCGTCTCGATTCGCGTGAAACCTTCGTATTTCGATCAAATATACGCCCCTTTCAACTTGAAACAACCTTTCGAATCACTTTCCGTGTCCCGTACACACCTCCCGAGCCAAAGGAGTCGACCCTAGCCATAGTATAACTCCTCTCTCTAAATCTCCCGTTCAGTCTCGGTTTACGCGCCGGTCGCTATAACCGTTTCGAACGTCGTTATCGAAATGTAGACGCCTCAGTCTAACGGGGGTCCGATACGTTTTAGCCCCTCGATCCTCTTCTCTTTCCGTAAGAGAAGTAATCACGAGTTAAAACGGCATTCCGACCCCCGTTGCCTTTACTTTTTATGTCATTTACCAATTCCGGATCGATCGATCCGTTGATGCGTCATTTAATTTACGTCATTTACAATCCGAGCCGTTTGGCCTCGTTGATCGTCATTTACAATTCCGAGCCGTTTGGCCTCGTTGATCGTCATTTACGAATCCGGATCGTTTGATTCCGTTGACACTGCTTTAAATACTGTCATTTACAAGTCCGACCCGTTTGGATCGTGATAGTATTTACTTTTCAAAGTCCGAGTCGCAACCCGATTCGTTGATCACATGTCATTTAATACGCATTTTTCCCGTAAAAATCGTTAACAATGTAATGCCCGGTTCAAAACCGGAGTTCGTCCGTCGAACTCTCTTTCAAAACGCGCGAAATGACGTTCGGCCTCCGAACGCTCATCTTCAAACTCAAAGCCGCCATTTGACACTTAAAATCATTTAATACGCATTTTTCCCGTAAAAATCGTTAACAATGACTCGCACGGTTCAAAATTGACGTTTGCCAAGCAAATGCTCATTTCAAACTCAAAATCGACGTTTGCCACGCAAACGCTCATTTCAAACTCAAAATCGACGTTTGCCACGCAAACGCTCATTTCAAACTCAAACCGACGTTTGTCATTCAAACGCCCGTCTTTTCAAAAGTCACCTAATCAACGTTTGTCATTCAAACCAAGATTAAGCTTGTCATTCAAGCCCCCATTTCAAAACACACACACACACACGATTTCGAGAAAGGTAGAAAGACTCGTCATGCGAGGCGTTTCGGGCGATCTCGTCATACTCTACCCGAAACGTAACTTGACCTCCGAACCTAACAATCTCTGGTACAAATAGCTTTTTACTCGTTTTTGCTGCCAATAAAAATGATCCCCTTTTTCAAAGCCTTTTCCTAAGTTTTTGCTACCAATAAAAACGACACCTTTTCACAATAGCCGTTTCTCAACGTTTGGGCTCAAAATACAAAAACCGCGTGGCGACTCCTCATTTTGTTCCTTCCCATGAAGCGAGGTCTCAGACCCCCCGCCCGCGCGCGGAAAAGATCGGGTAATTTCAGTTGGCGACTCCGCTGGGGATAAGATACTTTTTTCAAAACTACCGTTGTTTTCTAAAAAGCCTTCCGTGGGTCAAACTTTCGTTTACCCTTCCTCGTTTTCGTGTGCGTGTGTTACTTTAAACCTCGAGCGGTTTTTGTTTCAAAGGCATTACATTTGTCGACTTTTTTTCAAAATCATATCATGTTTGTGCATCCCCATTCATGTTTGATTTTCATCTTTGTCTTTTGAGCTGTGCATCATAAATTCTTTAAGACACATTCGAAAAAAATCTCTGTTTTACTCAGAAAAGGAATTTTAGTGACCGCACACTACGTGCACTTCTTTGCCTCGGAACACCGCACTTCACGTGCACACTACAACCCCTAACCCGGACGGCCTTATCGGTTGCACTCCGATTGGTGCACCGAGACACCTTTCGGGCGCACGGGGTCGTCCCAAACATCCCATCCTAGCCCGTGTAAGCCATGCACTCTTTGTGTCACACTTTGTCCAAGACCCGGTTGGTTTTTGGCTTAGCTCGTGTCATAAAGCCTAAGTGTATGTTTTTCACGCCGGGCCCGCTCAGGAGTCAAGCTCGAGAGTTTGAGACCAAGGTCGTTCCCGACCCGAAGTCTTGAGCTTTTCTCGGCCTTGACTTTGACGCGGAGCTCTGTAGAAAAATATACCCAGAAGGTTGATGTGACGCCGTGTCACCAAACCTCGCCGTATGTATCGTGCCGGCCACAACTTGGCCAACGCTAAAAAGCTAAGGTCTCTCGCACAAGCGAGTCGGGAAGGTCATGCCCAAATTTTGGCACGATCCCCAGCCTTAACTTAAGGACGTTGACTTCGGCCGTGGCCGTACGTCACACACGTTGAAAGTTTGCGTGATCGGCTAGCCTTAAGTTCACTTTTTCCTTTGTCGGTGGAACTCGCTTGCCTTATCGGACCTCGCTCGGGATAGTCGAGTCTGAGAAAGATGATCTACAATGGAAACGAGGGGCTTATAAGCGTAGTGACGAGATCCAACAGATTAGAGCTCTAGGATTAGTTGCGAAAAAGAAGACACGCTCTTTTCCAACCGATTAGGACTCGAGAAAACGTGCTTTAAGTAAACTTTAATCGGTAGCGCACATTGCACAAGCCCGAAAACCTTGAGCCAAATACCCTTTTAAGCCTAAACCCTTCCTTTCGTTCCACTGCGGCGAGCGAGAAAGTGGTTCAGATTTCCGGGTCGGCGCCTTGCCGGGATCACGATAACGGCGGCGTCGAGACGGTTCTTCGGTTCCCTCGGTTCCCTCGGCCCGAGAATTTCCGACATGTCTAGCTCAGAAATCGTGACGGGGAAGGACCCCGCCACCGTGCCAGATATGACATTGGAAGAAGCCATCCGGGCTTGTGAGGTTCACAAGAGGCGAAGAAGATCGGCGGAATTTCGTGGTACGGCTTACGAATGAGCGTGGTATAGCGGCTATCCCCAGTCGGACGGTACTTTTGTCACAGTCGAGGATGACGATTCCCGAAACCGGTTCACCAAACCTTCAATCGGGTTCCTCCCCGCCAACTTACGGGATGCCTTCCAACCAAGGAAACAGCCGACCTAGGCTCCATGTTGCCACCTCTCGGGGCACCACCTGTCAATTTTGGTCGGCCCAGTGCTACGCCCGTCACTCAATATCACCGGCGCACCCATTTGGACCATCTCGAGGATGCCAATATCCCTCAATACCCTCCCGGGTTCGTCCCGTTGCCTATACACGAATCCACAAACACCGGGGACAAACCCGTCTGATTCGAGAAAAAGGCTCCAGTATATTCATATACGAAGCCTTCCACCTCCAATCACTACCGCTCACGTGGTAGCACCGGCGCCGAAGCCTCACAGTCCACTTTTGGACCCAACCTTAGCACGGATGGTCGAGCGAGATGAAAGACACAGAAAGCCGCCATGAGCGGCTAAGCGGGAAACGCTCAAATCCACGAGATCCGGGAATGGTCACGCCTCTCCTGCCAAGTTCGAGAATGCGGAGATGGACCGATTCGATGGGCAAGATGTCCTCAAACGCACGTCGACACCTACGTTCTCGGCATGAGAGCAAAAGGAGCAACCCTCCGGCAAATGGCCGACCACTTCCGGCATACGCTCGAAAGTTCGGCGTTACGATGGTTTACGAGGTCAAGCTGCGGATCGCCGCACACAGGAACGGATCGGTAACATCTTCTGGGCAGTGCGGATCCAACTTAGAGTGGGAAACAAGTCGCGAGGACTTAATCACGCTGACGAAAGCGGATGAAAGTGTTGGGGAATTCTACAAGAGATGGGTGGAAACTCTCAGAGATCATGGAGCCGCTCTCCAAAGACGAGCAGATGCGGATCTTGAGTCTGCTTAAGACCGTCCATCGAGAACTCTCATCGAGTCACAATTTCTTCCCGAGATCTCCGGGCCATGGTCAATGCCGGCTCACGGTTCGAGAAGGATCTCAAGGAAAAGTTGGCTCTTGCACGGCCATACGAGATACCGCTCAACGGTTGCATTCAATCCCGCACCGGCCCCGGCGAAGGGAAAGATACGTCCGTCAACTACGTCCATCGGGGACAACGGTCGGGTAACGAAACCCGGTCCCACAAGCAACAATTCTACTCGAAGCGGCTGTCGTACACTTCGACAAGTTGGACATGCCTGAGCAAGATCTTTGGAAGGGTTAATCGAGGAGGGTCTCCTTAAGCTCGTTGCCAATTACAAACCCAAAGTTCCCGTAGCCAATGCGGACAAGAGCAAATCTTTGCGCCTTCCATCGGTATCACGGCCATACCACTGACAATTGTTTGGGGTTACGATACGAAATCCGAACTTGATAGAAGAAGGCAAGTTAGAGCGCCCAGTGGGCCAATCTGATCGGGAATCCCTTTAGAACAATAACGGCGTGAATTCCATTGAGTGGGTGCCCGAAGAGTGCCACGGAACCGGTTTCTCCGCCTCTTTCATTTGGATCCTCCTCTAATGTCCACATCGGCTACGATGTTTGCGGCCCTCACTTTGCACAGAGTACGAGTCTCGAGAAATGGTCAGGAGCAATCCTCAGAAAACAAAAGAAGAAATCCTCTCAACGACAGGCGAGAGAAAGATGCGAAGGCGGAGATACCGGTGTAGGTACACTTGGAGAACCCTCGGGAGGTTCGACTACTACGTGTTGTACTCCGGCCAGTCCTCTTTGCCTCCAGGCCATGCGGCTTTAGAGCAAACGAGGGGTGGGAAAGCCGAAAAGTCCCGTTGAAACCGAGTGAGGCCACAGGACAGGAATACCTCGGATCTTGGTAATCTTCTTGCCCAGTCGAAGCCTAACCCTCAGCGGGATCGACGAGATTCAATTTGTCCGGCTTCGAGCTCGGACCGGTAAAGGAAGATCAAGGTCGGCTTGGCAATCGCACTCGATCAATGTGCTAACCAAGGGCGGCAACCGCCACAGCGGCCTCTCAACACACTCCACGAGGTTCCACCAAAGGCTTTACCTCGCAAGAGGAAGACAGAAACGGATGGGTGGATGACTCTCCTTCTACGGATAGAGACGAGATCTACGACTCCCGTCCGTATGGCGGCATGATCACGTTACGTGACGAAGACTTACCGAGAGACGCCTCGGGGCACAACGAAGCTCTGTACATCACTCTCAAACTCAACACCATATCACTCCCCAGGAGTATTGGTAGATAACGGGTCGGCCGTTAATGTCCTCCCTCTCGGCATGATGCGAGCTCTTTCGCATCCATGAAAGCCACACGATTCCGTCGCTCGGACTATCAAGGCCTACGACAACTCGTCTCGTCCCATCCTGGGGACGGTGACTCTGGAACTACGGTTCGAAACCCCAAATGGTGCCGGCAAAATTCCACGTGATGGACATTCCATCCGAGTTCACATCTCTTTTGGGACGCCCTTGGCTACACCACATAAGCCATAGCTTCCACTCTCCATCGGTGCGTCAAGTTCATTAACCGGCGGGAGATCTTGAAGTCATCCAGGGGATAGTTTCCTCATAGGAAACGAGGCCGAGACAGTAGCCAAGCGTGTCCGCACTCGAGCACGGGGTTACCTCCTTCGAATCAACGAGGGACTACGGGGCAAATCTCATCGAGAATCCCTCGAGTCAGGAGATGCCAACTATGTAAACGTACTCGAGCAGGCGGACCACAGAAGCGGTCCGATACATCAAGTTCAGCTGTCGTTTCCAACATTTGGAGGCAAATTGGAAGGAAACGGCGAACATCGCCATGATGAGGGCACATAAACCCCCAGTCTCCAATCGGAGATTTGTCAGCATTCTCCAAACCAACTCTCTGGCCCCGCCAGGCAAAGAGATCTTTGTGATAAAGGTCAATAAGCACCGTCATTCTCGTGATGAATGCATGGAAGTTGTATGGGATGTCCTCCATGAGGAACTACCCATTGCACCCCCTCTTCTCCAACGAAGAGCATGATGTTTTCTATTTGCTCCAACAACGCAGCCGGACGCAATACGTCCCTACACCTGGATTGAGCGATCGGATGACGATGAATCTGGACTCTCCGGAGTCGAAGACGCGCGGACCCGCAAGCGGACCTCTGCATTCACATGCTCGGTTTGAGGACGGAACTCCTTCCGATCGGGTCACCTACGACCAAGGTTCCAATACCATGGAAATTGTCAAGCTCAATGTCCGGTGCAGGCGGCTATCCGATAATTGGAAGCACGTGATTCACGCAACGAGGAATCCCTCGATCAAGTGAATGACGACGACTTTGTCAATATCATCTATTCCGGATATCTGATGAAGCCGAGGATCCCGTCCTTGTTATCGGTCACAAGCAAGGTCACCCTCGATGTTTGCCTGCTCATGGTAAAGCGAGGCATTGGCCAAGCGAGCTCAGAGCTCATCACTACTTCCAGTACCCGGCCCAAAGTGGCAACCGGCCCGTGCCGTCGGTCAAGCTTATACCCTCAGCGCCGCGAGGCCAAGGGCGACGGCGAAGGAGACCAAGCTCCTCACCCCTGCTACAAGTCGAGATCAACCTCGGGAACGCTTGGCGGCCACCCCGAAAACATCGCGAAAGTCTTCCCCGCAAGGCGTAGTCGGCTTCCGACATAGGAAATGACCACCTCGGCATCAACATGCTCCGGTTCGATTCTGCTCCCAGCCGTCGCGGCCCCATTCGAGACATCACCGCCATTGCTGCTAGCTCGATAGACTTGGCGATCGAGCGAGATCACGAGACCGTCAACATTGCGGGAATTCAACACCCCCGTGGGGTCAATCAAGCAAAATATGGGCAAACTTCTTGGTAATCGAGATCAAGGAAGGCCGCATGGAATGTCGGTCCGACTTCCTTCGTCAACGTAATCCAAGTGTTCCGCCATTCGGCGATTTGGATGTAATCACGGTTACGGACACTAGTCGGATGATGCGCACCTACGGAGGCGCCTAGCTCTCGCAAGGAAAGCCCTCATGGAACTAGCCGCTCAAGAAAGTCGTCTTTGGGACGAAGACCAAGCTCGAAAGACCTACGGGGACCGAGCCCTTAAAGTGTCACGGGCGGCTTCGGACGAGAAAGCTAGAGGCCACTCTAGACCATTCGACCTCAGAAGTTTTGCTCATGGCAACTTCCCGGACTACCGTCTGTTCTCATCCAACCCCCTGCCACACGAGGGTGGTCAATGGTCCCGATGACCTAGGAGATGGAATGACACGAGAACGAATCCCGGCGCTTACCTTCCCGAGGAAAGCAAGTTCTCTGTGAAGACGACGAAGAAGACGATGAAACAATTCTCTTCCAAGCCGGGCATGAAGTCAACAAAACCGGACTCCCAAGGGTCCTGGGAGGATGGGAACGGATCATTTCCGCACTCAAATTGAAAGGCTAACTCAGGGAGGAAGGTCTATTTAAAAACAAGAGGAGGATGGAAATTCGTCTCGAGCAACTACTCGGGAAATTCCACAGTCTACGGCATTCGTTTACGAAGCGATCAGCCAGGACGGCAACCGAGTCACATGGGCCGATGTTCGGGAAGCCGTGTACTCACCTTCCGACATACCCGCCACTCGAGATAAAGCGAGAGGAGAAAACTCTCCCCGATGGAGGTTTACCTAGACTTCCGCACGCGGTTCAAAGAAGCGGCTATTCTCACATGGGAAGAAACGCAGCACTAACTCTCGACGCGAGCTCCATTGCCGCAAGAAGGTTGATCTAGGCCCGAGTGGAGGAAAACTAGCAAACCATGAGTATCGCTGGACCCAACTCCAGAATGCCACCGAGTATGCTCGGCAAGAAGGAAAGGAACGCGATATACCGTGAAGAGATCAAGGAGACCGTTCGCAGCCGAGAACTCTCCAACCTCCCCGGAGGGTTCGACAACGCACAATTCGATTCGAGGCAACCTTTGTTGTGCAGCGACATTCGAACAAGCTGCGTCAAGCGTAGGCTACCTCCCCGCAGAGGCATCGAAGCCGGTATCACGGGACGAGAATCCGTCAAGGCTGCCGAAGCTCAGGAATTCATCCACAATCAATGAGTTGAGGGAAGACATATGGCCCTATGCTACGAGGAATCCTCCTCTAACTATGGCTCAACTCGGAAGCGGCTGTTCGAAGGGACCAAACCCTGATGTCGGCGTTCTAACCGTCGGGTCAAATCCATGCATTACCACCTAAGGCCACCAAAAAGCCGACGGAGCGGGTGCAATGGTCCGGCCGGCCCGAAGACGCAAATTCCTTGAAAGAGGACCCGATCCTCACTCGGCTCAAGCGGACTCGGGCGAACATTTCCCTTTGGTCTCTGCTCACCTCCTTTTATCCTCACAAGCTCAAGCTAGAGGAAAGCTGGCCCGTACCATGGTCCCAGTGGGCCTTGACCCCGGATGAAGTCATTCGAGATGATCGGCAACATCCACTATGGCAACATTATCACCTTCACAGATTTGGACCTTCCAAAATTTGGGGCTGATCACAATGAGCCGCTCTACATCACAGTCCAGTGGACGGCGTCGCCTTCCTCGCGTGTTGGTAGACGGAGGTTCCGGAATGAATGTCTTGCCGCCAAGATGATGGACACCTTGACATCAAGCCCACGAGATCTTAAGCCTTGATCCACACGTCAAGGCCTATGACTCTACTTCCCGTACAGTTCTCGGGGTTGCTACTCTTCAACATCGGTTCGGCAAGCGGGTGATCCCCACCAAATTCCAAGTGTTGGACATTCCAATCACTTTCATGACCATCCTGGGCGTCCACTGGCTGCATCAAATCAATGGCGTGGCATCCACCCTTCACCGGTGCCTTAAGTTCATGCAAGGCAACGAGCTAACCACGGTCTACGGCGACGGTGTCACCACCGAGGGACCGGCCTGACGACATTCCGGTATTGGAAATCAAGCATAATGACGACATGCCATTAACTTGGATTCACTCACGGAAACCTCCAAGATCCAAATATGCAACGTGGACCTTCCCTTTGTCTCACGATCAGATTCCTCCCGCCATGAGGATGATGAAACTCATGAACTTCATCCCGGGGTGGGGCTCGGAAAAAGGCTGCAAGGCCAACACCGGGTCATTGAAGTCAAGGACCACACCACGGTCCAGGGGGCTTGGCTACGTGCCAACACCGGCGACATCAAGGAAGACAAAAGGCTCGCCCGCACCAAGGCGGCCCGCAAAAGGGGAACCTCAGACGGCACACCAATCTCCGACCTTACGGCTTTGACCTCGCTCATTACTTCACCGAGGGAACCGACAGCGGGCGGGGACCGACAGGGGAACCCGACACAGAAGCGAGGGGACCGACAAGGGGAACCGACAGGCAATCGACAGCCCGAAGCGAGGGGCCGACAGCGAAGCAGCAGCAGAACTGAGGGGACCGGCGGTGGGCCCGATGAAGATGAGAAAGAAGCGAGGGATAGTCGGCACCGAGACTACGGGAAGAATGGAACAACTAGCACGGGACCTCAAGCGTTTCGAGAGGACTCAAAAGCTAATCCTCAATAAGGGAGCGTTCCTCGACATCGCGGCTCTACACGGACCAGGCCCCGCCCTTTGTCACGATCCCGGCATGAAGTACACATTGAGGGAATCCCGAGACTTGGAGGAGCAACTCAAGGTACTCTCCGTGGGAAACAAGTTGTTCGGATCGGCCACCGAGGCCACATTCGAGACAGGTAAGTCCAAAGCGAAGGAACCGAGTTCATAGAGGATGCTCTCGGTGGACCCGGCTCTGAGTCTATTTGAAGAAGTCGTGGAGTTGCCAAACTTGATCGGCGGGGCTCAGACAATGGCATGATTGCCATGATTGGGACGGTAGAAGCCAAGCCTCTCGATCCCGCACCCTCATCAAGCATCCGGTAATGCCCTTTGAAGAATTGGGTAACTTTCACGGACGAGGGCAAGCCGGGCGAATTGGAAGACAAGGCTGGGCCCGCGCACACATCTCCCTAAACCCGGTCTCAAACCCTCGTAGTCGAGTCCTTGTCGAGTCCGAGTCCTGCGAGTCATCCAACGGCCTTACGCCGAGGACTATAATAGTGTAGCCAATCATGTATGCCCGTTCTTGTTTAATGAAAAGTCGACCTTTCGGAGTATCCTCTCATTGCCACTTTAACAAGCGATAAGTTAACAAACAACTTAAAAGACGTTAATAATTCAATTGATAAAGAAGCGGACACATTAAACGAACAATACATTAAGGAAGTTCTCGAGCGTGTAGTTGACCAAGAGGACAACCGGGCCCAAAGCTGCCGAAGAGGTTATGACCAAAGTGAACCTGGGGTCGGTCAAGAGCCTAAAGAGACACAAGTGGGCGGTTTCTTCGCCGATGCGAAAAAGAAGCCACGATAAGCCTCCTCCAGGGAGTATGTTGACATGTTCGCTGGTCATATCGGGACATGCGGGGACTCGATCCCTCAATTGTGGAGCACGAGAATTCCCCCGGAGTAATTGAGTACCCGACTTGGCTCTCCAACATCGTGACGGTCACCAAGGCCAACGGAAAGGTCGAATCTTTGCGTGGATTTCGGGATCTCAACAAGGCGAGCCCTAAAGATGATTTCCCCATTGCCTAACATCGACATCTTTGAGTCGACACCACGGCAAATTTTGAAGTAAAGTCCTTCATGGATGGGTTCGCTGGATACAACCGAGATCAAAATGTCAGGAGGATCGAAGCCAAGGCGCCTTCGCCACTCCATGGGGGACATACGTACACGGTCATGCCGTTCGGTCAGAACGCTAGGGCTGCTTACCGGCGAGCTGCAGCGGCCCTCTTCCATGACATGATTCACAAAGAAATCGAAGTGTATGTCGACGACATGATCATCCACTCCCGAGGGATCGGACATGCGGCACATGACGGATCGAGAAAGTTCTTCAAATGGCTCGAGAAAGCACTCCATGAGGTTAAACCCGGCGAAGTGCACCTTCGGCGTCAAGCGCGGCAAGATGCTGGGGTACATGGTTACGAAAGAGGTATCGAAGCCGATCCCAAGAAGATCAAGGCCATCATCGACATGAAGCGCCTCAAACCACAGACAGTAAAGAGCTTCGTGGGAAGACTTGATTACATCGGTTTGCTTCATCAACCGGTTGACATCTCTCTGCGAGCCCATGTTCAAGCGATGAAAAAGAATGCCAACATCAAATGGGACTCAGGAGTGCCAAACGGCTTTTCGAAAATCAAGACCTACTTGGTTAATCCCCCAGTCCAGTGCCCGCCACATGAAGACAAGCCACTACTCCTGTATCGACGATGAGACACGTCAATCGGAAGCAATGCGGCACAAGAACGAAAGATTCCAAGGTTGAGCATGCAATCTACTTCGTAAGCGAAAGCTTCAAGGAAGTGAACTCGGCTACTCAACATCGGAGAAAACTTGTACCGCCTTGGTATGGGTAGTCGGGAAAGCGAAACACTACATGCGGTCGCATTCGGTGCTCCTGGTCTCCAAAGTGGACCCCGTCAGATATCTCTTTGACAAGCCATCCACTGTTAATGCGGCTAGCCAAGTGGTCATTCTTCTGGCTGAGTTCGACATCAAGTACATGGTCGAGAAAATCAACAAAGGGTAGAGTCGTGGCGGATCGGCCCGCCGACTTCCCGAGCAGTGAACCTAAGGGTCACGATCCGCAATTTCCGGACGACGGAATCTTTTCACTCGACAAATGCGAAACCGCCGGCAACTCTTCTTCGATGGGGCAGCCAACAAGAAGGGGAATGGCATTGGAATGCTCCTTGTCGATCCCAGGACGAGCATACTCCATAGCCGTCAAAGTGAATTTTGAAGCAACCAACAATGCGGCGAGAATACGAAGCTTGTGCGGCGAGTTTGGAAGCCGCCTCGAGCGCAACATCTCGTAGAGCTGGATGTATATGGAGACTCGGCATTGATCATCAATCAAGTGTCCAACAAATGGAAGACGGTAGATTCGCGCCTTCGAAGTACCATACGTACATGGAGGAGCTCATTGCTCGGTTCAAGGACATCTCTTTTCACTATTTGCCAAGAGACGAGGAACCGCCGCGAGCATGCCTGGCAAACCTCGCCTCTCTTGTCGAAATTCCCGATGGGAAAGCGGTAAAACCCCTCGAGAATAGGCGGACGGGAAACACCCGCCTATTCTTTGTGAGATCGAAAAAGAAAAAGAAACGATCGACGAACCACAGTACAATCAGTTACCGTACCTCCAAAGCGGAGAAGCTTCCTTCACAAATGAAGATGGAAAATACAAAGAAGGGATCAAAGCCAAAAACATGATGACATTAAAACGCACGGCATCCCATTTCGTCATTTTGGGGGTATGTTGTACAAGAAGCGCCACCAAGGGCCACTCCTTCGGTGTGTAAACAAAGAAAAAGCCGGCGAGCTAATGAATGAAGTTCACAACGGAACTGCGGTCCGCACATGAATGCCCGAACATTGACACGAGATCATTCTCCGTATGGGATACTATTGGATATCAATGGAAAGCAGGCGCATCCGGTTCGTCGAAGTCTGCGACAAATGTCAACGGTTCTCCAACCTCAATCACATCCCACCTCACGAACTCTATTGCATGACTACGCCATGGCCTTTCGCCACATGGGGAATTGACGTCATTGGCAAGATCACTCCTCCAGGGAGCAATGGTCACGAGTTCATTTTAGTCGCAGTCGACTACTTCACCAAATGGGTAGAAGCCAGATCGTACAAGGTACTGAATTCTAAGAAGGTGGTCGAGTTCATCCGAGAGAACATCATGTGCCGATACGGAGTGCCCAACGAGATCATCTCCGACAATGGGACCCACTTCGAAGGAGATTGTGACCAACTACTGACCAAATTCAGAGTCACACGTCACAAGTCTTCTCCTTACAGACCACAAACCAATGGTGCAGTAGAGGCAGCCAACAAAACTCTCGCCATGATAATCAGAAAGATGACCACCAGAGGTCGGGACTGGCCCGAAAAGCTACATTTAGCCCTCTGGGGATACATAACGTCAGTCAGAACCGCCACAGGGGAGACTCCGTTCGCGCTTACCTACGAAATGGAAGCGATATTGCCCGTGGAATTAGAAATTCCATCCCTCCGAGTCCTCTTGGAAAACGGGATCAATGAAGTCGAATGGTGTGATGATGTGCCATTCGCGGGAAAATTCAATTTTTGCGTTTCTTTGAAAAAACCAAATAAAACCCGGAAAAAGAACGGAGTCGCCACGCCATTTTTATTTTAAGGGCCAAAACTTTGAAAAATGCCCGAGATCAGAAATTTGGGTTCGGAGGTCATGTTACACGCCGGGAAGGACGTTAGTGTGCACCCGGAATGCCTCGTAAAACGAGTCTTCCAAGCTGAAAATCATTTGTATGTGTGTGTGTGTGTGTTTTGGCCAAAATAATTTGAAACTCAGAAAAGTAAAAATTGGGATATCTTTTTAAGACTTTAAAATGATCCCATGATTTTTTGGAAGATTTTTGGATTGAGATTTGGTACTCAAAATACCTTTTGAAGTTGAGAGTCACTTCTACCAGAATGAAAAAGGCAGTGGACCTTTGATTTTGAAATGGATTCAAGGGTCTTAAAAATTCATAATCTGGATAAACTCAGAGAATTAAAGTTGTTCCAGACACCTTAAATAAGATTTTTGCGAAGGAATTTTCCATTTTGAAGAAGATTTGAGGGGTCAAAACCTTCTGGAAATCTCAGATATGCAATCTGGATTTCCAGAAGCTGATGAACTAGCCTCTAAAAGAAAATTTGAAAAAGAGAGTTTTACTCACCCAAAAAATAAAAAAAAAAAATGTCTGGAAAGCTCTTAATATTGGCTACAAAAAGTGTTTTGTAGTCAACACCAAATTCCAAGTTTATATGTGTCCAAAAATTAAGACAATGGACTGGGATCTTGGAAAATTGCTACTGGACAGCAACTTCTCAAGAAAGAAAATATGATTTTAAGGGGGGTTTTGCATCCATGCTTGTCCCCATTTCCCTAGGTTTTGGTTAGTGATCACTTGACATTTTAGTGGTGAATCAACTATACCAAACCATCCTTGGGGTACATTAGGACTAAGCACTTCATTTGCTTGGGAAGGGGATTTTATCCTTTGAAAATCAAGATTTGGTGCTTGAAAATGTTTCTTAGGGTTTTGAAAATGTGTTTTCTTTGCAAGAAAGTAAGAACACTTTGAAGAAAATGTTGATCCTTGTAGAAGATCATCCATGGAGATGAACTTCCATGGTGATCTTCTTGGATCTAAGACAAGAAGAAGAATGAACTACATTTTGTAGTTTGAAAATGCATGCATGGATGAGAGATTTAGGGTAAGAAGAGGGAGGTTATACCTATCTTCTTTGTAATTTGGGGCTTTGGCTTGAATGTATGAGTGTTTGAGGCTTTGAATATGAGAGTGTTTGGGTTTGATTTGAGTGAGTGAAGGTTGGGAAGATTCAAGAGAAAAAGGTGACAATTCTTATAGAATTCTCACTGTTTTCTCGAGTATATTCGCCAAATACTGTGAATTGTGCTCTTCTTCCTCCTTATTTTTGTGGTATTGGAGGGCTCAATTTATAGCCCTACGAAAATGCAATCTCATCCGCGCGGATAGGATAGGTGGCGTGCCTTTGTTCATTAAATGCTGCTCCGGGCTTTGGACATAAGGAATAATCTTTTTTAAAATTCAAATTAAACGGCCGGATTATGTTTCCGGCCATTTCTTTTTTGGTTTTTCTTATTTCTTTCACTTTTTTGATTCTTTTCCTTGGTTTATCCTTTTTTGGCAATCCTAATCTACCCTTACTTGGTTAGAAATGTTAGGAATGTTAGGAATTGTTAGAAATGTTATAACTTTCGTTAATTTTCTAACGAAAATTCTAACAAGCTTAAATTGGAGCACTTACAGTAGCCCCTCGGCGATGGCGCTTTCGAAGGAAGCGGGGTCGTCGATAAGAGTAAGGCTCCATATTTGGCGGGATGATCGAGTGATCGGGTGGCTGAACCTAGTGATAGGCTACCTACGTATCCCGAATGGGAATCAAGCCAGTCGTAGTTCGGGTCTTTGACCACAGGAGATGATGGCGTTTTAGGTGCCTCGAACTGATGAGCGAGTTACGCAATCGGTTCTTTGGAGAGAAACTCTGCTTGGGGATAAGAGATGACCATTTTCGGTTTGATGGCTATCCGCTCTGTGAGGATAGGAAATGACCATTTTCGATCGATGGCTATCCGCTCTGGGGGATAGGAATGACCATTTTCGGTCGATGGCTATCCGCTCTGTGGGATAGGAATGACCATTTTTGGTCTCGATGGCTATCCGCTCTCGGGGATAAGAATGACCATTTTTGGTCGATGGCTATCCGCCCTAGGAATGACCATTTTGGCTATGGCTATCCGCTCTACCGGGGATAAGAATGACCATTTTCGGTGCGATGGCTATCCGCTCTCTTGAGGATGATTGCGATTTATTGCTTTCCTAGTGATAGCGTCTTAGGTGCCTCGAACCTTGGAGATGGCGTTTTAGGTGCCTCGGACCTTGGAGATGGCGTTTTAGGTGCCTCGAACCTTGGAGATGGCGTTTTAGGTGCCTCGGACCTTGATGATGGCGTTTTAGGTGCCTCGAACCTTGGAGATGGCGTTTTAGGTGCCTCGGACCTTGATGATGGCGTTTTAGGTGCCTCGAACCTTGGAGATGATGGATTTTTAGGTGCCTCGGACCTTGATTGTGAAATGGCCTTTCGGTGGACTTTGTCTGCTGCCGAAGGAGAGGGTGACCGTTTTGGTCGAGGGGCTGGACCTAATGATAGGCTACCTACGTATCCCTAGTGGGGAATCAAGCCCTTTCGTAGTTCGAGATCTTCTCGAGATTTCGTTGGCTTTTGGGATTTCGTTAACTTTCTTTGGGGATTTTGTTAGCCTTTCTTTGGGGAAAATCGGACGTATTCGTGCAGGAAATCGGTCTTACGTTTGATTGCCGGGGAATGATTTTAATGAAAGATACGGGATCTCGTTATCTTTCTCAGGGAGATCGGTCTTACGTTTGACTGCCGTTTGATGATTTTGATGAAAGATACGGGATCTCGTTATCTTTCTCGGGGAGATCGGTCTTACGTTTGACTGCCGGGGAATGATTTTGATGAAAGATACGAGATCTCGTTATCTTTCTCAGGGAGATCGGTCTTACGTTTGGCTAGAGGGTAATTTTGATGAAAGATACGAGATCTCGTTATCTTTCTCAGGGAGATCGGTCTTACGTTTGACTACCGGGGAATGATTTTGATGAAAGATACGAGATCTTGTCATCTTTCTCAGGGAGATCAGTCTTACGTTTGACTGCCGTGGAACGATTTTGATGAAAGATACGAGATCTCGTCATCTTTCTCAGGGAGATCGGTCTTACGTTTGACTGCCGTTGGTAATTTTCTTGACAAGGGGCTGACTTTGGTTAACTTTGGTTAGCTCTGTCAAGTTGGGGCCCAGGCTGCGAGTCCCAGTTTTTAAAGGGCAAAAGGGTCATTTTGACCACGACAATCCTATCCGCGCGGATAGGAGCGTGTTCAGAGGGTTTTAAATGAGGGGCCGCCCCCTTCTTCTTCCCCAGTCTGTTTTTACAGAAAATTACGAGAGAGAGAGAGAAAATTGCTCAAAACCGCCATTGTTGTCCAAAAAGCTTCAAAAATCTTCCGATTTTTTCGATTTTTTGAGCAATGGAACACGGGGAAGGTGCTTTTCAAGGCCAAGGATGTGGCCCGGTAGCGGAGAGACGATTGGAGCTCGTCCGAATGAGGAGGCACTATACTCTTTCGCAATCGATTGTGGAGGAGCCCTACCCCGATGCTTGGCAACATTGGGCTTCTGATCCGAGTCTCCGAACGGTATACTTCGAATCTTTTCATTCCCTTTGTTGATTTCTTGCTTGAAATTGAATTTTGGGTGATTTTTGAATTTTTTTTTTTTTTGAAAATTCGAATGATTGATGTTCTTGGCTTTGAATCTTGATTTTGATGCTTTGCATGTTGCAATGAATTTGTTGGTGTTCCAAAATGTGCATTTTGCTTGAGAAAAGAATTGGCATTTTCGCCATTTTCTTTTTAGTATCCAAAAATTATGGATGAAAATTGTGATTTTTTTTTTTTGAAATTTGAATATTGATTTTTGATGATATGCATGTTGCAATGAATTTGTTGGTGTTCCAAAATGTGCATTTTGCTTGAGAAAAGAATTGGCATTTTGCCAACATGAGATGATGATATGAATGTATGATTTTTGATTTTTTTTTTTGAAAAGTGGGACGGATTTTTCCTCCCGTTGATTGAATGCATGTTATTTTGTGAAAACGGGACGGAGTTTTTGCTTCCGTTGACTCCTTGTATGAATGTTGATTGGGATTTGCTGAAAACTGTTCTTCTTCTTTTTTTTTTGTGCGAGAAAAATGGGGCTATGCTCATTGTATGCTGTTATGCTGTCGAATTTTCTTTGAAATTTCATGATGCATATGTATGCTTTTTTTTTTGTGCAAATGCAAATGCAATTTTTTTTTGACATTTTCTCTTTTTTTTTTGTTTTATTGCAGGGTGGAAACAACTACGTTACGGAGCAGCTGGACAAGATGAAGACTCGAGGATCGGTGGAGTCTGTAGTTAACTTGTGGGACCGGCTTCCGAATGCGGGCCGAGGAGCTTTGCCGAGTCAGGACAGTTGTTGTTGAGACCGGGCTTTGGGAGTTTGTTGAGTGCTTGAGGGGATTGGTCAAGTTCCCTAAGAGCAAGGGCCTGATGTTTGCTTTGGCGCAGCATTGGTGGGATGCGACCCAAACGTTTCACTTCTTTTGGGGCGAGGCTACGGTTACGCCTTCGGCTATGCTTTGCGATCACGGGTTTGTCCTTCAATGGACGCGGCATTGAGTGGCGGGATGGTTACGACGATGCGGATCTACGAGCTCTTACGGGATTTTCCCTATTCCCAAAAGGGGATGGGGATGGAGTATGCGGTGGTCTACGGGAAGATTGTGGAGACCATTGTGAGCTACGAGGTCGGGGAGGAGAGGATAGGCGCCGATCAGATTGCCGGGGCCTTCTTATGGTTTGCTTTTTCGAGCACCCTTTTTGGACATGCTTTGAGGGGACGGCGGTCTTTGCCTTCTTGAGGTCCTTGGAGGACATGGAGATGGCTGGAGACGTCTCTGGGGAGAAGCGGGCGACGAGCTTTACTTTGCTCTTGATAGATACAGCCGGAAGGCTGTGAGTTCCTTGTACTGCTTCGAGTTTGCTCTGGAGGTATAAGCTCTCCCTTTGCTTTCCCTTTCTTCTTGAGCACACACTTTTCTTTTGCACTGGATTGATTTTGATTTTTACCTTTCGCAGGTATGGGCGTTGGAGTTCTTCCATGTCACGATGTGGCGACAGCCGGCGGAGTACGTCGGGGCGTATCCGGCCATGCGCTCTTGGTCCAAGCATGCCCGGGAGAAGATAAGCTCCGAGGGCGTACGACTCTCGGATACGCGGATTGCCTTCCTTTGACGGAGGCCGAGACGGATGAGAGGATGATATTCTATCCACAGGATCGTTTTGAGATGGGGCACGGTGAAGGGCGCCGAGATTTGGGCGTGCGGCGGAGGATTACGAGAGGTCGACCTGCGATGCCTATTATGCGGGAGAGAGGGTGACGCGCCGCGCATGGCGCGACTCCGCCTTTGACGACACCGGTGGAGCCTCCCGCCGATATGATGCACCCGAGTGACAGATCCGCGACACAGGATGATTACCGAGCCGGCCGGCACTTCTCGACATTTGTGGCGATTGAGCCGTACCCGTATTTGTTTTGAGGAGGCCGAGGATGACCCGGGTTACGGATAGAGAGGGGCTTGGGATCCCGCGACCCTCGGACGGATTTTTCATATATCCGGGATGGGGTCCGATTGAGGGTGTGCAGATCCCTCACCTCGAGCGGCTTCCACGAGCTTTAGGCCTCGTCGGGTATAAAGGTATGGCTTCTCTTTCTTTTTTTTTTTTTTTACTTTTGTCTTTTCTTTTCTTTCCTATCATCATTTCTCGCTTCAACTGTTTCTGACGCTTTTGCTTTCGTGCAGTTTTTGGAGGTGGTCGTCGAGTAAGGCGACGAAGCAAGTGATCGGAGCTAAGAGATTTATCGGGAGGATGGTCGCTTGCGGGGCTCCTCGAGCTAGAGCGAGGCGACCACGGCCGGCACATCGGGCGGGAGGCTTCCCCTATTCGTTCGTAGACTTCTTCAGAGACTCCCTCTCGTCTCCTCTCATTGATCCCCGCGCGGTGCTGCCTTCGGATCACGTCATTCTCGGGGATCCACACGGGCAGGACACGTTTGGCGAAGCATGGTGGGTCGTCTTCGTACGTCCGGGAATCCGACGCCTTCACCTTCGGATATGATTTTTCGCGGATCTCGGCTTGCCCTATCGGAGCGTGCAGGTTGGTCCTGACGAGCCTCTTTCCTCGGGAGACGAGGACGATTCGAGCCCGAGATTTTCGGGGCTCCTGAGGAGGCGGGCCCGAGTCGCAAGAGGGACCGGGACGGGCGTCGGGCGCTAGGGATTACGATTGATTACCCCCCGATTTTCGAGATTTTGAGATTTATGACTGGGATTGAGATTTGTACAGCTTATGCACACATTTTTTTTTTGCTCTTTTCTCTTTTTTTTTTGGATGTAATAATTTAGGATTATTGTGACCTACCTTTTTTTTTGATTTTTTTTTTTTTTTTTGCACACTCCCTTTATTTTTGGAATGTAATAATTTAGGATTTTATTCTTTTATGGATGCAATGCGGTATGAATGCAATGTTGCATGAGCCTTGGTTCTTTTTTTTTTTTTTTTTTGGCAAGGGTGTTAGTGTTTGGTATATGGACTAGTTTGGGGAGGTTTTTGCACGGGTTCCGAGCAAGGGGACGGAATATTCCTCTTTTGGTGTAGCAAAGCCTTGGAGTGTTGCGTATATTTCGATGGAAAGCAAACATATCCGCGCTGGATGGGGATCGCATCTCGACATTGTCCTTTAATTTTGCTACGAGATCTGGTCTCACTTTATTTCAAATTCAAATATCCTCTTCAACCTCCAGTCCAAACAGCCATTTCGGGGAGAAAGAGAGAAAATCCATGGAAAATCTTAGAAAAGCTCCATCAAAATTGTCCCAAGAATCCCAAATGTCATTCTTCAACAAGTTCAAGGATTGGTCCCGGGAGATTATGCATGAGAGGAGATCCTTCTTTGAAGAAAGGTATAAGGTGAAGTGCTTATGGTCTCTCAAGGAATTGATTCCGGATTACGGTCTTTTGAGGGCTTCTTCCTCATTTTGGGACACTAGGAGGCATGTCTTTTGCCTTTCTTACAACGAGATGGTCCCAACCGTCGAAGAATTTCGGGCCTTGCTTGGTGGTCCGGAGGTGGAAGAGATAGCGGTTCCCTTGCCCGGAGGGGCTTCTTTCGTTGACAGATTGTGCAACCTCCTTCATCTTTCCCTGGAGGAAGCGCAAGGTATGATCCGTGGTCCCGATCATTTTGATATTTCCAGTCTCCCTGATAGATTTAGGGGCTTAGGCTTGCTCGACGATGCCTACTGGGATGCCTTTGCACTTTGCATGTTTGGGACCTTGTTCATGGTCTATTCTTTTGGGATCTGTCATCGGTCTCTGCTGGATATAGTCATTCATTGTCGCTTGGGCAGAGATGTTGTACCTCTGATCTTGGGGGAGACTTTCCATGCTCTCGATAGGCTGGCTACCGGGAAGCGGTATATGCACGGGGGCAGCCCGTTCCTCTTGACCACGTGGGCGATGGAGCATTTGGGGATTCTTCGGGAAACTCCCCTGACATGATCAAGCCTTGGACATTTGCCGGGAGGGGGTTGCTTTGTGGATTTCGATGATCGGGGCTCATGGGAGCGTTGGATGGCTGGTCGCGGACAGAAGATATCGATGGTCGAGTGCCTTGTTGGCGGGTGGAGACTCGCAGAGTGCTTCAGACGGGTCTCATGTGGTTATGCTTCGGGGCTTTCTCGGTCCGGCTTTTACATTCCGTCCTTGGTTACGAGACAGTTCGGCTTGGAGCGGGTTCCTTTGGAGAACTTTGATGATATAGCCATCGGGGTGGTGGCTCTGTTTCTATGGATGATCCTCGGTGTTTCCATTTCTTTCCCGAGCATGGAGGTATGACGTCTTTTCCTCCTCGGGTTATCCTCGAGCGTCCGAGACCTGTGTTCCTGACCACTTGGTACCTGGATTGGTACGAGAGGCATTTAGGAGAGACTCAAATGGCTATTTTGAGGTGGCGTGAGGCTATTGTGGGTGTGGAGGACCTGACAGTTTCTGCGAGGAGGAGGGCCGAGGCGAGGGCCAATCCTCATGACAGGAGCGGAGACGCTATGACCGACTATGAGGCTTACGTCAAGAGACAGGAGAGGAGGGCTCCTATGCTACCGGCTAGGCTACGGGAGATGAGAGATGACGCTAGGGCTACTAAGGCCCCGGGCAGAGGCCGGTTTGATAGATCCTGTTCCTATACCAGCAGCTTGGTAGGAGGAAGACCGACATTTTTCCCTGTTCGGTAAAAGAAGACTCGAAGGGGGAAGAAGAGGGGAGAGGCCAGTTCGAGTGGCATGGATTGACTCTGAGGTTTCCGAGTATCCCTTTCTTGTCATGGCAGACACATTAGTTTGATTATGTATCTTAGTTTTCTTTTAGCAGGTTGCCAGTTGTAGGAATGAATCGGGCTTAGACTCATCAAAAAGTTTTTAACTTGTAATGAATATTTGAATTGCTTCAGAGTTTTTCGAGACGCTTTCATGGTCTGATAAGTGTATTGTTGGTCCCAAAGGTGGCAACAAGGGTGAAAATACAGCTAGAGGGGGGGTGAATAGCTGTTTAAAATTTTTCGCCCTCTTTTAAAGACTGGACCTCTTGCTTACAAAATCCTCTTGCAGTTGATAATAGACTGCAAGTGATAGTGTAAAATGCACAGCGGAATAATAGAGTGTAAAGCGGTTTTGAGAGGCGGTTTGTAAAATGCGGTTTTGGTGGTGCGGTTTTGGGAAGTGCAGTTTTACAAACACGTGTGGTTTTGACTTTGTTAACTCCAAACACTATTTCACAATAATGGATAGCTAAATAAAGATCAAACAGAGACAAAGATAAATAATTAGTAAGCACAAGAAATAAAATGCAGAAAGTAAGAACACAATATTTGGAGTGGTTCAATCGATAAACGATCTACGTCCACTACCAAGATGGTTAGTCTTGGATTTCTAAGAGAGATTTTATATTAAGTATTTGAGAGATTACAAAGTACAATAAAATCTTTACTATGAAGAACAAATCCAAAACTATAACCAGTGTATCTCAAATGAATAAACTATGTGTTTAGACAAGAGAGGTGTGTGTGTGAGAAACAAGATCAAGGCTCTTTAAATCTGTGAGATGTAGAGCTCAATGATTCTTGAATGTGTTAAGGCTTGATTTCTGGGCTGGGGAATATTTCTTGAAGTATGAAGATGAAGATTCAAAGGACTAAGAATTTACGGGCGAGCTTCAACTTCTCATGAACACAGCAATTTCTCAAGATTCAAGCAATCTTCAAATGGTGAAGATTAGGGGTATTTATACCCAAGCATCGGGAATATAGCCGTTGGACACAGTTTGTTGAAAGGACGAGTCCTTGATGCAATCCCATTGGTCCACAAAGAACTACTTTTGTCCTTTGGAGCTGCTGATGCGAGTAAAGGCGATCGGACCTCACCGCAATCAAGGTGGTTAGGACATCTGTCACCTTTTCAAGATCCTTGCGGATCTTGTCCGAAAAGTAGTCACATGACAAGATATGGTAGTTGACTTTTGATATTGCTGAAGTGGATTCCAACGGTTAAGAGAGGTTCACTTCAAGTAGCCAATCATTGGAGCGTTTCTGGATAAAGGCGGTTTGACATGCAAGCGGTTCCACCAGAAAAAGGATTTCCAAGAGTGCGGTTTGCACTTGATTGATCAAGCGGTTTCAGATGAGAGGAATCTCAAGGCAAAAGGCGGTTACGCGGCGGTTCAAAAAGGCGGTTCTGAAACCCTTGAACTGCAATCCTTAGGTCCAAAGATTTTTGAGCCAGTCTTCAAGCCTAAATTTAACCTATTCTATAAAAAGGACTTAGCTAAAAAAATTGAAGTCTAAGCTTCATTACATAGGGTCCTAAAGTCCTTAAAATAAATAGGAGGTTATGGTATCAATCAAATCTAATACAAAATAGGAGGGTTAAAATTTGTATACCCAACAATCTCCCCCTATTTAATTGATGCCATTACCTACTACAGCAAAAGCAATCATTGTACTTGGTAAAAACATGTCCATAAGAATTAACATGGTAAGTCATGTCCCAAGTCAATGCACACACTAGCTTAAGCTATAGATTTCTATACTTTTGAAAGAATAAAAACTTACAAATTGAAGAGTATAGAAATGCATTCAGTGCACTTAAAAAGTATGAGTTTAAGTTCAAAGTGCAGTTTAAACTGAATGTTTAAACATCAATTCAAAAGAGTGATTTTTAAGTTGAAAAATATTTGAATGAGGTTTAAGACCTTTAAGCGGTTTCAATGTTCTACAAACAAGCAGTTTGAATGAACAAAGTTTTTGGAACCATGATGCAATTTCCATTAATTCCTAAGATGATTACAAGTACAGGAATGAAAGGAAATTACAAGATCACAAAAAAAACAAAAATGAAGTAAGTTGGACAAAGGAAGATACAAAGAAAGTGCGGTCCAAACTTACCAAAAAATACAAGGAAAAAAACGGTTTACTGCTGAGGCGGCTTGTTCACTTCATGATCAGCTCCACTGGGCCCAGCTCTAGATTGGTCAGGTGCAAACGCTTTCCTTAGTCTTCTTACTTCCTCTGCGGTTCTGGTGAGAGTAGCTTCAAGCTTCTTCAAGGCATTAACAGAATGAGCAGAGGAGGAATTTGTGGCACCAACCGCTTTGGTATTTTCCACAAGGTTTTCCTTGATAATGTCAAGCTTTACATTGACAGAGGAATAAATGGAGTTGAAAGTTGTGTGGAGTTCCTCTTGAACTAAAGCGGTTTGGGCATTGATAGCTTGTTCGATAGGTTCAAGGTCCATGGTAACCTTCGAGGAGGTTTTGAGATCATTGACCGTGAGCCAAGTCTCGGAGTTGAATCCTTCCCTGAGGTTGTCCAAGCGGTCGTTGAATTCATCTTGGATCTCGTTCAGCTTGGCCTTTACTGCATCTGACACAGTATCCAGATTCACCTTGGAATCCACCTTGAATAGATCAATTTGTTCCAAGACTTCTTCACGCAGAGAGTCCAAAGAGGTCTGGACAACTTGAGATAGTTGCGGTCTGGTTTGAAGAAAGTCAAGGAATTTGGTGCTTAAGATACCTAAATCTTTTTCAAGGGAAGAGCAGAGCTTTTCTCCAAGAACATCTAACTCCTTCTTCAATTGCTCAACAGATGCCTTGTCTTTAGAGGCTTTGACTAAACCAGCTTCAAGGGATTTCTGAAAGGCTTCAGAAGCGGTTTGAATCAGAGAAGCGGTTTGATCAGAAGTGGCGGTTGAGGAGGAAGGAATTCTTTGTAGATCTCTCCCCCTTAATGGCATCAAGCAAAGAAGCTTTAAGGGCCGCCAATTCAAGGGAGTGAGAATCCACCTTGGCTTGTAAAGCGCGGTTGGATGCAAGGAGGGACTCATTGGAGGCGGTCAGAGAGATGACATGGCCTTGGTTAACAACAAGTTGTCCTTGAATCAGATGAAGGGTTTGGAGGATTTGGGAGTACTCTGAGGGAGGAGCGGTTGAAGGTGAAGCGGTTGAGAAGGTAGGATGCGGTTGGGTTTGGTTAGTCTGAGGGGCGGTTTGGGTATTGGGAGGAATGTTTGGAGGAGGTGAGTGGTGTCTAATGGGTGAGTTGTGAGGGGTTGGGGATTTTGAAGGGGTGTTTGATTTAGAGCGTTTAGGTGTAGGGAAGCGCTTTTGTTAGGGGAATTGTCGGGGTTGGATCATCTCTAAGCGGACTTAGAGGTAGCATGTCAATAGAAGGTTTGGACCGCCATTGTTGGTAGGCAGAGTGAGTAGGTGTTTGGTTGGAATGTTGGGAGTTCATGGAATGGGAATGTTGGGGTGAGTTATATTGGGATTGAGAAGATAGGGGTGAGAGTGATTTTCTGGGGGAAAGTGAAGGGGAATTTTGAGGAGGTGATTGAGGAGGGGAATTTGAAGGAGTGGGTGAGGGTTGGACAGGCTTGGTTTTCTTGAAGGGTTTCTTCTTGGCAGCCATTTTCTTCCTCTTGGGTTTCTCCCCCTGAGATTGTGCGGTTTTGTTAGGGGAAGGGGTTATGGATTTGGCTTTGGATGGTGATTTGGATTGAGAGTTGGCGGGGATTGGGTGGGGATTGGTTTGGAGATTGGACAGAGAGGTTTGAGGAGATGGAGGCGGTTGGGTTTCGGAGGCGGTTCATGGGGTGAGGCGGTTCCGGCTTGATGGTTGATTTTCCCTTGGCCGATACTTCTCAGCTTGCTCCTTGGCCAATCTAGCAATCCTATCTTGGAGAACCTTCATCTGTTCTTCCACAGTCAATCCAGCCATCTCATCCCTAGCCTTTTTGGCTCTAGCCACCAAGTTGGGAATACTTGGGTCTTCCTCTTCTTCATCATCTTCATCCACCAAATGCATGGTTTTAGGTTCAGGTTCCTTGGATGATTTCTTCTTTCTCTTGCTTGTACCTGCTCCATCATCAGTTGTAGGCGGTTTGGTTGCAGGAGCGGTCTTGGCCTTTTTCTGAGGCGGTTCAGCTCTTGCTTGGGGCTTCCTGGACCGCTTGGGTGCTTTGGTTTGAGGAGCGGTTGAAGGATCTCTGAGCTCATAGGGCTCTTTGTTTGGATATGTATCTGCATCATACAACGATTTGTACAAAGCATCACCATTGGCATACCTGAAAGTGTGGCATGCTAGCACTCCAAGGGAATCATCTGAGCAGTCCACCATAAGATCTGGATTCTTGGTGACCATTTCATCCAAGTGCTCATAGTCCATCAACAGAGCGGTTAGGATCCTGCAGAATGGTCTCCACCTCTGATCTTCACCTTTGACCTTGGACTGATAGGTCTCTATGCTATCCTTAATCTCAAAATAAAGGATCCTTGGCCAGTGCAGCTTGATCTCCATAAAGATAGCAGCACTGTACATCCATTGTTGGGATGTGAAATTGTTGTGGTTCCCAGTCTTTCCACAAATAGATCTCCCCACTAGATGACCTATGAAGTTCATCAGTTCACCAAAGTTCTTTCTTGGGATCTTCTTGTACTTCTTGGATAAGGTATCCACTTTGGCGGTTTGGAAAGCAGCATTGTCTTGAATAACCTGATCAACCTCTAAGGGAGCTCCACCAACAGTAAATCTGAAGAGTCTTCTAATATCAATGTAGTCTATGGAGAGCTTCATCCCTTCAACTACAGCGGTCAAGTAGGAAACTCTCTGGCCTTGTTCAAGAACTCTGGAATCCTTCTTAGCGGTTGCAAAGAATTGATCCACAAAAGATGGTACAATAAAGTTCTGCTTCTTGGTGAAGAGCGGTAGGATGCCTGAGACTCTGAGCTTCCTCAGCAACTCCCTTCCTAGAGCATCTGTTTTGAGCTCTTCCTCATTCACTTCCCACCCAGGTAGGAAAGTAGTAGGATCCTATAAAATAAAATTTCAAGTGTTAGATCCATTTGTGTATTCATAGTTCACATGCGGTTTGAGCACCAAGCGGTTGAGCAATGGTGCGGTTTGAGAATTTCAAACCCCAAGTGAAACCATGAATACTCAACAAATAATGAGGATTTATGAACAAAATTACTTAAGTACGTGGCATTGTAATCCAAACTTATCCCACACTGCAAGCAGTGATTAGAGAGGAATTTCTTGGTTTCCAGCCTATATACTTAGTAAAAATCTCAAAATCAAAGAAGGAAGGAATTTAACCAGCATGCGGTTTCAAAGTATTTGAAAAAGCGGTTTTAGAACATGCGGTTAAGGTTGAATAGGTGAGGAGCGGTTTGAAACAAGAAATTTCTAAGCGGTTGCAAACAGGCGGTTTTAAACCAAAATAAAATCAAAAATCTGAAAAAGTTGAAAATTTTTCTAAGTGTTGGAAAACACTTTCGTCGTAATCAAAGCAACCAAAACATATGTGATTTTTCAAGAACAGTTCATGGGTTTGTGAAGAACACCAAGAACACTCAAGAACAGAGATTCATAAAACTTAACCAAAATAAGCAAATAACATGTCAAAATGATCACATTGGGAAGGAGATAAACAATATATCATTAAAAATTCATCCTTTACCCAGAATCATCCAAAAACACCAAGAACACAAAGTGGGTTTACGAAGAAACGTCAATTCTGAAAATCACCAAATTAGTGCTCAAAACATGGATTGATCATAAAATAAACGACATGTAAGAATCTAAGTATAAATCCGAGCAAAACCCAACAGATATCATCAAAAATGAGTAGCAAATAAGATCAAAATCACCAAAAGTATGAATTGAAGAATATGAACAGTTTATGCGTGTTCATCCATGGCAGATTTTGAAGAAATCAAGAGTTAGGGTTAGAGATGTTACCATTTCCAGGATGGGTTTCTTAGCCCTAGCAGTGGTAGATGCTCTTAGCCTTTTTGAAGTTGAAGGTTTCGAAGTTGAAGCCATTGACAGTTAAAAGGTTTTGAAAATGAGGGTTTTGAAAGGTTTTAGAGAGAGAGAGTGAGTTGGTGAACAGAGAGAGTACGTGTGCAGAGAGTTGGCAGAGAGAAAGGAAAGAATTTCACCAACTCATGCTTATATAGGTGAAGGGATAGGCAGTTGGTTCAGAAAGGAATGATTGAAATATACCAACTGTTGCACCCTTTCACCTTCTGCACTTTTCTAATGACGGCTGACATGAAGGTTTTTAATGCTCATGTCCCCTCAGCATTAAATGCTCTAAAATTTTGAAATTTGAGGGAAAACATTTGCAAAAATACCCTTATGTCAAATAAGGACTTAAAAATAAATAAAGGAATTTGAGGGGTTTTTTTTTTTTTTTTTTTTTTTTTTTTTTTTTTTTAAATTAAGATAAGACAAAGAAGATAGAAAGAATTTACTTCTTGTTGAAACGCGGTTTTGATCCAAGCGGTCAGACTGCATCAAGCGGTTTGGAAGAAGCGGTTGGATGCAGGCGGTTGGATATCTTGCGGTTTTGGCACAGGCGGTTCAACAGAAGCGGTTTGATTCCCAAAGGAATTTCAACCTAGACTCAACAAACAAGTTAGCAAATAAAAAGTATGGAATTCATTTAAGTTCAAGCATACCCATTTCTCCTCTGAGAAAAGAAAATCTCTTGGAGTCAAGAGCCTTTGTGAGGATATCGGCCAATGCGGTTGTCTGTCCCCACGTACTCTAAATGGATATTCCTTTTCTCCACATGATCTTTGAGGAAATGATACTTGATATCTATATGCTTGGTCTTGGAATGCATGACGGGGTTGTTGGAGACGAAATTGTTGAAGTGTTGTCACACATGATGGGGCAATTCCACTTCATGGATTCCATAGTCCACCAACTGCCGCTTCATCCAAAGGATTTGACAAAGAACAACTACCGGCAGCCAATATACTCGGCCTGTGGTAGACACTTTGAAACTGAAGCTTGCTTCTTGCTTGCCCAAGCAACTAGTCTATTTCCAAAGAAATGACAAGTACCACTAGTGCTTTTCCTGTCAATAGTACAAGGCCGCATGTCGTGCATCTGAATAACCTACAAGATCGAAGTTCGAATCTTTGGAATACCAAAGTCCAAGGTTAGTGGTTCCGGATAAATAGCGGATTATACGCTTGGCGCAATAAGATGTGCTTCTCTAGGATGCGCTTGGTAGCGAGCACATACACGGACACTAAACATGATATCGGGCCTACTAGCGGTTAAGTAAAGTAATGAGCCGATCATACCTCGATATAAAGTCGATCAACTTTCTTACCTTTGAGATCCTTATCTAGCTTATTGCCGGTGGCCATTGGAGTATCATATGCTTTAGCATTTTCTAATCCAAACTTCTTTATCAACTCCTTGGTGTATTTGGCTTGGGCGAGGAAAATACCTTCTTCGCATTGCTTGATTTGAAGCCCGAGGAAGAATGTTAATTCTCCCATCATGCTCATCTCAAACTTGCTTTTCATTAGCTTCTCGAAACGCTTACAAAGTAACTCATTAGTAGAACCAAAAATAATATCATCGACATAAATTTGAACAAGTAAAGTATGCTCATTATATTTGGCAATAAAAAGAGTTGTATCAATTTTACCACGTTTAAATCCTTTTTCTAGTAAAAATTTAGAAAGAGTCTCATACCATGCCCTTGGAGCTTGCTTAAGTCCATACAAAGCTTTCTGGAGTTTGTAGACATGATTGGGAAATTTAGAGTCTTCAAATCCAGGAGGTTGAGCAACATACACGGTCTCTTGCAGTTCGCCGTTGAGGAATGCACTCTTTACGTCCATTTGATATAACTTGAAACGCTTAAAAGAGGCGTAGGCTAAGAAGATTCTGATAGCTTCCAATCTTGCAACTGGAGCAAAGGTTTCATCATAATCAATTCATTCTTCTTGCCTATATCCTTGTGCAACCAACCTTGCTTTATTCCTAGTGATGCTTCCATTCTCGTCCATCTTATTCCTAAATACCCACTTAGTTCCTATCACTCCTTGATCCTGAGGTCTAGGCACCAAAGTCCAGACCTTGCATCTTTCAAACTGGTTGAGTTCTTCTTGCATAGCAACAACCCAACTAGAATCTTGGAGTGCTTCATCAATCTTCTTGGGTTCAACTTGAGATAAAAGAGAAGTATGCTCGTCATAATTCGATCTCCTTGTTTGAACACCGGAAAACAGATCACCAATCACATTTGTGAGGGGGTGACTGCTGACTTCACGAACCTCCGGGGGTAAGTCCGGTTGGATCGAGGTTTGTCGAAGATCTTCAATTGGAACATCGTTAGATCCTTCAAATAAGTCATGGAATGTAAGTTGACGAAGAGGTTCTATAAGTCGGATAGGGAATTTTCAACTTCTTCTTCCTTGCGATTTGCATCTGGAGTAGGAACTTCAGTGCGGTTTCAAAAGTGCGGTTTGAGGGAATTTCGCTTGAGGGTGCCGGATTTTGCGGTTGAGGTTCGGGTGCGGTTTGAGATGGTTCACCCGGTTCATTATGCTCAACAAAATCATCAAGAACATTTGGAGCCAAATGTGGCTCAAGGAGAGAATGCTCATCAAAAGTAACATGGACAGACTCTACTATTTTTAAACTAGTTTTATTCAAAACACGAAAAGCTTTAGAATGTTTAGCATACCCAACAAAAATACCTTCGTCGGCCTTGGCTCCGAATTTACCTCTATTTTCTCTTCCGTTGTAGAGGACAAAACATTTGCAGCCAAAGATCTTGAAGAATGCAATGTTGGGGGTTCTTCCTCGCCAAAGCTCATAGGGAGTCTTATTATAGGTTTTGTTGATGAGGAGCGGTTCCTGAGTGAAGCATGCGGTATTGATTGCTTCAGCCCAAAATACCGAGGTAGCTTCGCTTCGGTATATCATTGTCTTTCCAAATTTCAATCAACGTCCTATTCTTCCTTTCCACAACCCCATTTTGTTGTGGAACACCGATTGAAAAATTGTGATCAATCCCATGGTCATCACAATATCGAGCAACACCGTTGTTCTTAAATTACGTTCCATTATCTCGATCGAACACTAACGATGTCATCTTCTTTTTTTGAGTTTGGAGCCGTCTAAAGAGTGCGGTGAGAATCTCATAACAATCATCTTTGGAAATCATCATCTCAACCCACGTATATCTTGAGTAATCATCCACCACCACTAAAGTATATCTATTTCCTCCAATGCCGGGCGGTGGTTACGGGTCCAAACAAATCTATGTGAAGCGATTTGTAAGCATCTTGAAGTTGATGGAGCGGTCTTTGCCGGTGAAAGACGACGCGGATCGCTACCAAGCCGGCATGCACCGCATTTCTCTGGATGGTGGTCAGCCACTTTGGGTAAACCACGAACGAGGTTTTCCCTACCAATCTTTGCAAGATACTTGAAGTTCAAGTGGCTCAACCTCTTGTGCCATAGCCAACTATTTTCGCTCACATTCTTAGCTACAAAACAGAGATTAGTAATACTACATGCGTAATTTAGATCGATAATGTAAATATTACTCTTACGAATCCCCGTGAGTAGGGTGACGCCGAAAATGCTATCTTTGATAAAGCAGGTTTGATGACGTGAAGTTGCAAAGCATTCCTTTGTCGCAAAATTGAGAAATTGAAAGGAGGTTGTGCTTGAGTCCATCGACAAGAGAAACCTTCTCAATAGTTAGGTTTCCTCTCCTTATAACACCATATCCAATGGTCTTGCCTTTGTTGTTGTCACCAAAGGTTACAGACGGACCACTTGCTTCAACGACATCTTCAAGTAATGATCTATCTCCAGTTATATGTCTTGAGCAGCCACTGTCAAGATACCATTCATTATCCTTGGAGTGACCAGCCATGAAGCAGAGGACCTGAAATGTAAACATTAAGAACGAGGTCCCCCTTTATTCCTTGGGTCCTGAAGTTAGCAACCCTTTACGACCCACACCTGCTTGACAGAAGGAGGTTTACTCTTCCTGGCATTGGATGTGAACCGCAAAAGGCATTCTGCAGCCTTGTGACCTAAACCATCACACACAGAACATTTATAAAAGCTACAAGCATCATGAGGTTTTACTAACTCCTTACTCTTCTTAGGAGTTCCATGCGGTTTGGGACAAGGAAGCGGTTTGGGAGGTGCGGTTCCATTAACATTCCAAATTCGATATAAAGGGAACAGGCTTTGGTTTGACCACGTTTTCCGGGAACGCTATTCTTGCTTTTGAAGGCAGGAGGAGCGGTCGAAGAAGAAGCGCGGTCAGACACGGAGTTGGCAGAACCGCCTTTTCCACCGAAGCGGTTGGAGCAGATTCTACCAATTCCATAAGCCATTTCCTCTTCAGGTGCTTCCACGTAATTCTTAGGTTTTAACACGTAATTCTTCCCATATTGCTTTCCTTTAGGGTAGACATAATTTACTTGTCTTGCTTTTTACCCTTACCCTTAGCATGCTTCTCCTTGGGAATTTCTTTAGTTAGTTCCAAAATTTCCTCATCCTTTTCACTCGAGGATGCACACTTCTCCTCTTCCTCGCATCCAAACCCTAGACCAACCTTAGTTCCGTGAGGAACTTGGAAGTCCATGATTTTATCCTTGGTGGATTGAGACTTGAGCCACGAATCAATAATCTTTTCGCGATCGTCGATTTGGGTTACCAAGTCATCATTCCCGAGTTGAAGTGCAGAACCTTAGTTTCAAGGATGCGGTTTTGATCGCAAGAGGAGTCATCTCTTTGATTTGGTCCTTAAGATTAGAAATTTCAAACCTCATCACGCTTTTCTCCGTCTTGTGCTGCATTAAGTTCATCATGAGCTAAGCTTAAGGCTTTCTTAAGATTTGAGAATTGATGGATCACCATTTCAGCTTCCTTGAACATCCTTTCATGTTCCATGGGAGAAACCTCTTCCACCACCTTTTCAAAATTTTCTTCTTTGGAATAGTTTTTGAAGGTGGAGCATTTGTAGGAGGAAAAATGGGACGTGAATACGAGCAATTTCCTATCTTAATGCTAGGAGTAAGTTTGATATCATCATCCAATTTAAAATTTGGAAGTTTTGTAGAAACCTCCTTTTCTTCCATATCTTGCAACTCGATCGACTCGTAATCCGATTCATCGGAAGCATCCGCAACTAAGCGTAGATTAACCTCTTCGGTTTCATCATCACTTCCATCATCGAACTGCTTCAATCCAAGTTGCTAATTCCTTGGAATTCTCTTCCTCCTCGCAACCATTCCCTTGCGATGAGAAAATTTCGCAGGAGAGGTTTTCTTTTCATGTATTCATATTTAGGCCGTGGACACTCAGATGCAAAGTGACCAGGTTTTCTACAATTGTAGGAAACTAGATCACTCTTTTTCTTTGTATCTCCAGCCTTAGAAAACGTTGCAGGAGGTTTGCCTTTTGAAAATGATTTTGTAAAAGGTTTTGAGGATTTTATAAATTTTTGGAATCTTTTCACAAACATGGCAAAATCATCATCATCCATCTCGATGAGTGATGAGGTTGATATGGAAGGATCAGTGGTTTGGTTGGATGTAGATGGTTTCTCCTCTTGTTCCACTACGGACATAGAAAGCGATTTGATTTTTCCTTCAATCTCTTCAATATGATTTAATTTTAATTCATAGACTCTAAGATTGGCGTACAAGTTACTTAACGACCAAGTACCCAAAACTTTGGAGTCTTCTAAAGAGGTAGCCTTATTTACCCATTTAGAACCTAAAGCAGATAGGAAAGTCATATTGATTTCCTTATCGGTTAAAGTTTTGCCAAGAGATCTACAAGCATTAACTACCTCAACATATCGGTCGTAGGTTTGACGCAAGGTTTCGTTGGATTTTCTGTTGAAGTTGTTGTATGATCTTTCAACATCATATAATTTGGTTTCCTTGCATTCATCATCACCTTCGAGGTAGCTCTCAATGGCATCCCACATCTGCTTTGCGGTTTTGAGGTACATCACTTTCTGTAGAGTTGATACGGGGAGGGTTCCAGAAATGATGTGTCTAGCCTTGCTGTCCAAGGCAACCAATCTCTTCTCTTCATCTGACCACTCTTCTTTTGGCTTTTTGACCTCTGGAATAGCACCGGTGGTTGCATCTGTGTTGGCCTTCATTGGAACTAACGGACCATTGATCACGCACTCCACCAGCATTTCATCTATGGTTTCCAAATGAATGAGCATTCGGCACTTCCAGATGTCAAAGTGGTCTTCGTCCAAGATTGGAATGTGTGAATAGTTAACAGTAGTCATTGTCTTTGTATTTGCCATATCTAATCGGCACACAAGTCGTTAAGCTTGAAAACAGAGTGGTTTTAAAAATGTGTTTGCTCGATACCACTTGTTGGTCCCAAAGGTGGCAACAAGGGTGAAAATACAAACAGAGGGGTGAATAGCCGTTTAAAATTTTTCGCCCTCAATTTAAAACTAAACCTCTACGCTTACAAAACCTCTTGCAGCCGTATAAGAAACTGCAAGTATAATTGTAAAATGCACAATGAATATTCTTAGTGTAAAATGCGGTTTTGAGGAGGCGGTTTGCAAGGCGGTTTTAGTGTAGTTTCTGAGCAGCTTGTTAGAAACACGTGTAGTTTGACAATGTTAACTCCAAACACAATCTCACAATAAAGGATAACTATATAAAGATCAATCGTAGAAAAGGAAGATAATCAGTAAGCACAAGAAATATAAATGCGTAAAGTAAGAACACAATATTTGGAGTGGTTCAATCGATAAACGATCTACGTCCACTACCAAGATGGTTAGTCTTGGATTTCTAAGAGAGATTTTATATTGAGTATTTGAGAGATTACAAAGTACAATAAAATCTTTTCTATGAAGAACAAATCCTAGACTATAACCGGTGTATCTCAAATGAATAAACTACGTGTTTAAACAAGAGAGGTGTGTGTGTGAGAACAAGATCAAGGCTCTTTAAATCGTGAGATGTAGAGCACAATGATTCTTGAATGTGTTAAGGCTTGATTGGCCGGAATATTTCTTGAAGTATGAAGATGAAGATTCAAAGGACTAAGAATTTCTCTCAAGCGCAAAGCTTCAACTTCTCATGAACACAGCAATTTCTCAAGATTCAAGCAATCTTCAAATGGTGAAGATTAGGGTATTTATACCCAAGCATCGTGAATATAGCCGTTGGACAAACTGTTGAAAGGACAGTCCTTGATGCAATCCCATTGGTCCACAAAGAACTACTTTTGTCCTTTGGAACCGCTGATGCGTGTAAAGCCGATCGACCTCGCCCGCAATCAAAGTGGTTAGGACATCTGTCACCTTTTCAAGATCCTTGCAGATCTTGTCTGAAAAGTAGTCACATGACAAGATATGGTAGTTGACTTTTGATATTGCTGACGTGGATTCCAACGGTCAAAAGAGGTTCACTTCAAGTAGCCAATCATTGGAGCGGTTCTGGATAAAGGCGGTTTGACATGAAAGCGGTTCCACCAGAAAAAGGATTTCCAAGTGCGGTTTGCACTTGTTGTTCAGGCGGTTTCAGATGAAGGGAATCACAAGGCAAAAAGGCGGTTACACTTGGCCAGCGGTTCAAAAAGGCGGTTACGAAACCCTTGAGCTGCAATCCTTGGAGTCCAAAGATTCTTGAGCCAGTCTTCAAGCCTAAATTTAACCTATTCTATAAAATGGACTTAGCTAAAAAATTGAAGTCTAAGCTTCATTACATAGGGTCCTAAAGTCCTTAAAATAAATAGGAGGTTATGGTATCAATCAAATCTATTACAAAATAGGAGGGTTAAAATATGCTTACCCAACATTGTGGAAGGCGCAGCGTTTGCTCATGTCCATGTTAGGATTGAGAGTCTTTGGCTAGAAATTCTCGAGAGGTTTGAGGATGTTCCGTTTCACCAATGCTTCAAAAACTTTGCTCAGGGGCATCTCGAGGTTATCAAAATGCTGAAACTGCTGTGGGCGGGGAGGATTGTTGTTCCTCGGGGGCGCTTGATCACGGTTTACTTGAGCTCCATTTTGGATGTAGTGGACTACTCCGGCAGCTTCCTTTCCTTTGCTTGGGATGGGTGTCGGATTTGACGGTGTTGCCCAGTAGCGGTAGGACGAAGCAGGAACTGCTGCTGTTTTCTAGAGGCTCAAGGTCTTTTTGAACTTGCTTTAAGCGTTGACCATGGCACAGAGGTCTGGATAAAAGTGATGGCTGATCAAGGTCCTCAGAGATTGTTTGAGGCAGGAATAGAAGATGTCCATTTGCTCTTTTTATGAAAGTGGATCCATTATCTCGCTCAGTTTCCAATTCCATCTTTTGTAGAACTCGCCTACAGGCTTATCATCCTTTTGTTCGGTGGCTTGCAAATCATGGCGATTTGTTTCCCATTCAAGGTTGCCGCGGTACTTCTACAGGAAGATCTCGCTGATTTGATCCCAGGTGGAGCGATTTTCCGCCTTTACGTTGAGGAACCATCTTAATGCCATGGATTTAAGGGAATGCTGGAAGTGATCCGCCATTTGTTGTGGGGTGGCCCCTTTGGCTCTCATACCTAAGACGTAGGCATCGATGTGGGTCTTTGTGCATTCTATCCCATCAAACTTTTCCATTTCCGGCATTCTGAATTTTGGAGGGAGAGGAACCACCTTGCTCGGATCTGTGGGCATAAGGGAGTCCTTCCGAGAGTTGGCCAGTTTGTCTTGCATGTCTTTCATCTGTTCGAACAACCAAGCCATGTGATGGTCAGTAGGCGAAGGCATGCTACCATTTTCTGGGATGGAAACCAAAGTTGGAGGTGGATTGGCTGATGGGATCACCATTCGGGAGTCTTGGGGAGGTAGTTGAGTGTATACCATCCCGTACCCTTGATTGTTGGAATTGGAGTTGAGGGCGTGGTAGCCCTGACCACCAAGGGTTGTGTTTGGGAATTGGGGAAATGTTTCATTTAGTCCAGCGGGTGGAAGGTTTGAAATGTTAGGATATCCGCTTGGGATGTCTGTCCCTGACATGCATTGGGATTTTAGATTATGGTTGCGAGGCTCGTATAGAGGCAAAGGTTTGAATCTCGGGGGATACCGAGATACATTGGGATATGGGGGAGCAGGCACATATATGTGCTGGTGATATTGAGCTTGTGGCGCAGGGCCGGGAAACTGATTGTGTTGCGGTTGGCAGATCGGAGCTGCTTGACTGAGGCCCGAGTGAAGCTTTGAACGGGAGCTACTTTGCGTTGCTTGGTTTTCGTAGCTTGGTGGAGGAGGGACCTGCTGATAGCTTTGGGAAACCGGGGGAGCAAGCATTTCTTCATCTTCTATGAGAACGAAGGTTCCATCAGTTTGGGGAACGTCGAAGGTTCTACGACGGCGCATGGTACCTACGATCCAGGCTTGCTTCTTGATGCTTCTTGAGAGTTTCAAAGGCTTGCAGCACCTCCTCCATTGTCTGGATTTTTCTTAGTGGCGGGGTACCATTTCCCTCACTGTTATCTGTTGATCCTGCCATAGGGGAATAGCGGACTGTTCGGACCGCTGAACTGGAAGGGCTGTTGGACCTTGTAACCTCGATACTGAAAAGACGGCACCCAGGTACTCTCAACCACTCTCGATTCACTGAAGGGGGTGACATGTAAGGTTTAGACATGGGAATGCCTTTTTTTAATAAAGGGGGAAATCTCATGCGACATGCAGTTTCCTTTTCTTTTTATTTATGCTTTTTTGTTGTTTTAATTTACTTAAAACGTGTTTTCTTAGAATCCTAAGTTGGTTGGAAAAGATTGCTCTTCTTTTTCTCAACTATTCTAGATCCTGGGTCAGTTGAGACCATCAATGCTACTATAAGCACCTCATTTTGCACCTGTATTTCGACCTCCCTGGGTGGACAGCCCCGGACGAGGGTCCTATAGGGCATGCGGTTTCCACCGGCCAAAAAAAAAATCGAACCTAAGGATCGAGCATGTCATGTTCGTTTTAATGCGTCGGCCATGTGAATAGTGAACCGAGCCAGTACCTGAGTCAAGATCGGGTCAAGAGTTCGACATGACCTCTCTTTACCTTGCTTGCGCAAGGGATCTATGACATTAGATTTTGGCTAGGTCATATTGTCATGGATGACGTATTAAAGGCTTGATGACATGGTGTCATGTGGGCATGGATGTATATCCGGTACGGATCATTGTCTGGGTGTAGCTTTGGAAATCAAGATCGGGTCAAGATTTTAGCATGACCTTTCATCGCTTTGCTTGCGCAAGGGATCTTGATTTCTGGGCTTTGACTCAGATAATGGCCGACGTGGGATATGTATCCAGGCTTTATGACACGAACTGGGTCAAAAACCAATCGAGTCTGGACAGAGTGTGATGCAAGCGTGCATGGTTGACACCGGCTAGGATAGGAAGTTTGGAATGATCCCATGCATGCTCGAAAGGCGTAGGAAGGCCAATCAAACTGCAACTGAGATCACTCCGGGTTTGGGGTTGTAGTGTGTAGTGTACATGATAATAGTGCGCGTAGTATGCGGTCACTCAAATTCTTTTTCTGAGTAAATTAGAAAGTTTTGCAGAATTTTTAAATGTATGTACACTATCTGTATTATGATGTATTATGATGCATTTTTTGTATTTTTTTGAATAAAAAAAGTAAGCACATGCACACTCCCACACCAGTTAAAGAAAGGGATAAAATGAAAGTTTGACCCTCATCATTGTTTAAAAAATTATTTAAAAGTTTTTAATACAAAATCGTCCTCCAGGAGTCGCCAACTAAAATTACCCGATCTGTGGCCGGATGGTTTCATCTCTATTGCGCTGTCAGGAGGTGTCGCCACGCCGTTTTGATTACGCCCAAAACATTGAGAAAAGGCAGTTTTTTGTTTAAAAGTTGTTGTGTGATGAGATTTCGAGTTCGGAGGTCAGGTTACGCCTCGGGAAGAGCATAGTAGAGCTCACTCGAGTCGCCTCGTATACACGAGTCTTTCGATACCCCTCTTTCTTTAAAAGTTGTGTGTGTGTGTGCTTTTAAAAATGCATTTTGAATATGATGTCTACATTGTATGCTATGTATTGAAATGAATTGAAATAGTGTTGAAAGGAGGCCTTATCAATGTTGGTTCGTGTCTATCTTCCGCTTGGGAATGTGTTTGAGTGTGAATAGTGCTCCGGACGGACCGAGATGGACGGGATTGCCTCGGGATGGATCGGTGTTTACGGACAGAGCTTCGGCGTGATTTCAGGAAGTACCGGTGTCTGCGGACAGAGCTTCGGCGTGCCTCGGATTGCTAGGTAGATTCGGGCAGAGGTTCGGCGTGCCTCGGGATCGCTAGGTGGATTCGGGCAGAGGTTCGACGTGCCTCGGGATTGCTAGGTGGATTCAGGCAGAGGTTCAGTGTGCCTTGGGATCGCTAGGTGGATTTGGGCAGAGGTTCGGTGTGCCTCGGGATCGCTAGGTGGATTCGTGCAGAGGTTCGGCGTGCCTCGGGATGTGCCGGCAGGGCTTCGGGATGCTTCGGAATGGCTCGGGATGGATCGGCAGGGCTTTGGGATGCTTTGGGAGCACCTCGAGATGGCTCGAGAGCATCTCGGGACGGCTCGACAGGGCTTCGGGAGGGCTTCGGAGCGCCTTGGGGCGGCTCCGGAGGCCTCGGGAACGGCCGGAGGGGCTCGAGATGACTTAGAGGGGAGCCAGAAGGCTGTGGGGAGAGGAGAGAAGGTAGGAGTGAAGAAAATGAGAGGGGGAGCCCTCAATTTATAGGCCTAGAAAATATGCAAACATGTCCTCGCGGACACTTATGTCATTACCATTTTTTTAGTTTTTTCGGATTTGAGGGAATATTGTGGACTTTAAGGGAATTTTTTCATGATTATGTTTACTTGCAAAAGTGTCCGCGCGGACACTTCTGCAGGCTGAACATTTTTTGTAATTCTTAACGCGATTCATACCTTTAGGCCCAGCGGGTAGGCATGGATTTGTAACCCAGGATGCTACATTATAGATGTGGATTTGTCACTTAACTATGGTGAGGTGGTTGTTGCATGAAATGAGTCGGTGTAACTTGGGTAACGGATTGATGTGGTGATGGTTAGATCTTCAAGTTACACATGTTGGGGCTAGGTGTATAAACACTAGAAAAGGTTGAATCTGAGTTCCTATTTATGTTTTGGTGGTACCTTTATTGGCATCATTGTAATTCATTTATTCGTAATTCTTTGGTGTTAAATAGTTGGACGTTTGTTCCTTAAATCTTTTGGATAGATTTTTTATGAGTTCTCTTTGGTATGTTTTCTTACTAGGCATTCGAGCATACCCCTCCCTCCTTACATGTTAAACAAAGTTGATGCAAAGAAATCTTGAGGGGACCAAATATATATATAGCTTCCTGATGCTGCCCAAAAATAATGGCTTGGCCTGGTTTAAGCCCATAAGCGAGAAGTTATCAAGTAGGCCCAAAACGAGATAAGGCCCAAAAAGAATATAGGGATAAAGGTAGCTCAATTGGGTTTCGCGGGAAACTGTGTCTAGAGATGACCCGCTAAGATCAATGAAAGGGAAAACCCAAGGTAGTATAAGCGAGATATTGACTACTAAGTGGCAAAATGATGAAGCAAGCCGGCGAGATAATGACGTGAGATGAGAATATGAGATAGTAGATCGAGGCGACACAGTACTCATTTACCCGTATCCAGCGAGAGACAAATCTAAGGGGAGCGACATACAAGAGGCGGCATATAAATATCTACGAAATGGGACCCATAAAATGGTTAGGCATTGGGAAAGGTGATCACGTGTTGAGAGTTTATTCTTTTTGTTAACCAATTGAGAGATGACATGTGGAAATAGGCATGGAACGTGAGGATAGCACGTGAGAGGCACGAGGAAAGGAGTATATATATGAGGGGCAGTCTTTATTATCAAGGTATGTTCAACACACTCACCCACAATCACCTTCTCCTTACTGTTCTTATTTCCAACCTAAAGCAAACACTTATCCTCACGCCGGAGGGGCTTACGCCGGAGTCGCCCCCGGCTTAGTTGACGTTTGTGGCTGTGCAGGACTGAAGAAGGAGCCGGAGTTGCTGCCGATTGGACTACAACGGTGCGTTGCTGCTTGAGGAAAATCCTAGCAACATCAATTGGTTCCATTGCCGGGAACTGATTCTCTTCATCGGTTGGAGGTTTGCCGGCGGTAGATTGGTAATTGTTGAGTGCTGTTCGTAGATTTGGAAGTCGGTGCGTGTTGGGGAGGATTCGTTGGGTGTGTCGAATTTTCGGTTGATTTGGTTTATTGTTTACAATTTGTAAGTTGAAATTCGTTTGTTCTTATTGTTGTTAGGAATTGATTGCTGTTCGTAAGATTTTTGTGGGTTGAAATTGCTGGAGATTTTGGTTTTGTTTAATCGGTTGGGTGCTAATTTCTGATTTATAAAGTGTTTCGTCTGAATTGAGGAGGATTGGAAGTTGTTTGTGAAGATCTGTTTAAAGTTTGTTTGATTGTGGGGATTTGAATTCGTAGCTGTTTTCTGGGGTGAAAGATCATTTGATTTTGATTAGCTTGGAGTTTGGTGTTCTTGGTGATAGTTTGGTGTTGAAAATATTTGTCGGTGGGTTGAGTTTATTGCTTGTTATTTCTTAGTTCCTGGGATAGATCTTCAAATCTTCATAAGATTTGCAGATTTTCAAAGTTGAAGTTCATCAGTTTGGTTACGTGGGTGATAAGGAACGACAACATCGGAGAAAGGTGTAGTTGGTCAAGAGACAATGGTGGGTGGGAGTCTTATCCCGCCTATAGTAATGCGGGATACAAGAATAAACATGATCGCCGACTTAGGGGGTGTGATGACTGGGAGGAAACTGAAAGTATGAGGAATAAGTCGGCGATCATTATTATTGATGAAAAGGCGGAAGATTTAGTTTTGCGGGAAAGCGAGAATGAGCGAGATGCAGAGATAGAGATGGTGGAGGAAAGATCAGAAGGGAATTTGATGGCAATGGTTGCAATGCGAGCTGAAATGACTTGGTCAAGATCCGCGGAATTTGTGAAAATAAAGGAACCTCTTATTGAGGAGATATTGAATTCTGATAGTGAGGAGTGTGATGAAGAGATTATAATAGAAACACCTGAAGGTGTATCGTTGGTCGGGAGAGATAAGGGGGAGTGCAGCGACAAAGGTGGTAAGGGATGTGTCATTAAGAGGAAGGCGATAGAGATGGAGGTAGATACGTTACAAATGCGAGATGAGCCGGATATTCAGGCGGCAGAGGAATTGGAGGAGATAATTGTTAATGACGAATATCCGGAGCAAAAAATAAAAATTGGAAAACAGTTAGGAAAGGATGAGCGGAATAAGTTGGTTAATTTTTTGCGGAATAATACTGATGTGTTTGCTTGGAAGCCTGAAGATATGCGTGGCATAGATGAGAATGTCGCCCTTCACTGTTTGAACGCTGATCCAAATGTAGAGCCCTTTAAACAAAAGGTGAGATATCTTTCTGCAGAAAAGGAGAAGGCGGTAATTGGGGAAGTTGAGAAGCTATTAAAGGCAGGAATCATTGAAGAAATTACTTATCCAGTTTGGCTAGCTTGCCCAGTTATGGTGTTGAAGGCAAACAAGAAATGGCGGATGTGCATCGACTTTACAGACCTGAATACAGCTTGTCCTAAAGATTGCTATCCTTTGCCAAAAATTGATAGGTTGGTGGATTCCATTGCGGGGCATAAAGTTTTTAGTTTTATTGATGCGTACTCAGGATATCATCAAATTAAAATGCTTGAAGAGGACAAGGCCAAGACGGCGTTTAGAACCCCCATTGGCAACTTTTGTTATAAGATGATGCCTTTTGGTTTGAAGAATGCTGGGGCAACGTATCAGAGGATGGTGAATAAGGTATTTAAGTCGCAGATTGGGAGAAACGTAGAAGCCTACATTGATGATATGGTGATTAAGACCAAGGAAGAGGATCATTTGGTGGATCTCGCTGAGACATTTGATAATTTAAGAAAAAATTCTATGAAGTTAAATCCCAGCAAATGTACTTTTGGAGTTACAGCGGGAAAGTTTTTAGGATTCTTGGTAAACCGCCGCGGCATAGAAGCAAATCCGGAGAAGATCCAAGCTTTAATAGATATGAAGTTGCCTAGAACAATCCAAGAGATTCAAAGGTTGAATGGTAGGGTGATAGCTTTGGGGCGATTCAGTGTCGCGGTCTCCATGGAGAAGTGTTTGCCATTTTTTAAGGTATTGAAGGGGGATCAAAAGTTTTCCTGGGATGAGAAGTGTGAGGAAGCTTTTCAAAAGGTTAAGGAGTATTTAGGAAAGCCGCCAATTTTATGTAGCCCTGAAGAAGGTGACCATTTGTACGTTTATCTCGCGGCTTCAGATCTGCAAGTAGCTTGGCAAAGAAGACTGATAAAGGAGGATGGCGGCATGCAGAAACCTGTGTACTATGTTTCGAAGGCTTTAAGTGAGGTGGAGGCGAGATATTTTAACGCGGAAAAATAGGCCTACGCGTTAGTAATTGCAACTCAAAAGTTGAGGGCCTATTTCCTCTCTCATCCTATCACGGTTTTGACCAATGCTACGCTGAGGAAGATTTTACAACAACCTGATTCAGCGGGAAGGCTTCTCAAATGGTCAATTGAATTAACAGAGTTCGACATTCAGTATGAGGCGAGAAAGGCCATTAAGGCGCAGGCACTGGCGGATTTTCTGCTTGAAACTTCATTCACTTATGAGAGGGAGGAGATAGAAAATCAGGGGGCTAAGAAAAGGAAGGCTAAGTCGCAGGATCCAGAAGCCGAAGAGGAGCGAGAAAGGCCAGCAGGTTGTTGGGAGCTATATGTCGATGGGTCTTCCGCTAAAGACAAAGGAGGAGCCGGAATCTCGCCGAATTCACCCGAGAAAGATTGCACATACGAGAAAGCTGAGGTTCAAATTCAACATGACAAATAATCAAAGTGAGGCGAGGCGCCGTAGCGGGTTTGGAGCTATGTAGAGATATTGGGGTAAAACAGTTGGTCGCTCATTCTGACTCCCAATTAATTGTTAACCAAGTCAAAGGCAGGTATGGGGTGGCGGATTCAACTTTGGTAAAATATTGCGGTATGGTGAGGCGCATTTTGCAGAGTTTTATTTATTGGGAGTTGGTACGTATAGATAGAGAGAAAATGAGCGTGCCGACATGTTGAGCAAAGCTGCCTGTGATAAAATAGAAGAGTTGCCTAAAAAGATTGTGGTGGAGTTTGTAGAAGAGCCGGCATACGATAGGCCGCTAATCATGGAGGTTGAAGTGGGCGAAAAAGACTGGGTTAGCGAGATGAAGGATTATCTGGAAAGGGAAGAATTTCCCCAAGAAGAGGATAGGGCAAAGATTGTTAAGAAAATGTCGCCGAGATTTACTGTGCAAGATGGGATTCTCTATCGCAAATCTTTCTCGCGACCTTTGATGAGATGTGTAGAGCCAGGAAAAGTTGATAATGTTTTGTTTGAAGTACATGAAAGAGTTTGTGGCGGCCATCCAGGAGCTAGAACTTTAGCTAACAAAATTATGTTTCATGGGTACTATTGGCCAACATTGAAGAAGGATGCGAAGAGTACGTGAGGAAATGCGACCAATGTCAGCGGCATGCAAATATCCCTAGGCAACCTGCGACAGAGCAGACTCCTATTGTAGCGGCTTGGCCCTTTGATATTTGGGGGATTGATCTTATAGGGCCTTTTCCCAAAGCCAAAGGTGGAGCTCAAATGGTGGTGGTAGCTGTTGATTATTTCACAAAATGGACTGAGGCAAGGGCATTAACTTCTACTACTGAGGATCAGATAATTAGATTCATAACGGAGGAGATACTTTGTCGACATGGAATGCCGCGAGCAATTGTTTCGGATCATGGGCCGCAATTCAGGAAGAAGTTTCACGGTTTTTGTTCGAATTTGAATATCAAACATTGGCAGTCCGCAGTTTATAGGCCTCAAGTGCAATGGACAAGCGTAGAGCGGCCAACAAACAAGTCCTTGAAATTTTATGCAAGAATATAGAAAAAAGGGGAGGAGCTTGGTTGGAAGAATTGTCTACCGCCCTATGGTATGTCAGAACGACGGTGAAGGGATCAACAAGAGAGACAGCGTTTGCGTTAACTTATGGTTCTAAAGCAATGGCTCCCGCAGAAATGGGTCTGCCCACTCATAGAGTTACCTATTATGACGAAATAATGAATGGCGACAGAAGGTGTAGCGAGTTAGATTTATGTGATGAGAAGAGGCTTAGAGCGAGATTGAGGATGATCAATTACAAGCAAAGGATGAAGGCTCAGCACGACAAAAGGGTGAACAAAAGGTCATTCTGTATAGGGGATTGGGTGCTGAGGAGCCGCGAAATTAAGGGAGCAACGGCGGGATTCGCCAAGTTAGATCCAAAATGGGAGGGTCCCTTTCAGATCGCCAAGATTGTGCGAGAAGGAACGTACCATTTAAAGGAGGAGGGCGGTAAAGATGTAACCAACGCATGGAGCGTAGATCATCTCAAGCGATATTATCATTGAAAAGATAAAGGTAATTTGTCTATTCAAAGTTATTCTTATGAGAATCTGTTAAAGCTATTCAAAGTTTAGTTATGGATGAAAAGTTATACAGATCATGAATGCTTTAAAATATCTTGAATGAAATTTTGCACATATCGTGAGTATCTTGAGTAGAAGGAACATATAAGTTTATGGCTCAAAATTGTTTTGCTTTCTTTATACTTCGTTCCATAATAATGTCCATAAGTAAGTCGCTAAGAGTAAAGTTGCCTAAAGACAACTTCACTTTTTCAATGGGAGCATAAGTATATAAGGATATCTCGCTAAAGGTAAGATGGTAAAGAGTTTTTGATGAATTATCAAAACAATTTTTGATGAATTATTGAAACAAATTGATGAAGAGAAAGAGAAAAGGAAAGTAAGCAGCAAAGAATCATGTGAAAGAAAGTTCACAAACTATGAAAAAGAGTCTACGGACTATAAACAAGAAAGTCTCCGGACTATAAAAAGGATATGAAAGTCCCATCTCGCCTGTACGGCATGTATATGGATGCGACTATAAAAAGGATATGAAAGTCCCATCTCGCTTGTACGGCATGTATATGGATGTGACTATAAAAAGGATATGAAAGTCCCATCTCGCCTGTACGGCATGTATATGGATGCGACTATAAAAAGGATATGAAAGTCCCATCTCGCCTGTACGACATGTATATGGATGTGACTATAAAAAGGATATGAAAGTCCCATCTCGCCTGTACGGCATGTATATGGATGCGACTATAAAAAGGATATGAAAGTCCCATCTTGCATGTATGGCATGTATATGGATGCGACTATAAACAGGAAAGAAAGTCCCATCTCGCCTGTATGGCATGTATATGGATGCAACTATAAACAGGAAGGAAAGTCCCATCTCGCCTGTATGGCATGTATATGGATGCGACTATAAACAGGAAGGAAAGCACCATCTCGCCTGTATGGCATGTATATGGATGCGACTATAGAAATGAGAGTCTACGGACTATAAAAATGAGAGTCTACGGACTATAAAAATGAGAGTCTTCGGACTATAAAAATGAGAGTCTACGGACTATAAAAATGAGAGTCTACGGACTATAAAAATGAAAGTCTATGGACTATAAATGAGAAAGAAACCCATCTCGCCTAAGTAGCATGTAAAGATACGACATGTATGAAAGGAAGCGCATCTCGCCTAGATGGCAGGTAAAGACGTCGCGAAAAGGGAAGAGTATGAAAAAACATAAATTAAGAAAGAAAGGTATATTTTGTTTGAAGTCAGATAAAGACGGGGAGGCACAAAAATTAGGAAATCATTTTAAGTAAGAATCACGAAAAAAGCAATAAAGAAGCGGAAAAGAAATAAAGATAGGCGACAATGTGAGTCGCATTGTGTACATTATAAGTAAAGTCGCCTAAAGACGACTTCACTTTTTCGATGGGAGTATAAGTATGGGGTACCTGTTATGCAAAATGAGGATTTTGATGAATTATCAAAACAAAATAGCAAAAGCAAGATAGAAATGATGAAACAAGCAAAATAAAACATAAAGGTAAAAAAGGGAAGCACGAAGGCCGCAAATATACATTGTTTAAAGGCACAACAGGCCCCAAATAAAATAAAGTAAGTTGTTTAACCACTAGGGCAAGTTACAAAAAGTAGTTCATCGGCCGAGAAAGGAACCAGGGGATGTCCGCGGCGGCATACTTCACTAAAAATCGGCTCCGAGCCCCAGTGGGCAAGCCACTCAATTGTGATGGCGGGAATTTCGGAAGCATCAGAAGCAGCAGCCCGCAGGACTTGTAAGGAAGTTTGATCGCCAATATCAAGGAGGTCTTCTTTAAGCTTGGCAACATCGTTATTGAGAGAAGTATTTTCAGCTATCTTACCTGTTAATTCTTACCGCAACTTGTCTATCTTGCCTTGAAGAATTTGAGTATCAGCAACATGAGTCTTCTTTAAAGTTTTGTTGTCGCTCAGAAGCTTGGCGGCATTATCCTTGACAGAATTGAGTTCAGCAGTAGCCTTGTTGAGGTCAAGTTTGGCGGCACTAAGCTCGGTGTTGGCAGTTTCAAGTTGATTCTGTAAAGTGGCCAAGTCAGTTTTCAATTTATTTTGCTCTTCTCCCATAGTGGCAATGGTAGCATCCCGCCTACCCAATCTGCCGCGAAGGGTCTCTTTATCTTTCCTTAGAAACTGATTTGAGAGATCCAAAGTTTTGTTATCCTTGGTAAGGCGAGTGATTGTCTTGCTCATTCCCATGATGGAAGATCCAACCTAAGGGAAAATAAAAAGTTGAAAACAACTATGAATAAAGTTTAAAGCAAGCAAGAAAAGGAAAAATAACCTACCAATGATAGATGAATGCCGGCTTGGCAGGTGGCATGATCCACATCCATTCCAGTCACAGTCCGCACTTGAAGGGGATCGCTGACGCGAATCAAAGCCGAATGTCCAAGCAAACTCTCTTCAACTCCACGGATTTCCGTGATCAATCCCGTCAAGCGGGGAACATTAGCAGCTTCCTGGCTCAGTTCTTGAAGACCATCGAAGTCAGTAGGCATCTCAAAATCTTCTTGGAGCCAGCGGGGAATAGGGAGGCTGTCAGAAATAGATGGGCCGCGTGGAGTTGGAGGAGAACTAGAAACATTAGTTAAATCGCATATTTCGACGTTGTGGGATGATGGAGGAGCATCATCTTGAGTGGGTTCAATAACAACAGTTTCTGGAGCGGGAAAGTTAATGCAGACAGGATCAGAAAAGGGGATTCCAACAATCTCTTCAGTTTGGACATTAATATGAGGCGAAACAGAAGCTGGTGGGATTACATACTCATTAGTTGGCAGAACAGGGGCTGGTAGGACAGTGCCTTGGGAAGGGGGAAAGACTTGAGCAATTGGGAGATCTTGAGTGATAGAAGGATTGGGCGGGATAATCTCTTGATTCGAAGAGGCGATATTGGAGTAAACTGAGGCAAGCCTTCTTTGTCATTTGGCGCGGCTATCCGGGTCAGTAGGTTTAGCTCTTGCCTTTGGGTTAAAAGGACCGTGGGATTTTTCCCGAGCAATCTCCTCAGAATCAGTGTCGTCAAGTGATCGGGGTAGAGGAAGGTCAGTAGGAAGAGATCGGAGAGAAGCATCGCGGGCAAGAGCTAGCCTTTGTCTTCGCCTGTCTGTATCGCGGTTAGCAAGTTGGCGACTCTCCATAGACTTGGCTCGATGATCTGGAAGCCAAGAAAAGAAAGTGTAAAGTTAAAAATATTCAAAGACAAATAAATTTGAAAGGAAGAGAAGGTTAAAAAGGGACATACAATTAACGACATTCATAGCTGGACAGTTACGGGTACCCTTGCAATATCTTTCGTAAAGTCGATAAAAACATTAAAACCCTGATATCTCTATCTCGTTCATACCTTCTGCGAAGTCAATATAAATATTCAAGAAATTCAATTTAAATCATAAGAACATTAAAGCCTAGATTCATTGATTTCCGTAAAGTCATCAATTAAATATAATCTTCTAAAAATGGTCAATTTTATAAACAATTCATGTGAATGAAAAGATTTATACCCAAATAAATTCAAAGGTCAAAAGTATTTTTTAACATAAAATTGAAGCCTAATAATGATAATTAAGAATGTTGAAAAAAACAAGAATGAGAGAGAGAGATAGAAACAATTAATCAATAACATAAAAATCAAATTGTTACTTACCCAATCCACGAATCAAATAAATTAGCCGTGAAGGGCTATAAAAATAAATAAAACCTTGTTATTGAATCTTCAAAAATAATTAAAACCCTAAATTAATATGTACAAGAGTAGAAGAGAGGAAGAGATGATAAAAAGATATAAAAACCTATTCTAAGGGTAGTTTATATAGTAGGAGGGAAAGGAATTCCTAATTGGAATCCAATTCTTGCCAAAATCTGCTAAAATCCTTATCCATTTTGGAGGAACCGAGAATCTGTCACTAAATCAGTCTCTATTTTCTGACGGAACCATAGTCCATCACAAAAATCCGTCAGAAAGCCAAGGCGCGATCGCCCTCTCACTGGCTGAGCGACCACCCTATTTTTGTGCACTTTTGGCGCGTTCGCCCTTGCCCATGCAAGGCCGCTTACCCCCTTCTCTACCGTATTGATGCAGCAACCCTTTCTATTCTCAGCTGCAGCCCTTCCGCTTCCAATGTATTGCACTTTACCCCCTAAACTTTACAAAACTACCTTTTCTCCTCTTTTGCACATCAGCCTCTAAACTTAACAAAACCACTAGAAAACACATTAAATTCCCAAGGTTTGAGCACCAAATAAGCTTGGAAATATATCTTTTGGATGGGTTAAACCACATCCATCACCCCCATTCCTAGAGATAATAACTACCCCTGCAGAAAAGATTAGCAAAACAAACGTGCAGATGAATAAAGTGCAAAACTCGCACGATTTTCACCGGGAAGGTCAAACTCGCGCGAATCTGGCTAAATAAGCTAGACTCGCACGAACTTAACCATGTTAAGTTTTTTGGTTTCCCAACAAGATTTGTTCTCCAATTCCATAGGGAGATGACACTCCTTACCATACACAATCCAGTAAGGGCTCATACCAATGGGAGTCTTGTATGCCGTCATATAAGCCCACATAGAATCACCCAATTTCAATGCCCAATCTTTTCTGTTTGGATGCATTGTCTTCTCAAGAGCTCCCTTAATTTCATGATTTCTCACCTCTACTTGGTCTGAGGTTTGAGGATGGTAAGTCATGGCCAACTTATGTACCACCACCACCCCATACTTTTTCCACACATGGTTAAACAATATGTTGGTAAATTGAGTCCCTTGGTCACTGATGATGGCGTGGGGCACTTCACACTTGCTAAAAATGTTATCACTAACAAACTTTTAAACAGTATTAGCATCATTAGTACGGGTGGCAATAGCCTCCAACCATTTTGACACATAGTCCACAGCCACAAGAATATAAACAAAACCTTGGACGAGGAAAAAGTGCCCATAAAATGAATGCCCCACACATCAAAAATATCCACTACCAAATTATGTTTTAGGGGCATCTCAACTCTTTTGCTTATGATATCGGTCTTTTGACATCTTTCACACTTCTTGCAAAATTCTTGAGCATCCTTGAATATGGTGAGCCAGCCAATACAAACCGGATTGGATGACCTTCTGAGCGGTCTTTTTACCACTAAAATGCCCACCACATTGGAACTCATGACAGAAATGCATGACACTATTTTGCTCATGCTCCGGTATACATCTCCTCAATATCCTATCCAGGCATATCTTCAACAAATAAGGATCATCCCAAATGTAGTGTTTCACATTAGAGTTTTTGGTCAGAAGTGAAACTAGGCGGGATCGTATTGGACACAAGATATTTAACAAAGTTCACATACCATGGCTCATGGACATGGAGCAAAAAGTTGCTCATCTGGAAATTTTCATTAACCAAAACCGCACCCCCAATGATATTATAAAAAGTAAAGTCCTCTAGCCTAGATAAATGTTCCACCACCACTTTTTCAGTCCCCTTTTCTCCCTAATTTCTAGGTAAAACTTTTACAGTAACAACCTCCACCTCAACAACCAAGGCTTAGCATCTTTTTTATTTAACAAGTTATTAATAGCCGCATGATCCGAGTAGACAATTACCTTAGACCCAAGCAAGTATGAACGAAACTTTTCTAAAGCAAACACAACTTTCAAAAATTATTTTTTAGCAATGGTATAATTAAGTTGTGCGTCTTTTAATGTCCTACTTGCATAGTCCTATGACATAGGTTAATTTGTCCACTTTTTGCCCTAATACAGCAAAAATCAGAAGCATCACACATGATCTCAAAGGTAGAGACCAATCGGGGCTAGAAAAAATGGGGGCACAAGTCAACTTCTCTTTTAACAAATTAAAGGCCTTCAAACACTCTTAGTCAAAGATGAAATTGGTGTCCTTGGCTAGTAGGTTACATAACAACTTGCAAACTTTAGAGAAATATTTAATGAAACGTCGATAGAAACCCGCATGACCAAGAAAACTCCGTACACCTTTAACCGAACCAAAGGGAGGCAATTTAGAAAACACATCTATTTTGGCCCTATCTACCTCAATCCCCCTACTTGACACAATGTGTCCTAACACAATATCGTGCCTCATGAGAAAATGACATTTTTCCCAACTCAAAGTCAGGTTAGTCTCACAACATCTCTTTAAAACAGATGTCAAATTCTTGAGCCACCCTTCAAAACATTCCCCAAAAACCGAGAAATCATCCATGAAAACCTCCACACATCTCTATCATATCTAAAAAGATGGAGGTCATGCACCTTTTAAAGGTTGTCGGTGCATTTCAAAGCTCGAAGCGCATCCTCCTATAAGCAAATGTCCCAAACGAACACATGGAGGTGGTCTTTGATTGGTCCTCAGGTGCAATAGGGATTTGATTATATCGCGAGAAACCATCAAGAAAACAGTAATAAGCATGTCCCGCTAACCTCTCTAAGATTTGGTCAATAAAGGGCAATGGGAAGTGATCCTTCTTAGTTGCGGCATTTAACTTCCTCAAGTCTATACACATCCTATACCCCCCGTGACTTCCCTAGTTGGCACATCCTCATTATTATCATTTTTTACCACAGTGATACCCGATATCTTGAGAACAACTTGGACCGGGCTCACTCACTTTCTGTTAGCAATAGGGAATATGATTCCCGCATTTAATAACTTTATGACTACTTTCCTTCTGGCATCCTCCATATTAGGATTCAACCTCCTCTGTCAATTTCTATAATGTTTTACACCATTTATGAGGTTAATCTTATGCATGTACAGAGAGGTACTAATTCCCTTGATATCTACTATGGTCCACTCTATGACTGACTTGTGCTCACACATCACTGAAATTAATTTGGCCTCTTGCTCTAGGGTCAAGTCAGACGCAATGATGACAGGTGAAGTCTCTCCCTCCCCTAAGAAACATACTTTAATTTCGAGGTGAGGGTTTTTAGTTCAATAGTTGGGAGATTTCACAATATATGGCATCGACTTCACATTGAAGTGGCCTAGGGGTGAAACCGGCCATTAATAGGGTAATGTTCATCAGCCCTCGCCTTCTATCGCCATTATGTGCAAACCCGCATCATCCCCTAGTTTTCTCAAAGCCATTCATCAAACGTTCCAATTCCTCATAGTCTTTCTCGTGCCACAAATGCTCATACACACACTCCTCAACCTTATCCACAAAACTACACGAGTTCTCATTATCTCTGGGACTTTGCATCACATCATACACAGAAATTTTAATTTTCTCATCAGCAAGAGTCATAGATAAAGTCCCATTCCATACATTAATGATGGTGTTGGTTGTTGCCATGAATGAACGTCCAAGAAATATGGATAAGTCAAGGTGATTCCCTTCACTATTAGCCATCTCAAGAACCACAAAATCCACAAGAATGATTAATGAGTCTACTTGAACCAAAACATCCTCCACAATGCCCAATGGTCGTTTAATAGAACGGTCATCAAGTTGGAGGGCCATTAGGATGGGCTTTAATTCAGGCAGATCATACTCAAAAAACATATAGTGTGGTAGCAAATTAATGCTAGCACCAATGTCAAACATTGCCTTCACCTTGTGAGACTCCCCCAAAGTAATGGAGATTATAGGTGGAAGGTTTTGTTGCACCAATGTACTAGCACTTTCTCCCATCAACAACTTTTCATCCTTCCGATACTTTGGTTTCCTGGAATTTATTTCTTTGAAATTTTTTGAATAGGCAGGAACATTTTTTATCACATTAAGTAAAGGGAGATTGATGTTTACTTTTGAAAACATATCCATCAACTCCAACATTTTTTGATCCATTTTATGCTTCATAAATCTTTCAGAAAATGGTACATGAGGTACATATGGTTTGAGGGATGGAGAGTCAACTTTAGGATTATCCCCCAAACCACTTGTACTCTTATCCACAGTTTCAACATCAATATCTAGAATAGGAGGTAGAGAAGAGGAAGAAGAAGAAGGAGAATTTACATCTTTGTTAGCCTGTTTGCCATTCCGTAGGGTGGTAATGGCCTTGGCTTGTTTCCTTGGCTAAGGAAGGTACCAGACTTGTGGCTTTATAGGGCCTCACCAAGTTGCCCTATTTGTGTTTCCAACTTCTTTATTGCAGCATCATGTATCTTAAAGGACTGTTGCTACTCCAACCTCATTTGATCCATGTCCTCTTCCCAAGGCGCCTTTCTTTGCTCAAATTGTCCTTGTAACGGTGGAGGGTGGAGAGGTTTATTTTGCTGATTTTAGTTAACTCCCTAAAAAAAGTTTGGATGACTCCTACACCCCAGATTATATGCATTGCTATAAGGGTTGTTCTGAGGAGGCCTTGGGGCTTACCCATTCATCGCATGTGCCTGTTCAGAATCAAAAGCAAACTACGCACTACTAGGACAGACATTAATATCATGAGTGTATAAACCACACGTAGAACAAGCATCATGAATAGCATTGGCACTAGAATAAGCACCATATGTAGTTAACATATAAAATTTCCAATTTAATTGAGCTATTTGCCTGGAAATATCATCACTCATGCTCAACTCATGCATGCCCCTCACCTTTCCCCTGGTACTATTTTGTTGAGAGTTAGATCCCAACATCTTGAATAAGTCTTGAGTCTCTTGCGGGGTCTTGGTTCCTAGAGAGCCACTTGCCGCATTGCCTGATAAACATGATTTAGCCCATCGTTGAATGTTTGGTTTAATAATAACAAGGAGAAATTGTAGTGGGGACATTGGACCAACATCATTTTGAACATATCTCACGCTTCGTGGAATGGTTCTCCAATTTCTTGTGCAAACCCTATGATTTTCTTTCTAAAGATGGCCAACGTGGGATGTGGGTAATACTTACGTAAAAATTGATCATGTATTCATCCCACGTACTAATGCACCTAGGTGTAAGTATCATCAACCAGGCTTTGTTGTCCCTTTAAGAGTGTAGGAGAAGCATTTCAATCTTATTTGTTCATTGGTTACACCCTCTTCCCTGGAAATTGGGACAGTCATCACGTATTCTCGCAAAAAGGTAAAGGGTCCTCAGATGATAAACCCTGATAATTGGGTAACATATCAAAGTATTGACCCTTGACCTTTAAGTTCTTTATTGCATCGGATAGCCTATGCAAGAGATAGAGGTGTCCACCTTAGGGCACAGAAAATCATTCATTGTTTGAGCTGGTACTGCCATCTCAACTTTTAGTTCTTCTTCCTCTGTGGAAGAAAACTCAATCTCACTATCTAGGTCTGTTTCGAGGGGATTGCCCTTATTTAATTCCAGCTTATTTTGACGACCTAGTTTATCAATGTTGTTGTTCAATGGCACCAAGGTAGGATTCAAAGAACGCTGACCAAGCATACACTACCTAAATTAACTTGCTTAATCACAACAATTCCCCAACAACGACGCCAAAAACTTGATGGATAAAATTCCTCTTATAATAAAACCTATCAAGTATACTAGTCACCGATGTAGCAAAGTACAAATGCAAGGGTCGAACCACAGAGACTCGTTGGCAAATAAGTTTATTTAAATTATGTGAGAGTAACCAAGGGGGTTCTTGCGTTGTTTTGTTTCTTAACTACTAAATGCAGGAATTTAAATGACTAAAATCAACAGAAACAATTAAACGCAAGGGATTTAACCAAGAGATATTCACGGATTAGATTTCATAACTATCTTTACTCTATGCTATAATTTTTATAGACAAATTTATCTAACTCATTCAAGGGTTCGTTCTCTTGACTAAGGGTTGATACGTTTGATTTGCGAATTGCAACCCTAATATTTCCTTCATATTTATATCTTCCGCTAGGTCAATACAATGATCAAGAAATTCATTAAGTTTTTAGGAACAAGTGAACCTATATTCTTTTGAATTCCACTAGGTTATCAATTAAATCTAATCAATGGAATAGGGGTCCTTGTATAAACGATCCACGCGAGTGAGACTATTTATAACCACACGATAAAAGGCTAAGAGTATATTATCATACAATTAAAACCTAAAAAATGATTGATTAATATTCCATTAAACAAGAACGAAGATTGGAAGAATTAAAACATTAATAGCATAGAGGTTTGACAATTACTACATCCGATTCATGAATAGGGTTGTTTAGCTACTCATATTCATGTTTGAGAATACACGAATTAAATAAATAAACATAAACCTGAAAATCCTTACAACTGAAGAACAATTGAATCCTTAAAATCCTTGCTCAAACTTGAAAAAGTTGATAAAATCATGAAGTCTAATAGCTATAAGAGTTGTATTATTTATACATGGGCAATAAGATCCCAAAAATGTGGAAAAGACAGCCTAATCCTTCGTATAAACAGAATCCAAAATTGCTGAAATTAGGAGTTGTGCGGCCATCCTGGTCAGATTTGTGCGACCGCACAAGTATGCCGTGAAACCTTTAAACTTTCCTTCATATAAGTGTGGCCGCCCTGTTCAATTTGTGAGACCGCACAAGTGTATCGATAGTTGTCCTCTTTTTTTGACAATAAGTACGGCCGTCCAGGTCATAGGTGTGCGACCGCACAAGTTCCCAACACACTTTTCTTCATCTTTTTTTCTTTCTTTGCTTCTCTCATCCGTCCCTTGTTTTCGAAACCTTTTGCTCCCAGAACATGTCATTTTTTCTCTATTATTACCATGTACTCATAAACACATAAAAACACCAATTAACTCAAGAATCAAGCGCAAAAATAAGTCCAAAAGTATGAGATATAGATGTGTAAAAACACATCCATCATCCATACTTGTGTGAATTGTGTTTTAGTTGTTGTTGCTTTAGAACCTATTTCTTACCGCATTTTCAGCCAAACCTATTTCTAATCGCACTCTTTTTACTTAGACTAAACTTCCATTCTGCATTTTACATTACCTTGACCGTGAACCTATATTGGACCACATGGTCAGTATTGTAATCCTTGGTTGAATTTTGAAAAGGGATGAATTTTTTTATACATCTATTCACTCCCCTGTAGCTGTTTTTCATACCCTTATTGTGCCTTTGGGACCAATAGACCTTGGTTTACTCCAATTTCCATTGCCTTCTTCAATGCTAATGGTCACGATAACAAAGAGAAAGTTCTATTTTTAGATGAAATTTATGAAGACTTTAGTATTCAAGTGGAGAAAATTCAGTAAACTTTACTAGGAATGAGGGAAATATTTGGGCCTAGTGTTTGTAAGGAAAGTGGTGAAAATATTTAGTAAGAAATGTTGTGTGCTTGGTGGAAATACTGTATGGGAGTTTTTAGGCAAGAAGGTGTGTGATTGCAATAAGGATGTTGTGTGTTTTCCAAGGGAGTAAAGGGGTCTTTTTTATAGGTAGAGGGAAGGAACGGTTAGAATGGGAGAGCTAATATTGCGGGAGGACTTTCCTACAATCTAAGAATCAATTGGGGGTTACATTTAGGGTTCTAGATAACAACTTAACAACCAAGAAAACGTGCCAAAATAGCATGTCGCCACTGTCTGGCCAGCTGGCTAGGTGGATAATAGGCTGGCTGAGGTGGGCGACCGGCTTCCTGGTCCATTTCATGTGAGTTCCATCTTTTTCCTCTCGTGCGCCTCACATGCTAGTGGGAGAACTCAAGTGGATGTGCAGAAGGGATTTTTACCGAGTGTGAGGGTACACTTAGTAGAGGTGGGTGCAGGCTAAGATGTGGGTGTCAACACTGGTCTCGACGCGAGGGCAATATTCAACAAGTCCTGGTGGCACCATGAGGGCATTCTTCAACAAATCACGATCCCAACGCGAGAGAAATCTTCAGAAAATCCCAGTCCGATATGAGGGAATCTTCATCAATTCCTTATCCTGATGTAAGGGCAAGATTCATCAACTCTCGGTTCCAGCGTGAGGGCAATCTTCAACAAATCTCGGTCCCAACGCGAGGGCAATCTTCATCAACTCCCCATACCGATGTGCGGGCAATCTTCAACATATCCTGGTCCCAGCACGAGGGCAATCTTCATCAACTCCCGACCCTAGCATATATAAGGACAACATCATCACTAACGACATCTCTTTATCCCCAACAGAGTGGACCCCGGGATTCCTTGAGCCCATCTCATTTCTCTCATCCCCAACAAACTCAAGATTGGTAGCACTCCTTCCAAAATCCAATGGTAGCACTATCTTGTAATTTTGAACTACGATTGTCTTGATTCCCTTTGGGATACGTAAGAATCCTCAAAAGATCCAGCCGCTCGACCACTTAGGTCATCCTCTTTGCGACTGATGACGGTCCACCCTCCTTGGCTTTCTGAAAGTCATTTCATTTATTCCCAGCGACTAGCGACTTGCTGGATTCTTTCTCTTTAAACCTCGTAGGCCTATCATCCCTCTCCCGAACCACGTTCTAATATTTTCCAGAATTGGTTCTAATCTTTACTGATGACCCTGCTCAACTTGCATGTATCGTCGTCAATGGGCTTTATTAGCACTCCATTCTTTAATTTCCATGAATTCCTCACTTTCCCAGACTTGGAAGTGCTCCCTGAGCATTTAAAACCTTCTGGGGACCTCTTCACTACAAGAAATATCACCTTTTGCGATGGCAATTCGTGATGGCAATAAAAGACGTCACAGTAGGTCGGGTTTTTGTGATTGCTTTTTAGAGCCATCGCATTATGTAGTCACGATAACATGACCCCAAAAATGCCATCGCCTATAAAAAATTTACCATGAGCGCTAACCAAAAATTGTTGGCGGGAGTTTGAAATCTATAGTATAAATGAGGGATGGGTGAACAGTTGTTTGAACAGTACCAAATGGGTTTTTTCCCATTTTGCCCTCATATATTTGTCCCTTTCCCATTTTGCCCTTAATTTTTTTTTTTTTAAATTAAAGAAAAAAAATTGTCCTCGAACACGGGCTTAATAAAAAAAAATAAAAATAATGTATCCTCGGACACGAGCTTATTCTAGTTTATTCTAGTGAATATAAAAAATTGAAAAGAAAATAAATAATTATGTGAGAATGGAAGTATGGAACCCTCTTTCATTTTCTCTCCCATATAGGGATGGCCAAACCGGATCGGAACCGGATCGGAACCGAAAAATCGGACCGAAATCGGATCGGAAAAGCCCGGAACCGCCATAAACCGTCAAGAAAATCGGAATCGAGCTAACCGGAACCGGTTTGAAGCCGGGCCGGTTAAGGGTCACCAAAATGGTGAACCGAACCGGAAAAAGCCCGAAACCGGACGAAAATTCATTGTTTTTCAATAGAACCGGATCGGAAAAAGTCCGGAACCGAACGAACCGGAAAGAAAACCAGAACCGAATTAACCGGAACCGTGAGCAATCCGGACCGATTAAAAATCATACATTTTTTGAACCGGAACCGGCAATTCTGAACCGGAACCAGGCCCGAAACCGGTTTTGGTCATCCCTACCCTTCAATAGCGTTCTCATCTAATTTTCTCACTCCTTTCTATTTCTCTCCGCCCCTCTACATCTCGTCTTCAATCTCTGTCTCTTTCCATGGTGCTCCAGCAACGTCTATTGTCGATGGCATCACCAGTCTCACCTTCTCGACAGTATCGTCTCCAAGCCTAGGGGTTACAGGTGATTCTTCTCCCTCTTTCTTTCCCTGTCTCATCTCATGGTACTCCAACAACGTCTTTACCGGCGATATAATCCGTTGCCGCCAACATCGTTCCTCGCCGCTGATATCTTCTGATCATTTACTACCGGCGGTCTCCCTTACAATCTTAAGAATCAAAGGTATAACCCTCAAATCAATTATATGTTTGTTTATTAATTGTCTATGTTAACGTAATATTTTTTGTATGGGCTAATTACTTTGATTTAAGGAATTTGGTTACATATATTTTTAATTAGGCAAACCCTAACCTTAACTAAGTTTACATATGCTCTGGGTTATCCCTTCGCCCTCAATTTTGGACCAGATTGTTGGGTCTTTTGACTTATTTTTCAGTGTTCTGTGTTTGTTAATGTTTTTGCTTGGTTTCAAACTCTCTGGAACTCTTGTCTGTAGTTCTATTTGTAAACAATGAAGTGTGAAAAAGATAAATCACTTTCACTAGTTAAGAGTTACCTATCTATGGCATTAACACTACTTATTGAAGTCTTCTCAACTAGTCACATTTTAGAGTTCATGATATTATATTCTATACATTAATTGTGCCTGCTGATGCTCTTTTTTTTGCTTTTGTCCATTTTATTTTGTTTGTGGGTGGTCAGATTGTTGTTACTTCCTTACATGGTTGTGCTTTTCTCCCCTAACTCGGATTAAATCATCACTCCATTGAAGGATGGCTCTATGAGAGTATGGAATATCAATGGTATGTATCATCTCTGATGCTCGAACTCTATACAGAAACAAAGTGAAGATGCCCTAAGATCAATTATATCTCCTCGTCATCTCCTATTAAAAAAATAGCTCTATATTCAATGGCTCATGGCATTGCAAAACACGTATAAGCTATATTGTCTTATCTTGTACAGAGTACTATGTTTGTCAAACTCTCTTTTGGTTGCTTTTTTTTGTTTCATGTCCTCTGTATATCCCATTGTCACCTATGGTTATCCCAGTGTATGTTATTGTTAACATGTGTAATTTGTTGACACACTGACATTTTTGATTTTAAATTGTATTCCACAACTTTTGTGCAGTAGGTGTAGCAAAATCACATCAGTTGGTGTTTCTCAGCTTGTAGAGCATTATCATTCATTGGAGATATTGAGATGGGGGTAAACATCCTAATTTTAATAATCATTTTGTAAGATGCTTGATATGCACATTGTTCTGCAATAAAATTTGTTCTCTCACATGCTTAGAACACTTGGCTTTTATTTTTCTTCTTATCTAGATATAGTTGAATGGTATAGCAAACAGTGAACAGTTGAAGAAGTTAACAAATGACTAATAAATAATGGTCATGAGCTTATACTTTAGGCAGCTAGATTGTGACCATATATTCACCTCAGGTTCATTGTAGTCTAATCTTCTCAGGAAATGAAAGTTGCTATATATAGGCATCTTCACTTTGTTTCTGCATATAGTTTTCATTATTTTTTTTATTAGAAACTACATTATACTGGAAATTCGACCCTAAGATCAATTATATCTCCTCGTCATCTCCTATGACGAGCTTATAGAGGAAATCCTAAACATATTAGATTTATCTCTATTTGTATTTTTGAACCCCTTTGCTCTGCTACTATCTTGTACTCCTAGAGCCATCTATTAATTAGTTGTCTGACTGTCAAATTTATTCGTTTAGTGTCCCAAAAATAAACCGGAGTGAGTAGTGTGCGTAGATCGGGATCCATCTGTCCCAACTCCTCATAAAGACTTCCTTCTCCTTTGATCTAGCGTGAAGATGCCAAAAGATGCCATGGTTTCAGCATTTCTTAAAAAGTAAGCATTGTTATTATATTGAATATGAGAAATGTATGATTTATGATATTTAATTCAATTGGATGGTGTTTACGGGTCTAAATAGCAAGGACACTATCTTTGAGATACCCTTGTAGCAAATTGTCAGAGCGTGGGTCTATCTAACCAGTTGCAGAATTTGAAGGTAAGTTTGTAAAATATTGCTTGTTCTTGTGTTTGCAGAATTTTTTATTGTACGTGGTTAAAATTCAATCAAGTTGACCTCAAAAATAAAAATGAAACTAACTTTTTGGGATAGGGGGAGTAAAATTTTGTCGGTCAATAATCTGGATCCTTTCTTGTAATGTTTTTGGCATCTTTTGTTTTTCCTTCAATCCTCTGCGTTCTAGGATGGATGATGTCTGGGACTGAGCCTAATATTTTGACTTGTAACACATATTAGTAGGGTATAAATATAGGTTTTAGTTTAAAGCGATATTGAATTGGTCTCTTTTAATTTTACTTGTTCAATGAGTCGTTTCGTATTTTTAACTTTGTTGCGACAGCCAGGAGGAGGAGGCGGCGGCGGCACCAAGGAGAACAAGAAAATCATGAGGGCCAGGAAACCATTTTCGGGGAAAGTCATCTTTGTACTATGCATAGCTAGCTTTCTGGCCGGAACCCTTTTCACTACTCAGACATGGACAAACAATAACCCTTCGCGATCTCGTAATGATCTCCATATCACCTCAAAGGACTGTGATCACAAGCGAGTAAGTTTTTCCTTTTTTTTCTTTTTTTTTTTTTCTAAGCTTATTGTAAATGGAATGAGTCACATGACCAATTTTCTAGTACTGTGAATCAGTCCATCCATTTGCTTATCAAGGGTTGTAAAGCGTTGTTGTGAGGTCAGTAGGGTCCACTTTCAACTCGACAAAAAAATGGACCCTTGCCCTCTTCATAGTTAACATACACAATTTTTAACATATTGAAAATGCTTGGTAGCAGAAGTAGGTGGAAGAGAATCCAGGAGACATTATGGCTGAGGTCTCAAAGACTCATCAAGATATCAAGTAAGAATTTTTTATGCGTAATCTATGCTTAATCATATGTGTATACTCCAGTATATGTTCGGATCATAATTATCTTTGAAATTTTCATTAATGGGAAATATTGATTTTGGTTTATATATAATGATGATAGATCGCTGGATAAGACGGCAGCAGCACTGGAGAGGGAATTAGCAGGCATTCGCAATGGTGGAAGCATAGTGGGGGAAAGGCACCATCAAACAAGACTGCTAATACGCTGCAGAAGGCGTTTGCAGTGATTGGAATAAATACTGCTTTTAGCAGCAAGAGACGTTGCCAGTCCGTCAGAGAAACTTGGATGCCAACTGGGGCAAAACTAAAGAAACTGGAAAATGAAAAAGGAATTGTTCTCCATTTCGTGATAGGACACAGTGGAACACTAGGAGGAGTTCTCGATTGAGGCATTGATGCTGAGGAGGCAGAGTATCACGATTTTCTCTGCCTCAAACATGTTGAGGGTTACCATGAGCTATCTACTTAGACGCATTTGTACAAAAGTCAATGTTGATTATGAGGAGAAGGGTGGCGTTGAGATTGATTTAGCTGGTGAGATTGATAAAGATATGCCATAGGAATTTGATGTTTCATGTATATGTTTGGACAAAAGTTAATGTTGATTATGGTTAATTATGTTGTAATGCTAAAATAATTAATTTAATATTTAATTATTTGTCATGTTATTCTATTAAATTTTCATTCAAATCTTTATTATGCAATAATAAATATTAAATAGGGCCAAAAAAGGGAATATTGAATTTAAATGAAAATAAAATTAATTTAACCAAATATGTGACGGCATTTGCCATCTCGTTATAAAAGCTAACGCGAAGGCATTTCTAATTTAAAACAAAATAAAAAAAATAAATTATTTTAACTCCATACGCGATGGTAAAACCTTCTGGGGACCTCTTGAGCATCAACCCTAAGGTTTACTTAGAGCCAAAGGACTTCTAGAAGGTTCCAAAAACGGCCAACGAATGAGACTGGCGTACGGCATCATAGCTGGCGTACGCCAAGCTTGTCCAGACCCGATTTCAACTATAAATAGAGACCTCTACCTCTTTATTTGACATGATTGGACGGTCATTTCCCGTATTTCTCTTCTAGAGAATCTTCCCAAACACTCTCAAACGCTCTTCAACACACCTAAACTCCTAGATTTATCATTCCCAAGAGGATCAATCAACAAAAACAAACCAAACCAAGAAAAGTTCAAGCTTGAGGATCCAAATCAACCCTAAGCTCTACACCCTCTTTGTCATTTGGTACACTCTAAGCTTATAAAGCTTGCATCTTTATCATCATCTTGCATCTATATCATATTTCATCCATCAATCTTGGTCTATCTCTTATAAAATCTAATATTTAAGCTTTATAATTATGAATTAACATATTCCCTTGATGATGACAAAATCGTCAAATCAGTCCAAATTCAAGCGATCGTCTGCTCCGGAGATTGCTAGGCCTGAAAATAAGACAAAACACGTAAACTAAGCCGGGGCTTGACCGGCGAAGGCCCTCCGGCGTGAGAATAAGTCACGGTTTTGTGATGAGAAACTAAATTGACAGAGTTTCTGTATGTAAAAAGTAACGTACCAAATAATGTGCCATATGAATTGTATTTATAGGGATGGATTGATAGAATCCATGTTGAATTGAACTTGTAAAGAGATAAGATATACTCCTTCCGTCCCAGCCGAGTGTACACTTATTTCCCTTTTGGTCCATCCCAGCCGAGTGTGAACTACCAAAAATGGAAAAGGTTTTAATATTTTATATTCTCCATACCCCACCCACTCATTAACTCCACTCATTCTCCACCATACAATTTATTAAACCAACCTACTATTAACTCCACTCATTCTCTCTCTTCATTTTCTACCACACATTTTCATTATCTTAATAGTATTTCTTAGTTTGCGTACCCAAAACCTTGGTACACACTTGGGTGGGACGGAGGGAGTAACCCTCAATGGATTATATCTGTTATGGAGTCATTATTTGACTGTAATTGATATAGATGGTTACAATCCTGATTGGATAATGACTGTTGAATCCTTGTTTGAATAGGACTGTTCATTCTGCTTGCCGGATAGCCAAGGAACGTAAATGCCTTATCTCGGCGTTTGTATGTAAGCCGAGATGCATGATTTAGCTTCCTCGTCCATTGATGGTCTGGCGGCATGTGACTATGCCGAGACGCATGATTCTGTCTCCTCGTCATATGGAGATATGCCGAGGTAAGAACTTTTACCTCCTCGTCATTTATGACTTCTCGGATCATGACAATCGAAGGTATGATGAGCCCATTGATAATGTAAAGCCGAGGAGATACCTCTCGGCATATGAGGAGGGTATCCTCGGCACTTGTAATTGGGGCATTTATACTTGTATCTTGAGCCTTGACTGGCTTTGTTGATGATGATGTACGAGGCCGAGGAAGCCCATGGTTGCTTCTCATAACTTGTATATGGATTATGTTTATGGCCCAATCCATTTGGGCCTGACCCGGACAAGCCCATGTTCGTATCTCGGTTTATACTGTTCAGTGGCCCCCCGACTTTCTGGCTCGGCCTAGGACGAGGAGAAAGTCATCTCGTCTTCGGCTTATGGAATACGAACACGTTTGACACACGTCAGAGAGGCTTCCGTAATGCGCCGTTTCATTATCCGCCGGTTATTCGTCATGATGACAAGTGGTGGGCCCCCAAGTCTGACATGCCTCGAAAATTGTTGCTGGCATTAAATGTTTGGGGTCGCCAAACCCGTTTTTCCATTTTGCTTTCGGGTTTAACCCGTTTTCAGTGAGTATAAAAACTAATAATTACATTTAGTTTAACCTTTCCACACCTGTGATATCTGAGAGCGTCTTGGCAAGAAACCCACCGGCGAGCTTTGCAGTCCCTGTTTCCGGCGAAGTTTGAATCTTTCAGTGAAGGTGTTTCCGTGTGTGATTCCGACCACTTTCTCACAATCAGGTATACATTTCTCCCTCTTTATGCATTTTGTTTATAAATTTGCCTTTTCTAGGGTTTTTGGTGTGTTTTGATTTTTTGAACCGCCACTGTTGGGTTTGTTGAAGCTTGTCCCCAGAAAGTTTAATTCTTGATTTTTCTTGATGTCTTTAATTTTCTTGAATGTGCTTGTATGAATTCTTCCCTTGATTCTTGATTGCCCCTTAGAAAAATGGCTCGTTCTTGGGACCATTCCCCCCGATTTCGTTACGGGTACCACACAGGCAATTTGAGGGTTTACCTGAGAGAGAGAGAGGACCATGGTTGTTGCTGAACTTGGATGACATAGGAAAGATGTTGAGAAATTATGGCCGTACTCGAATGTTCATCCAATACCCAGATACCACAAGGATAGATAGGATTGATTCATTGTCCCTCAATGTTGTCTTGTTCGAGGATAGGGCCGAGATGATGGAGCACATCGAATTATTCTACCCTTCCTCGGATCGCATAGTTCGCGAGCGTCTAAGTGGTAAGGCTCCCTCCTCGGCCTATCTATAATGACGAGGGGGGATATCCCTCTTCCCCGTCTTAAGATCAGTCATGGACGAGGTTACTAATTTTGACTCCTCGTCTTTTTGCAGATATGACGGGAAGAGGGGGAGAGACCTCCTCATCAACCAAGATAGTGGATGCCTTTGTTGAAGGTGCCCAAGTTGAAGGCAAGAAAGGCCGAGGAAGAGGAGGCCGAGGTGGAGGACGAGGACGAGAGAGGCCACCAAAAGCCGGGGATCCCATGCTGGAGAAGTTATATACTAAGTACGGGGTAGATAAGGCCGAGTTCCGCCTAACTTATATCGGCAAACCCGTCTTTAAGACAGACAAGGAGGAGAAGAGTTTCTACTATAACGATAACCATGTTCATTTCTACTTCAAGCAATTTCAACAAGGTCTTCGTCTCCCATTGGACCCTTTCATCAACGAATTCCTGGGTGATGTGAGGGCCGGCTATCTTTGAGGGCTAACGGGACTAGGGTCCTCGTTAGTTTTATTGTGCTTTGCCGTAGCTTAGGTTACGAGCCGACCATGGGGGCCTTCCGTCATTTCTATCAGATCAGCTATGTCAAGGACAGTCGGCTCCTCGTCTTACGGAGCGACCATAAACATCCAAAAATTCTTCTCCCAATGTCCAGCAAGGTTGGAGGTTGGGACAACCATGTGATAAGAGTTGAAAGCCGGCAAGGCTGGGAGTTCCAATCCCCTTTCGATGATCCAACTTCGTCAGGTCCAGTACGGAAGTATGGATGGACCCAAGACCTGATCAAACGCCTCAAGGAATTTGCCGAGGTAGGGCTCCTTGACTGGTCGGATTTGGAGGCCACGGATCATTATTACGTCCAGGCAGGCCTGATGCCGGGATCGAGGGACGGGGTTGTTCCCCTGGTTACTGTTAAGAGGGGACGGCGTTTCAATGATTGGAGAATGCACCCCGGCCTCGTCTTCCTTGAAGATTGTACGAGGTGTAAGGTACCTCCAGTCGACCAATGCCTTAGAGAGGACAATGTGGCAGGATGTAATTGTTTTTCCCTCATCCTTGATACTTGTATTTTTTTTGTAGTAGTTCTTATTCTGTTCGTATGTAACCATATATTCCTCATCATTGCAGATTTAACCCCCTAGCAAGAAGCGGAGTTAGCGATGAAGAAATTGAGTGCCGTGGAGTTGATCAAGCAGAAGAGACGCCTGGCCAAGATCTCGGCCTTGAAAGAAAGGAAGGAGGATGCCAACAGTCGTAACCTCCTGTTGAATGCTCAGGGTGATCAACCCCTTCCCCTCAAATTGCACGAGGAGGTTGAAGCCGAGGAGAGGGCCTCCAAGGAACCTGTTAACCCATCAACTGTTGAGGGGCATAGCCTCCATGTTGACGCTCTCGAGGTAGAGACTGGGACTCCGTCGGCCGAGGAGACTGACCTCGTTCACCGGCGATCGGGCCAAAAAAGGCCCCAAGGGGAATCTACCGAGGAGCCCCAAGCAAAACGTGCTGCCGGGGAGCCTTCCAACCCCTAAGGTCCTCCTCCCCTCACCATCCAAACCGTCAAGACTCATGAGGAGGCCGAGGAACTGGCTCGGCGTATGGCATCAGACGTCCCTCGTTTGAGGGGCATCCCTTTGCAGACCAGGAAGGGGCCTTTGCTGAGATTGGGCCGAGCTCCCGTTCAGAGGTCTCTGGACGAGGAGGCTTACGAGGAGCTAGTTCGAGAGAGGCCGAGCCAGGAGAAATTGCTATGCCGCAAGGGTCTTTTGATAGCCGAGGTAGTTATCTCGTATCCTGGGCCTTCGTTGTTCTTGTAAATTTATACTTGATAAATATCTGACGTTGATTTCCCTTGCAGCTTTCTTCTGTCACGGCTTACGAGAATGTCTTGGCCAAGAATACGGCCAAGCAATTGCATGAAGCCAAGGTCGCCCAGAAGAAGGGTGAGACCGAGAAGGCTTCGTTGGCGGAGCTACTGAAGGCCAAGGACGCCGACTTGGAGGCTGCTCAAGCCAAGGTAGAGGCCGAGGTGAAGAGGGCCGAGGAGGCTCATAAGTAGGCCCAAGAGGCCCGTGCTCAAGCCGAGGAGCATCTCCGGCAGAAAGATGCCGAGCTGGCGGAAGAAAGAAGGCTCAAGGCTGAGGTCCAAGTGAGGGCCGAGGAAGCCAAAGCCAAATGCCGGGGTATAGAGGCCACCCTTCCTTCAAGGAAAGAGGAGGCCGTGAGCCGTTTCAAGGAGAGCCAGGACTTCCAAGACTCGGTGGATGAGAAGACGGCCACCATGTTTGAGGATGGCTATCTTCATCTTGCCCGTCGTATCTTGGCTGACCCCTCCACAGGCTTGGACGTGAACAAAATTGCTCTGCTGATCAGCCAGGATCAGTATGACAAGGAGGCTAGGGCTCTTCACCACCTGGTTCCATTTTCTAAGTATAACTTGGACATAATGGCCGGGGAAGATGCCTAGGAAGGCCGAGAAGCTTGGGTGCCGCCATCTGTTGACCCCGGCAACCTTAAATCCTTGGTGGAGGCCCTTGAAGACGAGGGGATGGAGGTTGAGGCCGAGGAGGGGGTAGCCGAGGAAGCCGAAGCACAAACCGAACAAACTATCCCTCCTCCTCCTCCAGGTGCCGCTACTGATGATTGGTTAGATAAGCCCTTCGAGGACACTCAGGCTTAGGATTTTTTTTCTTTTTTCTTTTGTTGTAATAGCTGGTAGGACTTGTAATCTCTTTTGAAATGTCAATGAACAAATCCTTTTGTTTCAATTCATGTTTGTGTTTTAATGAATTATTTGGGATTGCTTGTCTGTATGATCTGCTCAGGTACAAGACATGTAAAGGGGGGAGTCAAGGAGAGTCCCTCGTCCCCGGTTATGAAGTAAGTTGTTAGGGCGAGGTGAGGTCCTTTGGCTTTGACTATACTTTTTCGTATAGGCCGAGAGGGGCTCCTCGGCTTTGACTATACTTTTAAGTCGTATAGGCCGAGGAGGGGTTCCTCGGCTTTGACTGTTAGGTGATTTCTTCATTTTCGTCTCCTTATGCCGAGGAAGATGACTCGTGCACAGATTTCAGACGTGATGACTTTTAGTCTTAGTGACAAGGTGTTTCCTTGTCTTGACATGAGGCGAGTCGATAGGCCGAGGAGAAGTCCTCGGTCCTGACTGTTTGATCCTTGTAATCCTTGAATCAAGGCGGACCCTTGTCAGGATGTAAGGTAAGCCAGTATGTCGAGGGAGGGTCCTCGTGTTGGCTGTTAGGAACCTATAGTCATTGAGTCAAGGCGGACCCTTGTCAAGACGTAAGGCGTGTGTTTTGAAGAGTCGGGGATAAGATCCTCGTCTTCTGGTGTTTGTGTCAGGAGTTGATAGTTGCTTTGCATGTTGGAAAAAGCTGCTTTCGTAAAACTGAAACGTGATTACATCGAACTGCAATCCTATCAAACTAAGAAGTAAAAGACGGAAAACGGGAAACTAATCTATTACAAAATGAACTAGACTAATGATAGTATTTTCGAAGATTGTCGGAATGCCACGGATGCTTGAGATCCTTCCCATCCTTGGTCTTCAATCTGTAGGTCCCCTCTCGAATGATTTGAGTGATGATGTAGGGACCTTCCCAATTTGGGGAGAGCTTGTTTTGTTCTGCCTTCCGGCCAGTTGCCTCAATTTTTCTAAGTACCCAATCGCCTACTTGGAATACTCTTCTGATGACTCTCTTGTCATGATATGCCTTAGTCCTTTGCTTGTAGTTTACCATCCTCATCTGTGCAGCTAGTCGTTTTTCATCTACCAGGTCTAGGTCTAGGAGCCTATTAACCTTGTTGACTTGCTCATCGTAGTGGGAGTTTCTCACAGTTGGAATGGCCATTTCAGCTGGTGCCATAGCCTCAGAACCGAAGGTTAATGCGAATGGGGTTTCTCCGGTTGGTCCCCGGGTGGTTGTGCGAACAGCCCATAAGGCTAGGGGAAGTTCGTCCAACCATCTGCCCTCGCGTCCTTCAAGGTTCTTGGTAAGGGCTGTTATGACCAGTTTATTGGCAGCTTCTGCTTGTCCGTTGCCCTGGGGTCTGCTAACTGATGACTTTGCGTGGCGGACTTTGACTCTTCCCAATTCTGTTGTAAATGCTGTAGAAAATTGGAGTCCATGATCAGAAACAATTGTGTGGGGAAGGCCAAATCTACACCAAATGTAGTCGTGGACAAAGTTGATCGCGTTCTCTTCCGTTATCATGGCTAATGCTTTGGCTTCAATCCACTTGGAGAAGTAATCAACAACGACTATCACGTATTTGCAATTACCATGGGCGGGAGGGAAGGGTCCAATGATGTCGATCCCCCACATGTCAAATGGCCACGTAGGTATTACAAGTGTTTGCTCAACTGCCGGTAGTCTAGGAATGTCGGAGAATCTTTGGCACTTGTCACATTTTCTAACATAGGCGTGCGCGTCCTCCCTCAGGTTTGGCCAATAGTAACCTAGCGAGATGATTTTGTCGGCTAAGGTTCTGGCCCCCGGGTGTCCGCCGCAAACACCTTCATGTACTTTCGCCAAGAGATTCTCAACTTCCTTGGGATAGACACACCTTAGCAGGGGCTTGGTGAATGATCTTCCGTAGAGGACTCCATTCATAACTGTGAACCTTGGGGACCTCTTCTTGATGAGTTTGGCTTGTGATTCGTCTTCCGGAAGTTGGTCCTTCTCGATGTAGTCCATGTAGCTGTCGATCCAACATTTCTCCTCTCCATCTAGGAGTATGACTTGTAGCCTTTCATACGCAGGTTCCTCTGCATAAACTACGTATGGGTTGGTCTTAGACTTAGACACATCCATGTTGCTAGTTTAGACAGAACGTCTGCGATTTGGTTGTTTTCCCTGCCAATTTGTTTGAGTTCAAAGAATTCCATCTTCTTCGTCATATCTAGGACCAAATCTCTATAATTGGTGAGGGTGGGGTCTTGGGTGTTATACTCTCCCTTTACTTGTTTGACAACTAGTTGGGAGTCACAGAATGCCGCCACCTTGGTTGCTCCGTAGAAGGATGCCAACTCGATACCAAATATTAGAGCTTCGTATTCAGCTTGATTGTTGGAGGCAGGGAACTTAAATCGGATGATGTCTTGAATAGTGTATTCTCCTTCCGGGCTTGCCAGTACAACTCCAGCTCCACTCCTTTCCTTTGTAGCTGATCCGTCCGTGTACAAGATCCAGTAGTTGGATGGGAGTTCGATGGGAGACTCTTCCTCTTCCGCAGTATTTTGCTTACGGGAAGTGGGGAGGTGCTCACCCATAAAGGCGGTCTCGACCATGAAGTCAACCAAAGGCTGTGCCAGGAGGGTCTTCCTTGGTTGGTAGGTGATATCAAACTCATGCGCAGAAAAGTAGGCACGTAGTTTCCTTGAGGCAATAACCAGTGCATATGCTATCTTTTCCACGTTGAAATATCTGCTCTCTACGTCAGACAATGCCTTGGAGACATAGTAGACGGGCTTTTGCGTTCCTTCTTCATTCCGAACAAGAACAGCTGCGACTGCGTGATCAGTGGCGGCTAGGAATACATACATCATCTCACCGGTAATCGGACTGCTAAGCAAGGGAGGGGAACCCAAGTACTCCTTCAACCGGAGGAATGCTTCGGAGCATTCGGGAGTCCAGGAGAAGCTCTTGGTACCCTTCAAAACCTTGAAGAAGGGTAATGATTTTTCGGCGGACTTGGCTATGAATCTTCCCAGTGCCGCTATTCTTCCATTTAATCTTTGAACCTCCTTGATGTTGGTAGGTTCTTTCATGTCGATTAGTGCCTTAATTTTCTCGGGGTTCGCTTCAATTCCCCTTTGCTATACCATGAAGCCCAAGAACTTTCTAGCTGTCACCCCAAATACACACTTACTTGGGTTTAGCTTCATGTTGTTGGCTCGGAGGTTGCTTATTGTCTCTTCCAAGTCCGGGGTGTGACTGCCCTCCTTGGTTTTAATGACCATATCATCAATGTAGGCCTCCATGTTCCGGCCTATTTGTGCGCCAAATACTTGATTCACCATTCGTTGGTACGTGGCACCCGCATTCTTGAGCCCAAAGGGCATCATGACATAACAATAATTCCCCCCAGGTGTTTGGAAGGCCGTTTTTTCGATGTCCTCTTCCGCCATTTTGATCTGATGATAGCCTGAATGGGCATCTAGGAAACTGAGTGTACGGTGTCCAGCAATGGAGTCAACCAGCTTATCGATTCTAGGAAGAGGATAACTGTCTTTAGGGCAGGCTTTGTTGAGATCGGTGAAATCGATGAACATTCGCCACTTCCCATTTTGCTTCTTTACCATTACTACATTGGCCAACCAAACAGGGTACTTGACTTCTCGAATAATTCTGGCGCTCAGTAACTTTTGCACCTCTTCCTTAATAGCTTCCTCCTTGTCCCTTGCAAAATTCCTCCTTTGTCTGGGAGATAGTTTTCGCCAATGGGTCAACTTCCAAACGGTGGAGGGCTACGTCTTCGTTGATCCCCCTCATGTCTTCGACTCTCCAAGCAAAGACGTCGAGACTGTTTTTTAAGAGGGAGATGATTTCTTCCTTCTTTTCTGGAGATAACTGGCCCCCGAGTTTGATTTTTTGTTCAGGATAGTCGGGGTGGATGACTACCTCTTCCAGTTCGTCCACAGGCTCCATTTCAGGACTGTCTCGAAATTCTAGGGACTCGATGATAATTTCTCTAATTCTCCTTCCCTTGTTATTGTTCACGTTGAGGCCCTCTTCCTCCATTAGTTCATCAACGTCGAGCGGATCGACCTTCCTCAAGTCATGGTTGGCCCCCGAGTTCTGGCCGTTGACGAGAATGGGATCTTGCTCAGAGACGGATGGAACTATGCCCTGATCAGCTGCAATTTCTAGGACCATAGGCTCTTCATCTAGGACCTCATGGATATAGCTCACCCTAGAGCTGGTATGGGTGGCTTTCAGAGACTTAGAGATTTTGATATTGTCCTCAGGGGTGTCTATCTCCACATTTTTAGACTTCTTTCGACTCTTGACGACATGCTCCAAGAAGTCCTTGGCGGTCGCCCTCACGTATCCAATTCCAGAACGAGTAGGAAATTTGTCTCGTTGGTGAGGAAGGGAGGCGACCAACCCAAGTTTTGCTTGAATTGAAATGCCCAGTATTGCATGATAGTCGCTTGTTAGGTCCATGACTACGAAGGTGACGGTAGCCGTGGATCGGAAGGGATGTTCGCCAATTTCCAGTTCCAGCTCAACAGTTCCCTTGGCACCAACTTTGTGGTTGGTGAAACCTTCCAACCTTCCGTGATAAGGTTCCAGTGAGGTATCTTTCAGGCCCATCTGTTGGAAGGCAGAGTAATACAGAATATCGCGGGAGGCCCCCGTGTCAACAAGTAGTCTTTCAGATTCCACATTGTCAATTCGACCCTTTATCACCAAGGGTTGTTCACGGGCAGCACGGCTCCCGGCCAGTTCATTAGGGGAAAAACTAATCACCTCCTCCACTTTATGAACCCAAGCAGGGACATGGTATACCTTGCTAAGTTCATGGATTTGGTTCCTTAGCTGTCTAGTAGAGACTGTAGGGTTTCTGAGGGTCCATGCGCAGCAGAATAAGCAATAACTCGAAAAACCCCAAGCCCTAGAATCCGTTCTAGATGAATAATTAAGAAAGATGAAATAGAAATACCAACCTTGAATGCTTTTGCCTTTGATAAACTTGACCCAACTCAGTTGAACGACCTTGTTAATCCTTGATGAACGAATGGGAATCACGAACCAAAGATCTTGACGAGCGAAGATCCTCTATGTGTATCCACGCGATGAACGAACCCTAGAACTCTTCTAGGAGGATTGCTAGATCCTATTGATTGAAACACCTTTCAATCAATGAAGAACAATGGATTTGGTAGTGTTTGATTCTCAATTCTCAATTGAAATCTCTCACTCTTGGTGTTTCTCTCAAGCCAAAACGTTCTAATGACGGCTAGGGCAACCAGGGGCAACTATTTATACGTTACAAATAAAAGCCCTTTGCGAAAACCCTAAAATTAGGTCATTTACGTATCAGTCCAGGCCCGACGGGATGACTCGTCCCCCAGGGCACGAGTCGTCCCCTTGGGACCTTCCACTGATCCTGGCGTCCCCTCATAGGGCACGACTTGGCTTTGCTCACGGGACGAGTCGTCCCTTTGGGCACGAATCGTGCCCCAGAGCACGAGTCATCCCTCAGGACACCCCCACTGACCTGGCGTCCCTTCATAAGGCACGACTTGGTTCAGTCATGGGGACGAGTCGTCCCCTGAGCACAGAAAACCCATTTTCTTCATTTTTGACAATTCGTTCGATGCGTGTGACCCCATAGGACCATACTATGTTGGCAATGAGTCCGATCACATCGATCCTCATAAGACATGAGCGGACTCTAGCTAGCCATCATGCCTACCCAAATAGTATAATATCAAGTTCGATTTTCCTACATAGAACATATCACAATCCCATTGTCACACGATGTTATATTGAACATGAGTCATGGTCCACGTCAACTCATATTGTTCAATGCTTTCTCGTTACCAAGTAAATTGATTAATCGAATGATATTAATCACATTAATTCATTCGGGCATGACCATGCACTACATCAATCTTACTTACGAGTGGCCTAGCAAACATCTCTCTTTATGAGGGACAATTTCCATCTTGACTTATCATTCTTCCCAACAAGAATCATACCATGCCAATGATAGCCCTTATTGTCATCCGGTTAAAGACAACGTTAAACTATATCAAACATGATATTCATCGAGCGGAAGACGATGATAATCTCAGGTCAAAGGATATCAATGATATGACTATATGAGATTTAATTATGACATATGACCATGACATAAATCTCATAATGGGTCAAGTCCAGTACCTTGTTCTCTAACAAGTACCCATGAATCTAATGTGCATCTCCATGCATATAATCATCACATGATTATCCATTAGACTTCATACTAGTGCTTCATAAGTACTAGGGACACGATTATTATAACTAAACATGCAAACACATATAATAATCAAAGAAGCAATCTCATATATAAATGAACAATGACATTACATAAAGGTCTATCTCTATAGGCCTAGGGCACTAACACCTACAGTCTCCCACTTGCACTAGGCCCAATCATTCATGTATCTTATACCCATGGACCTAACATGACCATCATGTTTAGCTTGTGGTAAAGGCTTGGTGAGAGGGTCCGAGATGTTGTCATCCGTTGGTACCTTGCATATCTTGACGTCCTCCCTTTCACGAGATTTCTCGAATGAGGTGGAAGCGTCTCAAAATGTGTTTGGATCGGCGATGTGACCTTGGTTCTTTTGCTTGGGCAATAGCACCATTGTTGTCACGGAAACGGCTCTATCGGGTTAGTGATACTCGGAACGACTTCTAAGTCACTAACGAACTTCTTGATCCAAACCACCTCCTTAGCCGCATCCGATGCTTTGCTATGTATTCGGCTTCGTTGTAGAATCGGCAACGGTGCTGCTTGGAACTCTTCCAACAAACGGCACCTCCATTTAGCATAAACACAAAACCGGTATGCGATCTATAGTCATCTTTGTCGGTTTGGAAGCTTGCATCTGTGTAACCCTTTACAACCGGATCATCTTCCATTCCTCCAAATACCAAGAATACATCCTTAGTCCTTCTCAAGTACTTAAGGATATTCTTGGCAAGCTATCCAATGGTTCTCACCGGGATCGGGCCAGTATCTACTCGTTGCGCTTAGAGCGTACTAGACATCAGTTCTAGTACATAACATGTCATACATGATAGACCCAATTGCCGAAGCATATGTTATATCACTCATCCTCTTTCGCTCATCATTTGTCTTAGGACAATGAGTCTTGCTAAGAGTAATGCCATGTCCCATTGGCAAGTATCCTCTCATAGAATTTTCCATGCTTTGAATCTTCTAAGGACCTTGTCAATATATGTACTACGACTCAAACCAATCATCCTTCTTGATCTATCTCTATAGATCTTGATACCAAGGATATAAGCCGCCTCACCCATATCTTTCATTGAGAAACATGTTCCTAACCGGGACTTTACAGTCTCAAGTGCGGGAACATTGTTTCCAATGAGCAAGATGTCATCGACATACAATACCGTAAATAGCACTATGCTCCCACTTATCTTCTTGTATACACAAGGTTCATCTTCGTTTTTGATGAAGCCAAACTCTTTGACGATTCATCAAAACGTAGATTCCAGCTCCGGAAGCTTGCTTCAATCCATAAATGGATCTCGCCACTTACACACTTTGTTAGAATCCTTTGGATCGACAAACCCTTGAGCCGTATCATGTATACATCCTCAAGTAGGGTTCCGTTAAGAAACGCTGTTTTGACGTCCATTTGCCATATCTCATAGTCGTAATATGCGGCTATGGCAATTAGGATTCTAATAGACTTAAGCATTGCTACGGGCGAAAAGGTTTCATCATAGTCAACGCCATGAATCTGCCTATACCCCTTAGCAACTAGCCTAGCCTTATAAGTATGTACCTTCCCATCCATGTCGGTTTTCCTTTTGAAAACCCACTTGCACCCTATGGTTTTTACACCTTCGGGTGGATCAATCAAGTTCCAAACTTGATTATCGTACATGGATTTGATTTCGGATTCCATGGCTCCCAGCCACTTGTCCGAATCAGGAGTGGACATCGCCTCTTGATAGGAAGTAGGTTTATCATTCTCAATGATTTCTACTTCATTACTTTCCATCATGAGAAATCCATATCTCTCAGGTTCGGATCGTATCCTATCCGATCTGCGAAGAACTTGTGTATCTTGAACCGGTTCCACAACAGCTTGTGAATTTGGTTCCGTCTCTACTACTGGCTCTATGTCATTTTCAGGTTCTTGAATTTCTTCAAGATCAATTTTACTCCCACTAGTTTCTTTAGAGAGAAACTCTTTCTCTAGAAAGACACCGTGTCGAGCAACAAACACTTTGTTCTCGGATTGGTTGTAAAATTGATATCCTTTCGTTTCCTTAGGATAACCAACGAAAATACATTTATCAGATCTAGGTGCAAGTTTATGTTCAGAAACCAATTTCTTTACATAAGCCTCACATCCCCAAATCTTCATGAAAGATAAGCTAGGCTTTCTTCCATGCCACATCTCATGTGGGGTTTTAGGAGCCGATTTAGTAGGGACCTTGTTAAGTGTGAAAGCGAGCCATTTCCAGTGCATGTCCCCAAAAGGAAATAGGAAGGTTCACTTGACTCATCATCGATCGAACCATATCTAATAGAGTTCGATTTCTCCTCTCGGACACACCATTCCATTGTGGTGTTCCGGGTGGAGTAAGTTCTGAAACAATTCCACAACTTTTCAGATGATCGTCAAATTCTTGGCTCAAATATTCACCACCTCGATCGGATTAAAGTGTTTTAATAGTTTTGCCAAGTTGATTTTGTACTTCACTTTGAAATATTCTAAATATCTCAAATGCTTCACTTTTGTACTTCATCAGATAGACGTAGCCATATCTAGATAAGTCATCAGTGAACGTTATGAAGTACCGAAATCCTTCCCTAGCAATGCTATTCATTGGTCCACATACATCAGTATGTACGAGGGCCAACAAATCACTAGCCCTTTCACTACTCTTAGTAAAAGGTGCTTTAGTCATCTTGCCCAATAAACAAGACTCGCAAACATCATATGATTCATAATCATGTGAATCTAAATATCCATCTTTATGGAGTTTAGAGATGCGTTTCTCGTTTATGTGCCCAAGACGGCAATGCCATTTATATGTGTCATTCACATTGTTTGGTTTGGATTTCTTACTAACATGATAGACATTATCAACATTATTCTCAACATCCAAGACATAAAGGCCATTAAAAGAATGAGCAACACAATAAAGCATGTCATTCAAATAAATTGAAAATTTCTTATTCGCAATAAGAAAATTGTAACCCTCATTGTCTAAACATGAAATAGAAATAATGTTTACGCTCAAATCAGGAACATAATAACAGTTATTTAAAACTAAAATTAATCCGCTTGGTAAAGTGACTTCGTAAGTCCCTACGGCCAATGCAACAACTCTTGCTCCATTTCCAACCCGTAGATCTACTTCACCCTCTTTGAGCAACCTTCTATTCTTTAGTCCCTGCACATTTAGGCAAATGTGAGATCCACATCCGGTATCTAATACCCAAGAACTAGAGGTAGAAAGTAAAATATCTATCACATAGATACACGAAGTCATGGCAATCTCATTGCCCTTCTTCTTCGATCCTTCCTGATAAAGCTTGCGATTACGCCTCCAATGCCCGGTTTCCTTGCAATGGTAGCATACCGCATCCTTTTGGGATTTGGGTTTAGGCTTCTCAGCAACGGCAACCTTTGCCTCCGGTTTAGCAACTTTTGCTTTACCCTTGTTTTTGAACCCCTTTCCTTTATTCACCATAGACACTTGATTGGTTTTCTTGGTAATATTGTTCTCCACATTCTTTAGCATCCCATGCAATTGAGACGAGAGATTTATTCATCCCATTCATGTTATAATTGAACAAAGCGATTATAACTCTCGGGAGTGAATGCAATATCATATCCGTAGCCGGCTCTAGCTTGGATAGGATACCCAAGCCTCTCAAGGTGTTCGAGGTGACCCTTCATCTTCAACACATGAGGCCCAACGGGTTGTCCTTCAATCATCTTGCATGAATGAAGAGCCTTCATAGTGTCAAACCTTTCCGTACGTGCTTGCAATGGAACATTTCCTTCAAATGATTTCCCAAATCATAGGCTTCCATGTGTACAAGGTCCTTCGAAGAGCCTTACACATGGTAGCAAGCATCGAGCAACCAACATCAATAGAATCATCCATATGCTTCTTATGTTGGTCCCTTTCCTTTAGTTGCATTAGCGGCGGCTCGGGTGGAACGGGTCCATCGAGAATGTACAACTTCCTTTCTGTTTGAGAACAATTCCCAAACTGCGGATCCAATCCACATAGTTATTGCCATTCTCCTCTAACTTGTCCTTCTCAAGGACCGATCGCGATGACATGTTTTGATTATTGTTTACGGCCGTTGATCTACAAAGATATGCAACAAGATATGAACACATATAAGTACCAATTCATTTAAGAGATTAATTAACGTATTTCACAAATACTCCCACTAAATTATATAACCTTCTTATACAAACATGTATAATATAATTTAATAGGCTAAGACCCAACTTTAATTTAATTTCAAGTCGGCTATGCACGATTTGCTCAAACTTAAACTAAAAAGGTAGATAACATTTATCAATCATATCTATATATGACTCTTAGATCATTATGAGATTATAGACATCATATGTCACATGTTTCAATCTCATCTTATGCCTTAGGCCCAAAACTGTTTTGATAGCCTAATTGAGTTCAACCATGTTAAACGTATAGCAATCACTTGTTTGCTCATCTTGATCATACAAAGATAGAATCAATGTACCTCGGCCGTGGCGTAGCCTACATGAAACTATCCGTGTACTCACAAGTGTTTAAACATGGGTGGCATAAACAAACTCAAATTACAAAGAAGGTTCAATTTTTCATGCTTATCAATTACATCCCAAGGTTGATTCATGAAAATTATATGAGCATAATTATGAACATGGAATGATGCAACACATATCATATTTGATCAGTAATTACTAGTACGTGGCCACGTGCTCCAAGTTTATCCCACACTTCCATCGAAGTGCCTGTGGGAAAGGTTTTGGTGTCCACCAATATACCAAGTAATACTTCACAAACATCCTAGATTAATCACATTAATCATATTAATGAAATTGACATCCCATAATCTAGATTAATCATATTAATCATATATTACAATTTCATAATCATGGTATATCTATATATACAATTACTTCATAAGTAAAACTCATACAATTTCATATTCTAGATCATGCACATCATGAAAATTCATATAATCATATTACACAATTATCATGATTATCTAACTAAGCATCATGAACGAAGCTTTGATACCCTTTGTAGGGTTTCCAGGGTCCATGCGCGGCGGAATAAGCAATAACTCGAAAAACCCCAAGCCCTAGAATCCGTTCTAGATGAATAATTAAGAAAGATGAAATAGAAATACCAACCTTGAATGCTTTTGCCTTTGATAAACTTGACCCAACTCCAGATTGAATGACCTTGTTAATCCTTGATGAACGAATGGGAATCACGAACCAAAGATCTTGACGAGCGAAGATCCTCTATGTGTATCCACGCGATGAACGAACCCTAGAACTCTTCTAGGAGGATTGCTAGATCCTATTGATTGAAACACCTTTCAATCAATGAAGAACAATGGATTTGGTAGTGTTTGATTCTCAATTCTCAATTGAAATCTCTCACTCTTGGGGTTTCTCTCAAGCCAAAACGTTCTAATGACGGCTAGGGCAACCGGGGGCAACTATTTATACGTTACAAATAAAAGCCCTTTGCGAAAACCCTAAAATTAGGTCATTTACGTATCAGTCCAGGCCCGACGGGACGACTCGTCCCCCAGGGCACGAGTCGTCCCCTTGGGACCTTCCACTGATCCTGGTGTCCCTTCATAAGGCACGACTTGGTTCAGTCATGGGGACGAGTCGTCCCCTGAGCACAGAAAACCCATTTTCTTCATTTTTGACAATTCGTTCGATGCGTGTGACCCCATAGGACCATACTATGTTGGCAATGAGTCCGATCACATCGATCCTCATAAGACATGAGCGGACTCTAGCAAGCCATCATGCCTACCCAAATAGTATAATATCAAGTTCGATTTTCCTACATAGAACATATCACAATCCCATTGTCACACGATGTTATATTGAACATGAGTCATGGTCCACGTCAACTCATATTGTTCAATGCTTTCTCGTTACCAAGTAAATTGATTAATCGAATGATATTAATCACATTAATTCATTCGGGCATGGCCATGCACTACATCAATCTTACTTACGAGTGGCCTAGCAAACATCTCTCTTTACGAGGGACAATTTCCATCTTGACTTATCATTCTTCCCAACAAGAATCATACCATGCCAATGATAGCCCTTATTGTCATCCGGTTAAAGACAACGTTAAACTATATCAAACATGATATTCATCGAGCGGAAGACGATGATAATCTCAGGTCAAAGGATATCAATGATATGACTATATGAGATTTAATTATGACATATGACCATGACACAAAATCTCATAATGGGTCAAGTCCAGTACCTTGTTCTCTAACAAGTACCCATGAATCTAATGTGCATCTCCATGCATATAATCATCACATGATTATCCATTAGACTTCATACTAGTGCTTCATAAGTACTAGGGACACGATTATTATAACTAAACATGCAAACACATATAATAATCAAAGAAGCAATCTCATATATAAATGAACAATGACATTACATAAAGGTCTATCTCTATAGGCCTAGGGCACTAACACCTACAGAGACTGTCTCTTCTCGGATCACATGCAGCTTGGCCCTAGGAGGCCTTTGTTGTTCCTCTTCGCTCTTATTATCATCATCGCTTTCCTCTTCCTTCCGCTTTCGCTTACCATCTTTCTTCATGACATAGCGATCTAGGTTTCCCTCGTCAACCCAACGTTGGATCATTTTCTTGAGGGCCCAACAGCCTTCAGTATTGTGACCGTGGTCCTTGTGAAAATCACAGAATTTGGAAGTGTCCCGAGGGAATTTTGGTTTGCTGCTTAGTGGGCGGGGTGGAGGAAGGTTTACTAGCTGCATGATCTCCGAGATGGGTTTGGTAAGAGGGGTAAATACTTCAGGCTTCTCAGTGCTTCTTGTTCTATTCTTCCCCTTGGATCCCTTACCATTCCCGTTGTCATTGGGGCGAGTGCCATCCGCTTCTGGTTCTGCCTTGTCAGCTCCCCTTTTCTTGCTTTTATCCTCAGCCATGGCAATGGCGTAAGCCACGTTGTACAATTCAAACTTGGACTTAGGTTCTCGGGCAGAGAGTTCATAGATGAGGGGAACGGATTTCAATCCAGAATTAAAACAAACAATAATCTCCCTATCCGTGAGGCTCTCTTCCACTTGTTCTGCCATTTTGCGAAATCGGTTGTAATAACTGAGGGTGGTTTCCCCTTTCCCTTGCTCGATATTGGCAAGGTCGGTCAATCGCATCTTTCTCCTTCCAGCGGTGGCAAAGTGATCCAAAAACATTCTCCTCATGCCTCTCCAGCTATCGATGGAACCTTTTTTCAGCTCACGGAACCAGGCCAAGGCTGTTCCGGAGAAGGTGCTCGCGAAAGCTTTACAGAGCATGTCATCAGCTTTGGTGAGGAGGTTCATGGTTTGCTCAAAACATTGCACATGGTCTTTCGCATCGGTGGTTCCGTTGTACTTTTCAAAGCTCGGGACCTTAAAGTGAGGATTTGGTGGTGCATCAGTTATCCTCTGGGAGAAAGGACGAGTGGACCAGTCATAGTCGTCATTATCAACCTTCTTCCCCATTTCCATGTCATCAAGTCTCTGTTTCAAAAGTTCCCATTGTCTGGTTTCCACTCCCTTATCGTTTCTAGAGTGGGTGCTACGTTGGGAGCTACGGGTCGATTTATCCTTAGGGAGACCATTCACCCTACTGTGCTCCACGTCGTTTCGGTGGCTGTCACGTCGTTTAGATGGGGTTTTATCATGTCTTTGCTCTAACTCGTGGCCACCATGTATGATTCTATACGGCTCGGGAGTTCTAGGCAGCACAAATTCACGATGTCGAGGACGAGGAGAATCTCTACGAGGACGAGGTGAATCATGGCGAGGTCGTCGGGGTCGAGGTGATCCGGAACGACGAGGTGCCATGACGAGACGAGGAGGTGACAGCCGCTTGGACAGGCTTAGCCTTGTCCTTAAATCCCTTGAATCCACTTCTTGTTCCTTGGAGCTCAACTGGCTTCTCAGGTCAACCACCTGGTCTTTCTTCTGATTGTTATGCCGAGGACGAGGAGGGTCTCGGAGGGCCTGCTTAGGTGGTACAGCAGGATCGAGGGGAGGATCTCGTCGCTCACCCTGCTCCCTTCCACGAGAGTTGCCCGTCGACGGCACCATGAATTCAGCCATGGAATTGTCTGGATCCAATTGCAAAAGAGCAGCTTGTGTCTCGTAAATCATTTGCAATGTCTCCATTTGTCTATGCAATAGAGTACGCCGGTCAACGGGTTGGGAACTTTCAGTTTGGCCGACGTTAGTATTCTTCGTCATCTTCCTCCCAACTCTTTTCCCTCGAGGACGTGTAGGACGAGGAAGGTTAGCACCCGCTCCCTCGGCCGTTGGCTGCCCCATGGAACGAAGTGTCATGGCGAGGGGAGGTGGTCCTTCAGGCTGAGGTGGAGGAGGAGGAAGCACCTCAGCATCGGGGTTGAGCCCGTGCACTTGAGTTTGTTCCTCAGCAGTTACACTTGTAAATCTTCCGTCCTCCATAGCAAATCAACAAATTGTAATAAACAAATTATCAATTGGGCGGATTTACCAATAATTAAAATTTCCAGCCAAACTTTGGGGCAAAATTCAACGCCAAAACGAAATTGCAGGTCGCACTTTGACAACGCCAAACTTTTCGGCCAAAAAATGCTAGTTCCAAGCAAAAACTGGGCGAATTTCGGTTGAATCTGCAGAATCCGGCCAAAATTGGAACAAAGCCAAACGGAACGGATTTTTCCATTGAAGGAAGAACAAATCCGGCAAGAATATGGCTTCAGGCGAACGTTTCCAGGCCAAACAAAGGGTGTTTGAATCGATTTCCCGGTAATGGAACCAATTGATGATGCCAAAATCGTCAAATCAGTCCAAATCCAAGCGATCGTCTGCTCCGGGGATTGCTAGGCCTCAAAATAAGACAAAACACGTAAACTAAGCCGGGGCTTGACCGGCGAAGGCCCTCCGGCGTGAGAATAAGTCACGGTTTTGTGGTGAGAAACTAAATTGACAGAGTTTCTGTATGTAAAAAGTAACGTACCAAATAATGTGCCATATGAATTGTATTTATAGGGATGGATTGATAGAATCCATGTTGAATTGAACTTGTAAAGAGATAAGATATAACCCTTAATGAATTATATCTGTTATGGAGTCATTATTTGACTTGAATTGATATAGATGGTTACAATCCTGATGGGATAATGACTGTTGAATCCTTGTTTGAATAGGACTGTTCATTCTGCTTGCCGGATAGCCAAGGAACGTAAATGCCTTATCTCGGCGTTTGTGTGTAAGCCGAGATGCATGATTTAGCTTCCTCGTCCATTGATGGTCTGGCGGCATGTGACTATGCCGAGACGCATGATTCTGTCTCCTCGTCATATGGAGATATGCCGAGGTAAGAACTTTTACCTCTTCGTCATTTATGACTTCTCGGATCATGACGAGCCAAGGTATGATGAGCCCATTGATAATGTAAAGCCGAGGAGATACCTCTCGGCATACGAGGAGGGTATCCTCAGCACTTGTAATTGGGGCATTTATACTTGTATCTTGAGCCTTGACTGGCTTTGTTGATAATGATGTACGAGGCCGAGGAAGCCCATGGTTGCTTCTCATAACTTGTATATGGATTATGTTTATGGCCCAATCCATTTGGGTCTGACCGGACAAGCCCATGTTCGTATCTCGGTTTATAATGTTCATCCCTATTTCTTGGTCATATAATTTCCCCATGATTGTTCCGACCCTCTTTTGAGTCCTTTGGATCCATGATGGTTGAGTATATAGGGTGATGATCAAGATACTACTCCTTCCGTCCCTAAAATATTGTCCTGTTGTACATTTTGCAATTATTAAGGAATAGCTTTACCTTCTTGTACCTTAGTAGATTTGCACTAACATTCATGCCTAAGTTTAGAAATGGAACATACTTTTTGAGACAAATCAAAATGACAAATGAGATAATCTTTCAGGAACGGAGGGAGTATTAACTTCTTGATTACTCCCTTTAATGTCATTCCCCCTCCCTTTTTATCTCTGTCTTTTTCCTATAATTGTTCTTAACTTATAAAGATAAAAAACATGAGAAACCATAAAGACTCAATCTTTATCTTAGTATTCTTATATCTTTCCTTTCAGTCTACTCCTTGACTTTCTTCATGAATCTTTGCTTACATTAATGGTTCATTAGATTTTTGGTTGCTAAAATGATGACTTGGACCCAAATATTGAGACTCTCTCATTTAGCATGATCCAAGGCTATGGATGAGGAAACCAAAGACTAGTCCTTACCACTAATGGGTAAATATTTTGGTGGAAATCAAGTTTTTGTGATTTCCTTCCCTATTTCTAGCTTTTACAGCAATTTTAGGAACAATTTGTCCAAATTGCATTCCTTGGACTTTGTTTGTTCGCCGCCGACCGGCAAGTCTTTTCAGTGGACTTTCCTTATCTCCCCTTTTCCTTATGCATGATCCCGCTGCTCTTTCTGAAATAAACATTTTTATAACACACTCATATTAGCCTAATGCACACACGCTTAATTAGAACAAAGTCGGAAGTCCGATCATTTGGGCATAGGGGGTGATCTCTTGATAATCTCCCCCCTCCCCCTTCGTATACCCGATCACAAAAAAAGCCTTCTTCAAAGTTTGAGTCTCTAATCAAATGGAGTGGCAATCTCATTTTCATAATATGTGATTTTGAGTACCTTCCCGACCATACTCAAAATCCATGTCAAACTTTCCACGCGGTACGGCGTGGGATCGGGGTATTCACATATGGCATTTTTGTAAATAAATGTCTTGACACATTTATGTAAGTAAGGGACTTAATTGGTGGCGTTTCTGTAAATAAGTGACTTAAATGTAGGGCAATAATGTGAATATGTGAAAAAGGAAAAGACTCTCATACTTTAACTATAAGAAACGAAGTGTTGTTATACTTCAGCTATACGGGCAGACTAGTACTTGACCAATAATGATATCGAGCGTGTTTGATTTAACTGTGGATGACATTTTGGTCCTTGAAATGTTGAAGGGGTTTCGTGAAATGTCGAAAATGTATGGTCTTTTTATAGAATTATGCTTATAGGCTGAAGGGGCCTAGGGAAAGTAGCCCAATAATATATTTGATGAATATTTATTTATTTATCTAAAAATAAAGTACAAGACGTGGTTTGAATTGAACACATTTGAGACACATAATATTTTTGAGTTGTATTGATTTGGGAAAGGGATGGATCACTTATGCTTCTTTCCACCAGCAAGAATACGTTGGATTTGAAGGCCTCTACTGAAGGCTTGGTTGAAAAGCAGTCTGGTCTGGAACTCTGATACGAATGGAAACCACGCAAGGACAGCCACAGGTGCAAAAATCAGTATTCCCATTAGGTATTCATATCCCCGGGCTAGTGCTTTTACTGATCCCCACATTCCTAACCCCTTCACTGCTGGCCTACATGCTTGTGCTATCTGCAAACACCAAAAACAAAATCACTACTTTTTTCTTATTTACTTGATGGGAAAAATAAAATAAAATCTATCAGATACTCCATCCGGCCTCAATTAAAAACCAATTTTACATATATTAAGAAGGTAGTTAAATTGGTTTAGTTGTTTTGATTTTATCACAAAAACATGTTAAATTACTAATATATCCACATATTTAATGGGTAATAAACGTGCACTTGGCTTTGAAAATGAATAATTAATTAGGGGTACTTTTAGTAAAATGGTATTAAATACAGGAGTAGAATGTGCACCTGCAGAATTGCCCATCCTGTTGGTAAGAAGGCAAGGAGGCTGGAAAAGATGTCTCCAACAGTAAGACTAAGGAAGGTAAAGAGCATGCAAAGAATTATTATGAACCCCACAAACAGGAACAGCTTGAGAAGCCGGAACATTAGCTGAAAATCTGCACTGAACTTCTTTCTTCCCATGGATACAATCTGCATGCGCGCAGGTAGGTCAAAACAAAAGAAAAAAAAAGATGAATAAATTTCAAGATTCGATGTTGAATTTTGACTAGTAGTACCTTCAAGATGACTATGACTGCAAAGATGACCAGCCAAGACAGACCATAGACCTCAATGCCTTTGTCGTTATTGGCCACATGAAGCTGATAGACAACCCCATACTGGTATACAAAGAAACGGAAAGAAAGAAGGATTTCAGAGAGACGTCCAATAAGACCAGTGAATTGAAGGTGCTCCTGTTCCTCATCCCACCAGGACTCCCAGCTCTTTGCAGCTGGAACACCAATACCTCCTGTTACTTATCCACTTTGACCAGTCATCCCAATCTTCAACTATCTTCTGCCATTCAAACCCTGAAGGATTAAACAGGAATGGAGCAAACAACCATGAAACCACTAGGAACCACATCGACATTGTTAGGAGGAGGTAAGATAGTGAATCAACAACTGCCGACCCATACTTGTGATAAACTATAAGCAATATCATAAGCTCTAGCCCCTTTGTGAAATGGCTCCGAGAGTACATTCTGTAGTTCTCAGCAAACCTCTCGTGCCTGACAACAAAACCACGTCCTGTTGCTCTGTACTTGGCACCCCCATGCAAAATCGTACGCCCAAAGTAGTGCAGCTTTGTCCCCAGAGAGAAGGTAAAAAACACTGATGCCAACTGAAGTTGCATTATTATCATGTCTGTAGCTGCTGTTCTGAACCCTCTCTCTAACCCAATCTCCATTATCATGGGCAACGCCATTAAAAGACCAAGCTGAACTACCGACTGAGAAGCCATCGCAGCTTTCAGAGCAGTATCTCCCTTTGACCTTGCAAACTTAACTATTGCCTTCTCTAATCCACTCAACGAAAGATACAGTTTTCCATACAGGTAAGCATAGACTGTCAGGACTACCAGCTGGATAGGATAAGATCAGTTATTAGCTACTTAGAAGAATAAACTGTAATTTTTTCCCATTGAGATGATACGAATTCCAAATAGTCATAAGGAATTACCATTGAGCTGACATAAAAGCCAGTGGTTGTGTAGTAACATGAAAGCATCCGGAAGAAGTCAAAACGGTGGCCTAATCTGTATATATCTCGGCTCAGTGTCTGCTCTCCATTGCCACATGCTACTTTTGCTTCGAATAGTGAGATCTGGTTGAGGCCAACATCTCTCCCTTTTCCAACTTGTATGTACTCGTGGTGCGTTATATTACCTCTTCTAAGAGTTGAGTTAAAGCCTACAGAGGAGCAAGTATATGCAAAAGAATATGTAAAAATTTAAAGAGTGCTCATATACCAATGAAGGTAGATGATTCAAGAATGTACCAGCAAAGATGTCTTCACTTAGATTGATTCCCCTAGAAGCTTTGCTGATACCACCACGGGTAATGTGGAAAATTCTATCGAATACATCTGGATGTCCATAGTGGAACCGAACCCTGAATCCAACCAATTTTGTTGCAAAATGAAGTGAAAATATATTTTCCTTTTCCAAGTTTCACATTACAATAAATGATATTCCTATGGTGTGGTTAGAATTGGACTCAGAGGTGCTAGTATGGATTCTCAAAGGAGAGGCCCAGACTCCTTGGAAAATTGCTTATCTTGTGGGTAAAATTTTGCTATTAATGAAGTATATGGATGTTCAGGTAACACACATTTTAAGGGAAGGTAATAGAGTAGCAGATGGGTTGGCAAATGAGGCAGCAAATGTTCAATCTAATTTGGTTTTCTACTCCTATTCAGAGCTCCCAAGGGATTGTCAAGGCCCTTACAAGATTGACAAAACATTGATTCCTTATGTTCGACGGTGATATATGGCTTGAGGTATGGGCTGTCTTTTGCGCGCACTGGTGTTTCTTCATGGTCTTGACCTTTATTCTTTTGCATGGATGTGAGCGTTCTACACCCCAGACATGCTATAGTTTGTTGTTGCTGCTTAACTCCTTTTTTATGTTAATAGATTTCACCTTCCCACATTGTATTGGATCATTTAGATCCCTTCCTGTTAGCGTTAAATCCTATGACGTATTTCCTGTTTCTGGACCATGGTTTGTACTTTATTTTCATTAATTAATAAAATTTAGGGTGTACCGTCTCCTTTCGCCTAAAAAAATAAATGATAGTCAGTTCATAATTGAAGAGATTAACTATAGGAACCGATCATTAAAATAAGTGCATAAATTGCAGTTCTTCAAAACTTACAGTTCTCTCAGAAAAAAAGAGGAGTATTTCCTACTCACACACTCTCTCATTTATTTTCAATTCTCTTGATATTCAAAACCTTTGTGGTCATTTCTAACAAAAGTTGAACCAGATTTATGTGAGTTGCTAGTCGGGGTCAAAACTATCGCTCATTTCAGGTACAAGTTATGTAGCCCAGATAGAATACTTAATCCTTCTGTACAGTCTTCCCCAGTATGATTATACTGATTTTGAAACAATGTACGTAACATGACTGCCTCAGATAGTTTCTGTCTAAACATATATGGAGTATCACAGAAGAAATGCATATCCATCTTATTCTGTTCTAAAAAGAAAAGAAACATACTTCAAAGGTCTTGCGAGAACTCGTTGACCAATCGTGACAAAGCTTGTTTCTTGATTTGACATAAACCAAGCCAAAGAAGAAACACTACAAAAGAAGTGAGATAATATCAGAAAAAAGGTATATAAGAAATATGAAACAAAAGATAGCACTAATTTCAGTGATTCTCCAACCTTCCAGTGAAGATATGTTCACGAACACCCAAAATGGTTGGAGGGCGTACTCCATGATCCTCATTAAATTCCTCAAGCAGGTTGCGCATTTTAAAAGCTTCTTCCAAGTAGTTGTCCTACAACCATAAGCACAAAAGCATTAGAACTTACTCTTGCAAGCAGAATGTCTAATACAGTGATTTAAAACTCTTGACTTTACCTGGTTCATATCAATAGTCTGAAGAGCTTCACCTCTAGTAAAAATAATGGCATGGTTCTGATTCTCTGGTTTTCCTTCTCCTATCTTTATCGCACCTGGCAGTTTTATCCGGTAGATTTCCTATAAAGAGAAAAAGGAACACACTCTGCTATATAAACTATTAGGAATATAATATCATAATATTATATTCAAGTATATATTGTTATATATTAAATTAGGAAACACAATCCTTGTATTAGATTAGGAAACACAATCTTTGTATTAGATTAGAATCTTTCTCCTTCTAGGAGATTACCTCCTCATTGTAATCCTATAAATATGTATTTCTAGCATCACAATCAATTGAGTCATTCAATTCAATTCCTCTCTTCCCTGTTTTGATTGACTTCGTCTAAACCCTCTTTATTCTAATATGGTATCAGAGCTAAGATCCATAGAAGAACTTCTCCGCCACCTTGCTTCCGCCACCAACTACCAAAGCCCCCACCACCCTTAAAGTTTCCAAGATGTTCAACTTGCTGTTCATAAAACCTTTCTCTCTTTAAACATTGTATTGCCGCCATCCTGTTCTTTGCTCTAGTAAACTCCTTGGCCTTTTCAACTTCAGCAACAACCTTCTTCAATAAGATTTTTTTTCTGTCAAAACCCTCACCACCAAAGCTGCCGCCAACCATCATAAAAAACGCCCCACCCAAAGACAACCCTTATACACCAAAACCACCTTCATCACCAACTTCGCTTAATCTGCCAGCAATCAACAAAAACCTACTGCCATACCCCTTCCCACCACCACCTTCAAAATTCTTAGCAACAACAACCACCACGGCAGCAACAACTGCAACTGCAGCCACAAACCCCCCCTCCCCACCAAACTTCCAGCCGAAACCCAAGGCAAAACCTCCTGCCATAACCACCATTACTTCCGCAAATCCACCACCAAAACTATCATAACCTCAACCAAAACACTTCAGTCCAGCCAAACCAACCCTAAACTTTTTTTGTTTTTCAATCCCCTCGACTCACAAACCCTTTTGACCAAAAACCTATATTTTTTATTATTTCTCCCCTTCGAAATTTTTTCTTCTTCTTAAAATTTATCTCAATGTAACTTTGAGTATTTTTTTTCTCCTCTTCACTTAATCTCCCTTGGAAAAACAAACACAACTCGTTGTCGAGACATAACTGCAACTGTAGCCACAAACACCCCCCCACAACAAACTTCCAGCCGAAAGCCAAGGCAAAACCTCCTGCTATAAACACCATTACTTCCGCAAATCCACCACCAAAACTATCAAAACCTCAACCAAAACACCTCAGTCCAGCCAAACCAACCCTAAACTTTTTTTTGTTTTTCAATCCCCTCATCTCACAAACCCTTTTGACCAAAAACCTATATTTTTTTTATTATTTCTCCCCTTCGAAAATTTTTCTCCTTAAAATTTTTCTCTTATCTCAATGTAACGTTGAGTATTTTTTTTTCTCCTCTTCACTTAATCTCCCTTGGAAAAACAAACCCAACTCGTTGTCGAGACATAACATCGTCATTGAGACGTAGTCGTTGAGACACAAAGTCGTCCTTAAGACGTAAAACAAAACCCAAACCAAAGTCGTCCTTGAGACGTAAAAGCAAAAACCCCAAAGAAACCAAAGTCGTCCTTGAGACGTAAAACAAAACCCAAACCAAAGTCGTCCTTGAAGACGTAAAACAAACCCCACACCCAATTCATTATTGGGACATAAAATCATCGTTGAGACATAGTCGATGAATGAAAAAAAATGGCCGCACGACCGTGCGTGCAAATTGGCAAGGCCGTGCAAACTCAGCATAGCTTCAGCAACAGCAAAATCTTCCGCAACAACAACGTCTTCCGCAACAACAAGTCTTCATTATGTCCAAGATTGGACTCTCCTATCATCCGTCCATCTTGCGGGAGCATATTAGAAATCTTATATCATAATATTATATTCAAGTATATATTGTTATATATTAGATTAGGAAACACAATCCTTGTATTAGATTAGGAAACACAATCTTTGTATTAGATTAGAATCTTTCTCCTTCTAGGAGATTACCTCCTCATTGTAATCCTATAAATATGTATCTCTAGCATCATAATCAATTGAGTCATTCAATTCAATTCCTCTCTTCCCTGTTTTGATTGACTTCGTCTAAACCCTCTTTATTCTAATATGGTATCAGAGCTAAGATCTATAGAAGAACTTCCCCGCTACCTTGCTTCCGCCACCAACTACCAAAGCCCCCACCACCTTTAAAGTTTCCAAGATGTTCAACTTGCTGTTCATAAAACCTTTTTCTCTTTAAACATTGTATTGCCGCCATCCTGTTCTTTGCTCTAGTAAACTCCTGGCCTTTTCAACTTCAGCAACAACCTTCTTTAATAAGATTTTTTTTTCTGTCAAAGCCCTCACCACCAAAGCTGCCGCCAACCATCATAAAAAACGCCCCACCCGAAGATAACCCTTATACACCAAAACCACCTTCAGCACCAACTTCGCTTAATCTGCCGGTAATCAACAAAAACCTACTGCCATACCCCTTCCCACCACCACCTTCAAAATCCTTAGCAACAACAACAACAACCACGGCAGCAACAACTGCAACTGCAGCCACAACCGCCCCTTCCAGCCGAAACCCAAGGCAAAACCTCCTGCCATAACCACCGTTACTTCCGCAAATCCACCATAAAAACTATCAAAACCTCAACCAAAACACCTCAGTCCAGCCAAACCAACCCTAAATTTTTTTTGTTTTTCAATCCCCTCGGCTCACAAACCCTTTTGACCAAAACCCTATATTTTTTATTATTTCTTCCCTTTGAAAATTTTTCTTCTTCTTAAAATTTTTCTCTTATCTCAATGTAACGTTGAATATTTTTTTTTCTCCTCTTCACTTAATCTCCCTTGGAAAAACAAACCCAACTCGTTGTCGAGACATAACATCGTCATTGAGACGTAGTCGATGAGACACAAAGTCGTCCTTGAGACATAAAACAAAACCCAAACCAAAGTCGTCCTTGAAGACGTAAAACAACCCCACACCCAATTCATTTTTGGGACATAAAATCATCGTTGAGACATAGTCGATGAATGAAAAAAAAATGGCCGCACGACCGTGCGTGCAAATTGGCAAGGCCGTGCAAACTCAGTCATAGCTTCAGCAACAGCAAAATATTCCGCAACAACAACGTCTTCCGCAACAACAAGTCTTCATTATGTCTAAGATTGGACTCTCCTATCAGCCGTCCATCTTGCGGGAGTATATTAGGAATATAATATCATAATATTATATTCAAGTATACTCCCTCCGTCCCACTATACTTGACACCTAAGGGGTGGGTTCAAAAACCAAGGAAAAAGAATAAAATAAAAAAAATGTGTGGTGGAAAATGAAGAGAGAGAATGAGTGGGGTAAATAGTAGTGTTGGTTGAATAAATGTGTGGTAGAAAATGAAGAGAGAGAATGAGTGGTGGGGTAGAGTGAATATAAAAATATAAAAACTTGGTTATTTTTGGAAGGTGTCAAGTATAGTGGGACGGCCCAAAATGGAAAGAAGTGTCAAGTATAGTGGGACGGAGGGAGTATATTGTTATATATTAGATTAGGAAACACAATCCTTGTATTAGATTAGGAAACACAATCTTTGTATTAGATTAGAATCTTTCTCCTTCTAGGAGATTACCTCCTCATTGTAATCCTATAAATATGTATCTCTAGCATCATAATCAATTGAGTCATTCAATTCAATTCCTCTCTTCCCTGTTTTGATTGACTTCATCTAAACCCTCTTTATTCTAATATAAACATGGTCCTTGTGGTTGGAATTCAGAAAGAATGATCATGAACACCAGGAGAGAAAGAGGAGTCATACCTGATCAAGATTATCAACAGCTTTGACCAGCACTGAATAATAGACCTTCTGTGATTTGCCACCTTGCCTTTCTTCAACTTCATCTATATATGCTACTCGGAGAGCTGGATTGCTGTTTGGGAAAGGAATGAAATTTTTATGTATACCAATAAATAAGTAGATTATACAAAATCTTCATTTTCAAAAGAAGACTTACTTAACCATCAAATTCAAAATGTCTGTTGCACGACGATCCCCACTGCGCTTCTGGTTTCCATAATTTTGACAAGTAGCAACGTATGTGAATTTCATGTCTGCTACAGCCTCCAATTGAGCATATAGGGATCTCTGACTTTTCTTATCCTCCTCTGATGGAATTGTGACAGCTTTGTAGCCTTCCAGTATTTCTGCTCAGTTGGCATGTAAGGAGTAAAAGGCTAGATTTTTTACCTCAGATGGTTAAAGATACAAAATTCCCTATGTTTCAGAATTTAGAGTGATGTGCAGAGGAGAACGTGTACCTCAAAAGGCATATCCTTAGTTATGAAACAAAAACGAAAAATTGAAATGCGATAATAATAAGGTTCGTGAGACATGTCCTTCAAATGATGGAAGCCGTACTCATGTACCTATGTTCACAGTAAACTAGTGCGAGCTCAATATTGGCCCTTGTCACTCGGTACTGAAAAGTATTAAACGCATTACTCGAGCATAGTGCTGCTGCTAGACTATGAAAGGATACATGTTTACTGGTTAACAACCGTAACCGTAATCACATTTTTGAATAATATCCTCAAAAATACGTATGAGGGGTCGGCATGTAACATATTTGATTGCACTAAATCCTTTGCTCATTCTAATATGAATACAATGGCAAAGATAACTATTCAACTTTTACTTCAAAACATCTCGTAGTTCATTCATGTCATTATTAGCATGTGTTTAAAATGAAGCCATTGGAGCATCTGAGTTTGTTTACTTTAACTCTGTAGCTCAGAACACAGTGATTTATGTAAATCATCAAAGCTCTTGACGCTCTCATTCTATCCACGAGTTCAAACATACTTATACCCTCAAGTAAATTAATATGCAATGAAATGAGGATCTGGCTCCCATTCAATACTGAAAATCTTGTCGATTTATTGAGCATAAACATCCTCTTACCGCTTTCTGAAGCCATGTCAAGAAAAGCCTGAAGCTTCAATGCTCTTCTATAGTACATCATCCCTCTAACTGTAAAATAAATATCAATTAATAATAGGAATAATTAAGAGGGAGAGAAGAGGCGGTTCTATTGATAAAGTTTCAATGTGCAAGTACTAGTTCTGCAAAGTGTTTGTCCTCTTAGGGAAACCCAATGACGTAGCTGTAAAACATTCTCTTCATTTTCATAGACCTCATGTTGTTCTTTGCAGTTAATACGCTCCATGAAGTTCTCCCATTCATCTGAAAAAACACAAAGGGGAAATGAATGTGACAGATGTGCATAATTAAAGTCATTAGAAATAGAAATGTAGTTTGGAGAAGGAATTAATAAAATGCGAAACCTGGAAAGATTTTTTGCAGATAGTATATGATTGATATACCATCTTCATTTTCCATCTCAAGGTCACTTTTCGAATATACAGTCTCTTCACTATAGTAGGGAGTCATGACACTGCAATTCCAAGTGAATTTGATTGTGTCATGCCAAAGATTAGAAGTCTTAGTATTCATGCACTTCTAAGAAAACCTATAGCGAACCAATTAATAATTGCTCCCTCGATCCCAAAAAAAAATGGTATAGTACAGTGGCACACTTTTAAGGTTGTAGCTCACTTGCTTTTCCAATCATGAAATTCTTGTAAAAGTATTCCCTCTTTTGAAAATGTAACTCTTTTCTGGGGGATGGCTGAAAATGATAAGTACGACACTTATTTAGTGACGGAGGGAGTATATATTTAAACAAAAAATAATAAGATAAGACTCCTCTTAGAGTTCATTTGGAATTTCACTGTGTGAAACACTGTGCTCCTTCCGGAGGAGATGATGACTTAAAAACTAACAAACTCTAACAGCAGGATCATTTGTTTTGGCACTAATTGAAGGGCTCCATACTTCTGGGTATGCAACATGTAAACTTATGAAGCATACAATGGCCATTAATTGATCAAATGTCTTGTTAGTAAGAACATAAATCTATGTGAACTATCTGATATCACCCAAAGAAAGACCTGGAATTATTAGAAAAATAACACAGTAGAGGAGACATGAGCCACACCTGAAAGATAGCATTTTACGAACTCGTGGTGCACGTGGCATATCCATGAATAACGAATTAGTGAAGAATGTAATCCTTCGCCGGGCTTCAAGGTTAGTTGGCACCTCCATGGCCGATTCTTTTACCGTAAAAAGGAGATAGAGGCGCTTTATCTATAGTGGGAAAAACAAATTGTAAATAACTGCAATGGAAATTAAAGTTTTAACATAATACATGCATATGCATGTATGTGTACACATGCTCATGCAAAAGTTAGCATGTCTGTGCATGTGTCTGCTTGATCTGTTAGATTTAACATATATACAACCTGTTCTTCCCATTGTGATGTAACGACAGGAGGGAAAACAATAGCAGGTCTGGAATCTGTATTAGTGAAAAGCTGCCTTCCAGAATCCTTGCTACCATGACCAAGTTCTACCAATTCCCTATAATAATATGAAAAAATAGATATTTAATATAATTTGTAGAGAAACATAAGCTAAAACAGGGAATGGTCCACTTTTATCTTCAATTTTTGAGGAGAAAAATTGCGGGTATATTTATGCTCAAAATTCACAGACCGAATTTCATTCACCATCATGTCACGAGTAACTACTTCTAACATGTCTTGAAGTAAAATAACCACAGCATTGGTCTTGGATTCATCCGCATCTTTCTGCAACGCAGCAAGAAAGTGTAAGCTTTCTAACAAATGAAAATGAAGTTTAGTATGTAATAATTAACATTTGTGACTGATCCTAATTAATCCATCTTGGACTTACCAAAATTTCCACAAGCTTGACAAATTTTTCACAAAGTGTAGGTAAAAAAACCATTCTGAAGTTAGCAAGAAGCGTATTCTTTGAAATGCTATTTTCAACTTCTTTAATAATGATGCCAATCATCCTGTCAATATCATAAAGCTCATGCTTTTATCAATAATAAAAGAATAAACAAATTCATAATGCATAGATCCCTTCAAAGCCAAATGTATATACCAAAAATTATTAGGAACAGAAGAGATGAAACCAGAAAAGAGCCTTTAACATAAACCATAATTGAAAGTGAGTGATCAATCACTAAAAGGATGTATGTGTTGCATTACCAAGCCGACCTATATGAAGAAGTGTGTAGTATATAATAGTGTCACCCACTCCATTAGTATGAAGCCTTTTGGGAGATTCCCAAAAACAAATTCGGTCATGGCCTAAAGCAGACAATATCATACTAATGTGGAGTGGTGGTGGTGGTCACAGTCCCAATAACTAGTATCGGAGTCATGGTTCGTGGATGATCCCAAGCCACTCCATTAGTATGAGGCCTTTTGGTAGATTTCAAAAACAAATCCGTGCTCCATTAATATGAGGCCTTTTGGGAGATTCCCAAAAACATATTCGTGCGGGTAGGACCCAAAGCAGACAATATCATACTAATGTGGACTTGTGATGGTGGTCGCGGTCCCAACAGTGGGGTACTTAATTTTAGAGGCTGAGGACATAAAAAGGATGTTAACTGTAAATCTGAAACCGAATAACGATATAAATGCTATACGGTATAAAGTAAAGAGAAAATTGAACTGAAAGACTGGACATGTACTGAATGTAAAGTTGGATAATGTGGAAATGAACAATGAATGAATGAATGAGATTGAAAAAGGTAAAAGTAGCTTAGACAACCTCTTCTCAGTTTCCCCAACAACCAGAGCATTAAGGACAAGTTTAAATGATTCGTAGCATTCAATAACAGCACATTTCATATAGTCGTCTGCACATATACGCTTCCAGAGGTCTGAATCTTTGGATCGATATTGAGCTGCCATATCCAGTGCAACTGGGATCTGAAAGGGTAGACGGTCAAAAATAGAGTAAAGATGAGAGATGAAAAAGATCTTTCAGGAGAAGGCATCAACCTTGCTAGCAAGCAGAAATGGCGGCCACTGGATTAGTTTCAGGCTAGGATCTGAGGAATAAGGAACTAGCAGCAGGTCCATCTCCCTGGAATTGATGAATACTCGGTTTAGTTTTCATGCAATGAGGATATAATAAGGATGAATAGGCTGAAAGATCATAATGTCAGTTGAGCAGTCTTTCCTGTCACTCAAGAGATCTTCTTCGCGGAAACTGCATATTACTTCATTCCATAACTGAGCAAACTTTGCTGCTTCAGTTCTCCTATTTGGTGTAACCTATAGGTGCTCAACAAGAGGTTTACTATAAATAAGAATCCAATCATGTTATATTTTTCTTGAACATCAAAATCACGAAATAAAAATTGTAACCTCAGCAAAACGCTTTGAAAGAGAAAATCCCCTTTTCTTGGTCTTATCTGAAGGAACCAGATATGAGTTGAAAGCACCGGGCAAGGATTGGAATCTTGATCTTAGCATGCTTAGAGTTCGTATCTGCAAGAAAGGAAGTGAGTATGAACATTTATCAGACATAGATAATGCTCTAGATAGTTAAATGTTAATGTGTACAAGTGAAAGCTTACATGTAATAGTAACTCAAATTTAACTTTAAATTATTCTTTTTCTTTTGGAGGGAATTGGGGATTAGCGAGAGTAGAACAGCCAACTTCTCTTACGGGACCTGGGGTACCAAACAAGCTAGAGCTGGTCCAGCAAGACCCTCTAGTCGATCTAGACCCTGGAAACTTCATGTTGTATCAATTTATGATTCTTGGGTCAATTCAAACTCTCTGGATTATAACTGAGTTCTTTTAAATTCATATATTGTGAAGATCATAATTGTTGCATACATGATTATCAAGCTCACAGCCTAATACCCATGAACCTCTATAAAAGAATGATTGATAAAAGACCATTGTGACAACATTATTCAGAAAACTATGACCGAGTCACCTTCCTACTTGCAGTTTTTGCTAGGATTAAAAGAAGGAACATTCAAATACTACTTCCTCTCTCCCCATCATTTAACTGAAAAGGGATTGATGAAGTATATAAACCGGACTTACTGATGCATCTAACTAGAAAACGGCTCTCCATTAACAAATAATCTAGGTCCAAATGGATGTATATTCATTAAAAAACAGATGAATAAAAAAGGGATAAGATCTATATCCACCAAGACATGACTGCACTTGAGAAGAATACAGTTTATTGATAAAGTAATACTGAAGAACATAAAATGCGTAAATGATGTAGAAGAAAATAGAATTAAGACCTGATTTCTAATATCATAAGAATGATTTAAAAAAAGGGGAAAATAGTACCTCTCCAAGCCGATCAAAAGCCCCAATCACACCACCACACAAAGTTGAAAATATAGAATACCATATTTGAGCATCCATAAAATAAATCTGCATAAAGTTGTGAGCTATTTTGAGTTACTCCAGAGACAGTATAAAACAGATTTCTATTCAATAACAAGAGAATGGAATAAGAAAATGTTGTAACCACTCAAATTATCAAGTAACTGAAACAGTAACACTTACCAAGATTACTGGTAGCCACATTGCCACAACAGCCCCATAGTTGTTTCTAGCTGCAGTTACAGGGTAATTGTTAAATTTAAGAAGTAATGAAAGAACAAAGCTAGCTAAAAGTAAATATATACCTTCAGGGAAAAACTCATGCCAAGCAAATTGAACATGCTTAATGTTCATTATATCTTTTGTTGGCTTTATCAAAGGTTTTATCTGAGGGGATAAAGAAAACCCATCAGAGAGAGTCCGGCCACTCCTAAATAACCTTTTTTCTAATAAACTATGAAGTGTTCTTATACCTGGATGAAAAAGCTAAATGCAAACTTGGAGCACATCAGAAACACCCAAAATAGAGTATACCTGATATTGAAATATAGATTGACAGTAGAAAAAAAAATCAAGATAATGACAGATATAATGAAAAGTTAACACATAAAGACCATTACTTACTTTATAAGTGCAAATTGACTTTCATGCATTCCTCTTCCCACATAGATTCTAGGCTGCAGAAATTCAGGCAATGAACTATCAAGACGAATATTTAGTTTAGTATTTAAGGAAGAAAATCATATTCTTCCCTTTCTTCGTCTTCTCTCTCTCTCTCTCTCTCTCTGCGTGTGTGTGTGTTTGGTTAATAAAAAGCTCAGGCTGTACTTTACTAAATATTCTTATACTACAGCGAGGCATCAAAAGTTAGTGAGTTAATCTTTAACTGCTGTTCATAAATTAAGGGGAAAAAAGAATGAATAAACAGCTTAAACTTCCAGACTACCATTGTTCCGTTGCTATTCATATCAATTTCTTCACATTGATTTTTCATTTTTTTTCCTTTTTATTGGTATGTCAAATCTGTATTATGATGGAACTTGAATCACGAAGATAAGTGCAACACTTTCACAAATGATTGTTTGAGTTACGACTTTTTTTTTTGAGGACGGTACCTCCCTAGATTTTATTAATGTAGAAAAGAAAATTAAAAACAAGGAGGGGAACATGACCACCTCAACCTCCCTAGATTGTTCGAGTTATGAGTTTTCCACTTCAAACAGAAATAGTTTCATAACTTTTGGTTTATCTATCTAAACAAAGCAAAAACACGTCCTTTTGGATACTCCGCAATTACATCAACTTATCCAACCGGGTCCTAGCATAAATGAATGGTCAATATTCAGATGGTAATTTAACAACTACTGCGAACTGATGAAAGGTAGGCAACATTGGTTGAAGGTTAGTGAAATATTATATATAATGGTGTATACCTAACAAGAAAAGAGAAAAATCAAAATAGAAAGAAAAAGCTCATACTTGAAACTAAAGCTAAGAGAAGAAGGCACTTTAATTCCCCAGATATCGAATCTTGTGGATTGAATGTATTGAAAACTCATACTTTCCAGGATAAAGTATTACTTGAAGAATGGTAAAATTAAAAAAAGCTTTTGCCTTCTACAACATTCATTGGAAGGTGATTAATTGTTCTCTTCAGGTCTTGAGGTACATATTTGTGTCATGAAGATGTTGTAGTTACGGGTTGGATTGGACAATTTATACAAGTTAAAAGTCCATCATAATAGAAAAATACAAGAAACTTGCTAACAATAGAGAGGAAGAGGTAAAACAAGAGTACCTGTGACCACCAAAGAAGAAACCTTACGACAAGCCAGTCAGAGTTCTCAATCCAACGTCGAAGCATTGGAAATATAAACAATACTGCTGCGAGTAAATTTGGGAGCAGATACAGAGCCACAGCCATCAAATATAAAGGAGGAATGCCCTTAAATTGATTAAGGAAAGAAAGAACATCTTTGATCCTTCCAAACTGCATTGAGTTGTTTTGGTGCAGATAGCAAAGTGGAAGAATGATGGACCATGTGAGGCTCGTAATAATCTTCAAAATATTTCTCAGGACATCAGTGAACCTCCATCTATGATATCCAGGGAAGTTCAAAGCAAGGTCCAACACACCTAATCAAAAAAGCATAAATCAATTCATTATGACATCCGTATTCCCAGTCATGATGTACAAAATCAAACATAAAGAACAACAAGTGCTGCACAAATTTGTTTCTTCAGCCATGAGGTAAAAAGAAATAAAAAGAAAATTTGTTGAAACAAGTATTTGTATTCATCATCTGGAGCCAATGCAGCTAAAAATTACAAATACGTACTTTGAAGGAAGCGCAGAAAGGCTGCGGTAACGAAAATACTGGAAAGCTTATATAAGACATCCTTGCGGAAAATATCGAATATTGAAATATCACTCCATGCAATGATAACCATAGCCTGCAATTAAACACGCTGTTTGAGAACTTCAAGAATCTATTTCAAGGAGCATGGACAATCTATATTTATGTTCTTTGCCGAATTTACCTGAAGAGCCAGTACGAGAAACGTCCACAAACGGTCAAAGCTTCGAAAATTATGCCAAAATGATCGCGTCTCAACAAAATAGGACTTCCCTGTGCTTCCAGGCTTTTTGCCAGAGGATTGTTTTCCCTATCATTACACTTGCACTAAGCAGAGAACCAACTCTTTGACTTTTCATAAATTATCTGAAGAGATAAAGGAGTACCTGTGCCACCTCTCGTGTTGATTTAAAAAAATCACCATCATCGCGCATTGGCCATCCCAAAGAGAAACAATCAGCGGACCTACAGAATATAAGGCCAGAATTCTAGTTACAGATATAGTCCAGAAACCCACAACCCTTTTTTTAATCTCAATAAATACACAAATTTCCAGATATTAGCCAACTACCAGAAGTATTCATTAAGGTCATCGTAATTGCACCAAGCAGCATGAGAAGCTTTTCCATTTCTGCTTCTATTTGCTTCCTAGAAATCAAGACACTATACACTAAGTCTGAAAGATATACCCTGAAAGTATGACTACAAATTTTGGACCAGAAATTACCTTTTCAATAACTTGATAGATGGGAGTTATGACCTTACGCAGGAAAGCCTCGTCATCTCCACCATAAGAAGGCTTAATGTTTTCTCCAGTGACAATGCTGACATTTCCGGCCAATAGACCATGAAGTTCGTACGCCATCTGAAATCAATTGCAATGAGATACGTAACAAATATGTGCACGCGTGCACACACACACGCATACATACTTTGAGCCATATAAATTTACTTGAAAGATTTGACATACGAACAGCTTACATTATGAAAAATATAACAGAGGCACTCTGGCATAAAGCGTACATTAGCTGCTTCACCCCAGATAAGAAGATAGAGACCCATATAAAGTAGCTTTCTCTGTTGAACTTCTTGTTGCCCTTGAGGAAGCCTAAATAAATATTGATTCATGAAAACCTCGAGACAACGCATGTCTTTTTCTATGAGTAAGCACCTAGAACAAGGCCAAAACTGTATATCTCACCGTAAACTGTGTTTTCTTCCCAAGTACTTGCACCACGTTTTGTAATTTTTGAAAAGCTTGTTCATAACTGCATCTACTGCTCGATCATCAAGCTGCTTAATAGAGATTTTGTTAGATTGATCTTCAGTCATGACCAAGTTCAGACATTATGTGTTAGACAGAAAAGAAGCAAAACCTATAGGAAAATTTCAGAGGATAAGTAGAATACTATGTGGGTTATACTCTCTCCGTCCCAAAATGATCTTCCCACTTTTTTTTTTTTGCTGTGAACACGAAAGTACTTTGAGCAATAAATCTAAGTTAATTTAATTACCTAATGGAAATTTAAAACTTGTCACTGATAAAGTGATACACCATTATAAATACTATCAATAACCGTTTTTAGATGTTCATTAGGATAATTAGATCAATCAAAAATTATTATTCAAAGTGCCTTCGTGTTAACATAAAAAAAAAGTGAGTAGGTCATTTTGGGACAGAAGGAGTATTGGGCTAACTCATGCAAGAAGCAAGTATTGCAGTTGGGCTCCAAGGTGTAAAGATACAAAAGTCCAATCTAAGATTCATTCAGATATTAGATAATTGCAAAGACAATAAAAAAAGGCTGCAGAATGGAAGTAGAGTTGGTTTATTGTTTTCCATGCCTTGTTACCGGGTTCTGGCCTCGGAATAAGTCTTGCATGAGGCTGGGCAAGTTGCAAAGTTAAATGTTCCCTCTGGTTCCTGACATTATCTTTCTGCAGACAACAAAATAAAGGAGAAAAATCAGATAGCCCATAATCCAAATCCCAGCACTAAGAATGAAATGATTGAGCACAAACGAAGGGCACATGCCTGAAACCCGAACATAGCTCTTAACCAATCGAGAATATCCAGTTCCCCTGATTTCTGCTTGTGCTGGTCGACCGAGGAAGGCCAATTTAAGCCATGTGTATTCCGAAGTGCAGAGACAGCCGCCTTGATCTCTTCAAATTGCATGATAGACTGTGATTCACCAAAAGAATCCAGGGGCAGAATGTTGTAGGGGGCATAGATGACCTTCTTTGCCTCAACATCTTTGGCTGAGGCAATGATCTGGAAAAACAATGACAATAACACAACCCAGAGCCATACATTGAATGACACACAGAACAATTGTCAGTGATCAACTTGTTCATATTATTGATTATAGAGAAAAATTGTACGGTATAAAATTGAAAAGTAAAGTGGTAAATAGGGGGACTGGCCTCAGGTGCAACTTCTTCAACTTTTTCAGACTTGTTAACAGCACAGAGGACTTCGAAAAGGACACCGGCGACTTGGTAAGCTTTGCCGAGTTGGGCTCTGTTGATAATTCAATTCAGTCAAGGAAATGAGAATTTCCGGATAATTAGAAGGAGAATGAGTAGCCATAGCCATAGCCATAGCCATTGTTGGGTTGGGTGGGACTGGGAAAGTTACCTATCGGCTTTTTCACCCTGGTCGATTGCGATGACATACTTTTCATAGTACTGTTTGTAGAAGCTCTCGATTTCCCGCGCATCTGTCTTTTTAACGCGAGAGGCCAAACTTGATGCATTGTCCTGTTATGTTAATAGCATGTCAGTTAATCATTTCTCTTAAACTCCCCCAAAAAAGCCCTTCCATTCCATATATTGTGACGTGAGTGAGACTATGCATTCCAAGATACAAGCAATGGTTGAGACTAAACCTCCGATCCGAGCCCTCATCCATCTTCTATCAGTGTATTGTTTCGTAACTCAATCTGTCTTGTCCAATTAATTGGACACGAAATCTTCCGCACCACTTTGTGCATCATATTAGGTACCACTAGTAATCTATATCCAGTCTTACAAAAAAAAAAAAAAAAAACTACCCATAGTAATTTCATGCCATAATCATATGCACTTTCTTATGCTTTAATAAAGTTTAAATGTTGATTTCAAAAAGAAAAAAAAAAGGAGAAAGTTTAAACGTCACTCTTGTTGGGCTAGCACAAGTACTATTCTCTTCTCTTATTTCTCTGAAAATTAATTTTATATTTAAATTTTATTATTAATTTAATTGAATATTATAAAAATAAAATCATACTATCATCCTTACAAATTGGGAATCAAAATCAAAATATGGTAAAAATTGTATTTAATTTGTCAACATTTTATGCAACAATGCTTAAAAATGACTACAATACTGAAAAGAGAGAGAGAGAGAGTTTAGAGTAATACCCACCCGTTCTAAACGTTGAAGAAGAGCCGTCTTGAATTGACGAACCCCACGACCGCTTGAGCTGGGATCCAACCTGTGCGCTTTCTCGAAGGCATAGAACCGACCTAGAGAGTATATTTCCAAATATTTTCATAAAAATCAATAAATCAAAGACGAAAATGAAGAAAAATAGGATAGGAGTACGTACAGAGATAAGCAACGCGAGGGCGGTCGTTTTGAATCTCGGTGGCGGCGCGAAGGATGGGAGCGATTTGTTGGAGGGAAGACGGGACAACCTCATTGTCAAACACCTCCATGGAGAAGGTTGTTGTGGCGGCACTGCGAGAAGGTCGCCTCGTCAGCCCTGCTTCCATGGTCGATGACGACATTGCCGCTCGATCCTCCTCTTCAATTTCCCCCGGCGGCCGTACCTAAAACCACCTCCCATACATACCACACACATTTTCTCCGATCAGAATTTAGGCATATGATTTCGAAAAGAAAAGCTATATGGCGGACTCGGAAACAGAATGTGTTAGTACGTACAATTTACCTCTATGATGAATGTCTCGTCTCGTCTCTGGATTAGATTTTCAAGTAGGATTGATTAACATGGAAGAGCTTCGCCTGCTGCAGCAATTATACGTGCGAGCGGAAAGATGATGCATGGGAGAAAATTAATTAATGGACGGAGTTGAGTTGAGATTGCAGCAAAACTTTGGTTGTTATGGATTGACACGTGTCCCTACTGTAGAGGTTAACGGGGGTTGCGAAGGTCGACCACCATTTGCGGTACTGTCTGGAGGCGAGGCAAGGGCCGGGTGCTTTTCTTTTATTTTTTATTCAACCACGTCATATTTCCTCCGTGCTGACCAAGTAATAATTTTAAGGGAAATTTGCATTTTAGGATAGAGTTTAGGATACGTTCACAATGTAGATCTCAATCTTTCACTATTTTACAATTTAAGGTTCAAAGTTATCATCTTGTTGTCATGTTAAACTTTTTAATCAATTGTAATTGTGTTAGAAAAACTCATTAAATAATCATGTGTAAACCACTATTCATTTAACATAGGCTATTTTCAAAATTTTCATAATCTTCCCTTTCTCTTCTCTCTTCTCACTCGCGTCAACCTCTATTCACCCCCACCCCTCTTCGTCAGCAACCCCTCCTTCCCTTCTCTCGCCTCCGGCCATTCCCTCTCGATTTGGGAGGAGAAACGGGAATCTCCATTGGAAACGCTAGCGATTGAGGGACAAAAACACTTGAAAACACAATCGAATCAACTTTCCACATCTTGTCTTCCATTAACGATGAGCTCTACAACCCTTCTTTATGGTCCACTCCTCCTCTCTTACTATTGTTAATTCCAATTCCAACGCCATTAATGGCCATCACCGCACCTCAAACATCGTCAATGGCGACGACGTTTCCTTCTCCAATATCTATCCCCATTTTGAACCGAGCAGTGGAGCTTGTGATATACCCCGATCCAATTTGGGCCCGACAACTTGGAGTTTCAAATTATTTTTGGAATTGGGTCAATCTTAGCGGACTTAAAAACAAACAGAGTCGCAACGCCATTTTAGTTTAGGGTCAAAATTTTGAAAAATGCCCGAAAATAGAGAAATGAGTTCGGAGGTCACGTTAAACTCCGGAAAGAACATTTGACGTTCACCCGAAATGTCTCGTAAGACGAGTCTTCCAAACTTGAAACAATGTTTGTGTGTGTGTGTGTGTGTGTGTGTGTTTAAAAGGTTTGAGTTAAAGCACTTTCTGGAAATAAAATAAGTTTGCTTTGGGACTGGTGAAAAATGGTTTAAAACAGCCTGGAAACCTGAAAGAACAAACAGAATCGAAAATTATACGCAGATGACAATATCATCCGCGTGGATGAAATTGAAGTACAATATCCTATGTGCGGATCACCCGGCAACTTAACATTTTTTTTTTTTACGAGCTTTTTCGCTGTCTGTAATTTCCAGAAAGTTAACTAGATTTACAGAGTTTAACCTGCATCAGAATCGGGAAAAACAATAAAGCAAGGAATGTTTGATTTTTGGCATCTATGCTTGTCCTCTCTTTTCCTAGACTTTGATTAGTGATCATCTAAAGCGATTAGTGATGATCAAGCTAGATCAAGCCATCACGGGGGGTACATTAGGACTTGAAAGCATGTCATTTGCAAGGGGAAGGGAGATTTAGCATGAAAGTAAGTTAATAAGCAAAGATAGTAGGAAATGCTTAGAATGAAAAGATTAGGTCAAGATTTATCAACTTTAGAGTGAGATCTTTAAGGTGGTCACAAGAATGACCATCCTTGAGATCTAGGCTCAAATGTATCTCTTACATCTTTGTTTGACCTAAATGTGAGTCTTAATGATGTTCATCCATGAAAATGTTTCCAAGGTGAACATCTTAGACTAGAATGGGACATTTCAAGGAAGTAAACAATATAGACCATTTAAGATGATCATCTATGGAGATTGGTTCCAAGATGACCACATTTTAGGTCAAATAAGAAAGTAAAGACTAGTAGGGTAAAAGGGGACATGGGAGATGACATGAAAGTAAGGGGGATATAGATCTCTTTAGAAGATCATCCATGGAAATGGATTCCATGGAGATCCTCATGGATCCAAGGACAAAAGAGGAAAGGGGTTGAACAATAAGCAAGTAAACAAGATTAAATCATTTAGACATGAAATGGATGCATGAATAAAGAAGGTTTAGGTAGGGAGAATGAGGGTTTACCAATGGTTACACCCTATATTCTTGGATTAGTGTTTGAGGCTTGAGGAGTTCAAGTCTTAGGTAAAAGTAGTGGATTTGTGGTTGGTTTTGGTGTTTAAGGCTGTTTGAGAGGTTAATCCGGCAGAGTAACAGTAAGAGAATGAATTTTGTTGCTTCTGAAAATGAAGGAGAAGGGCTCAATTTATAGGTTGGCCATGGGTATAATATCATCCACGTGGATGATTTTGGCATGATGAATTCATCCGCGCTGATGAAATCGTCAGCGCGCCTGGTTTTGCAGAAAGGCATTTTGGCAGCTTCTTGCTTAGTCAAAATTTGCTTTTTTACTTAGAAATTACGCTTTCCAGCGAGGCCACTGCCATTTTTTTATTCCTAAAATGATTATAAATTATTAAATTGGGCTGACGGAACACTAACGACCCAGATTGGGGCACTTATAGTAGCCCCTCGGCGACGGTCCTTCCAGGGGAAGTGGGGTCATCGACAAAAGTGAGGATCCCAATCTGGCAAGCTTTACCAGATGGGCGAGGAGGTGACCGAAGTGCTTTTTGTTGCCGAAGATGTACTCGACTAACAAAGGCGTGCTTCATCACCGCAGACTTGCTCGGTTGGCGAAGGCATGCTCTTTTGTTGCCGAAGATGGACTCGACTAACGAAGGCGTGCTTCATCACCGCAGACTTGCTTGGTCGGCGAAGGCGTGCTTTTTGTTGCCGAAGATGTACTCGACTAACGAAGGCATGCGTCATTACCGTAGGCGTTGATCGGTTGGCGAAGGCATGCTTTTTGTTGCCGAAGATGTACTCGACTAACGAAGGTTTGCTTCATCACCGCAGACATTGCTCGGTTGGTGAAGGCGTGCTTTGTTGCTTAGCTGGGGAATATTCAGGCTTACGATGACTGCCGGGGAAAAAGAAATCGGGCTTACGATGACAGCCGAAAAGAGGATTCAGGCTTACGATGACGGTCGAAAAAAGGTATTCGGGCTTATGATGACGGTCGGAAAGAGGTATTCGGGCTTACGATGACGGCCGAAAAGGGATTCGAGCTTACGATGACGGTCGAAAAGGGCTTCGGGCTTACGATGACGACAGAAAAAGGCTTCGGGCTTACGATGGCGGCCGAAAGGGCTTCCGGCTTACGATGGCGGCCGAAAAGGGCTTCAGACTTACGATGACGACTTACGATGACGATCGAAAAGGGCTTCGGGCTTACGATGACGGCCGAAAAGGGATTCGGGCTTACGTGACGGCCGAAAAGGGCTTCGGGCATACAATGACGGTCGAAAAGGGATTCGGGCTTACGATGGCGGCCGAAAAGGGCTTCGGGCATACGATGACGGCCGAAAGGGATATTTGGGCTTATGATGACTGCCAAAAAGAGGTTCGGGCTTACGATAACGGCCGAAGTTGAGAATGACGAAGGGAATGGACTTCCGTTAAGTTTTATTTGAAGAAGACGGGCTTACTTTGGAGGCCGGAGTTGAAAATGAGGAAGGGAATGGACTTCCGTTAAGTTCTATTGAAGAAGGACAGGCTTACTTTGGAGGCCGGAGTTTAAAATGAGGAAATGAACGGACTTCCGTTAAGTTCCGTTGAAGGAGGACGGGCTTACTTTGGAGGGCGGAGTTGAAAATGAGGAAGGGAATGGACTTCCGTTAAGTTCCGTTAAAGGAGGGCAGGCTTACTTTAGAGGTCGGAGTTGAAAATGAGGAAGGGAATGGACTTCCGTTAAGTTCCGTTGAAAGGGGACAGGCTTACTTTAGAGGCCGAAGTTGAAAATGAGGAAAGGAACGAACTTCCGTTAAGTTCCGTTGAAAGAGGACGGGCTTACTTTGGAGGCCGGAGTTGAAAATGAGGAAAGGAACGAACTTCCGTTAAGTTCAGTTGAAAGAGGACGGGCTAACTTTGGACGCCGGAGTTGAAAATGACGAAGGGAATGGACTTCTGTTAAGTTCCGTTGAAGGAGGGCAGGCTTACTTTAGAGGTCGGAGTTGAAAATGAGGAAAGGAATGGACTTCCGTTAAGTTCCGTTGAACGAGGACGGGCTTACTTTGGAGGCCGGAGTTGAAAATGAAGAAGGGAATGGACTTCCGTTAAGTTCCGTTGAAGGAGGACAGGCTTACTTTGGAGGCCGGAGTTGAAAATGAGGAAGGAAATGGACTTCCGTTAAGTTCCGTAGAAGGAGGACGGGCTTACTTTGGAGGCCGGAGTTGAAAATGAGGAAAGGAACGGACTTCCATTAAGTTTCGTTGAAAAAGGATTGGCTTACTTTGGAGGCCGGAGTTGAAAATGAGGAAAGGAACGGACTTCCGTTAAGTTTTGTTGAAGAAACTAACTTTCGTTAAGTTTCTGTTATGCTGGGGATCTAGGTGTAGAGTACCAGGAATTAAAAGGGAAAATAGGGGTTTTACCCTACAACTTTATCCGCGCGGATTAAATCAGCAGGGCGATGGGTTCTTAGAGCAGAACATGCCCTGCTTTCTTCTTTCTTGTTTTCAAACAGCATTGCCGAGAGAAAGAGAGAGAAAAGAGAGAATAACCTCCATTGTTGTCCAAAATCTCTACTAAAACCTTCAAATTCGAGGCTATGGAGCGAGGGGAGGGATCTAATATAGGTCGCCGTGGTCGGGTAAGTGGAGCGGCTGCCCCAAGACGCCTTGAGTTGGTGAGGATGAAGCAGCATTACACGCTCTCACAATCGGTCAATGATGAAGTATATCCGGATATGTGGCAACATTGGTCTACCGATGACGATCTCCGCATGGTATGATACTCAATTTCGTTGATTTTATTGATTTTGCTTCAAAATTGGTTCATGCTAGCATTAGGGCTTAAATGTCGAAAATTTGGGGCTTTTGTTGATTTTGCCCTTGTAACGTGAAATTGACAATGCACGTGTTTAATTGAATCTATGGGTAGCATGAATATGCAATTTGTTTGCGAAAAACACGAGTAATTTGCATAATGTAAAAATAAAGTGGGTAAAAAATTACCGGACTTGGGACGGGCCTTTGCATGTGTGATTTTTGTGGTAGAGACTCATTTTTATGAATGCATGTGTGGTAATATGATAACTGAACGTGAGAAAGAATCCATGTATGCTAGATTTGTGGAAATAAAGTGCATGAGAAAAATGGAGAAAATGGTGTCCAAAAGTGGGACGGAGTTTATTTTCTCTTTTTCATGTGTTCGCGCCTGCTGTGTGTCATGTATGTATGTATTTGTGCTGTTTATTGACATACCTGTGCTGTGCTGTGCTTACCTGCAGGGGAGAGCAAACGTCATTCAGGACAAATTGGATAAGCTGAAGACGAGGGGCTATATGGAGGCAGTGATTAAGCTTTGGGATGCTTTGCCCACAGCTGCTAGGGAGGGGTATAGGAGTCCTCGGCAGCTTGTCGTTGACTCCAACCTGTATGATTTTGTGGAGTGCTTGAGAGGGTTAGTGAGGATGCAGAAGAGCAAGGGGCTCTACTTGGCTCTGGTCGAGCACTGGTGGGACGTCACCCACACTTTTCATTTCTTTTGGGGCGAGGCCACCGTGACCCCCACTGACTACGCTGCCATCACTAGCATGTCCTTCAAAGGGCGCAGCATAGAGTGGCATGATGGTTATACCGATAGGGAGTTTATGGATTTGTTGGGTATCGTTCCTGACCCGAGGAAGGGGATGGGCATGGAGTATGTAGTGGTTGTCGTGAAGCTGACCGAGAGCATAGCCCGGTATGACAGAGGGGACCAGACTATCTCGACCGAGCAGGTTGCCCGCTGTTTTTTATGGTTTACTCTCTCTAGCACCTTGTTTGGGCATGCTGAGGGTACGACCGTGTTTGCTTTGCTGGGGTCCCTGGAGGACATTGATAGGATTGATGAGGTTGCTTGGGGAGAGGCTGGTTTGGCGGAGTTGTATTTCACCTTGGATAGGTACAGAAGGAAGGAGTCCACCTCCCTGACATGTTTTGAGTTCCCGTTGGAGGTATAATCTTTCTCATGTATCTTGTGCATATTGTGTATGTATCTTTGTATTGACGGGTTCCTCTTGTTGGGTGCAGGTCCGGGCTCTTGAGATCTTCGGATGTGCCTTGTGGGACCATGTTCGGGTGAGGCTTTTGCATACCCGGCTATGCTTTGGTGGACAAAGGATTCTCGAGTGAAAAGGAACAGTCGGACCAGGAGAAAGATGAAGTATCAGGACATGGTGCCTTATTTAAGGGCGGAGACGAGCGAGAGGTTTAATTTGTACCCCTGGAGCCGATTTGAGGTTGACCAGCTAGGCGGTGCTGAGCGTTGGACGGAGCAGTGGATCATGCGGGGCCTCATGTGTGATGTTTATTATCTGGGGGAGAGGGTACCTGGGAAGCACGATCATGCGGTGCTGAGCGTTGGACGGAGCAGTGGATCATGCGGTGCTGAGCGTTGGACGGAGCAGTGGATCATACTCTCGCTTTTTCCAACTATTTATTTCAGCTTTTGCACATCTTATGATATTGCCTCGACTATTTCTGATGCTTTCATTTTTGTGCAGTATTCGGCTCGGGTTGTTGATCGGCTTCTGCGTCAGGTCATTGGGGCCAAGAGGTTTATCAGCAACCTCGTGACATGGGGGAATGCTCGAGGCTCTTCAAGGACATCGCGGCCAGTGCCTGGTACTTCTACGCGGGAGAGATCCCCTATTCCAGCTAGAGGGCCTACGCCGGGTAAGCATTCCATGGAGACTCCTCGCTCCCGGTCCAGAGAGTCAGTTCCTCCACGACAGTCAATGGATGTACCCCTTTCTCCTCTCATGGATATATGAGCACTGAGATCTCTAGGGATCATGTCATCTTTGGGGGTATGGAGGGACCAAGTTAAGTGCAGAGTGGAGCCGGTGAGACTTCTTCTTCACACCAGGGAGGCTATGGTGCTTTTCAGTCGCAGGGTGATTACGGGACTCCCTTGCAGACTCAGGGGACATATGGCCAGGGCTCTGACGCTTTCTCCTTTGGTTATGACTTCTTTGCTGACATTGGTGTGCCGTATCGAGGTGTGCCTGCTGACCATGATGACACTTATTCTGACGCTGAGCGGGATGATGTGGAGCTGGGGGTTGCCTTTCCAGAGACAGCTGCTGAGTCCGAGCACGGCTTAGAGGAGGGTACGGAGGCATGGCAAGGCAATTGCTAGGGAGGCTGATCCCAGTTCCGATTCTGGTAGTGATTCTGACTGATGGTGAGTTCCTGCATTTGTTAGGGCAGGGAGAGAGAGAAAGAATGCACATTATTTCTATTTCTATTTTTGGGTTGTAATAGCTAGATTACTTTATTATATTATTTTTTTTTGTTAATTATGCGTTGAATGCAAGTTGCATGAGCCCGGTTTTGTGTTTTGTATGGGCACATATGTGATATTTGGTTGGGATTTGGAATATATACTGTGATGGGCAGGTTTTATACAGGCTTTGAGCAGTTGGGATGAAGATTTCACCGGGGGACATCAGTTTTTACTACTGTCAGATTTTTTTCTGCTGGGTGACAATATCATCCGCATGGATGAAATTGAGGCTATAATTTCATAGTCTTCCGGTGTAAGGCCATCAGACGACTTTAGGGACTCGAATTCAACCGTAAGAGACTCAGAGGACTTAAGATAAGTGGACACAAGGGGACGAGAGACTAATCCAAGCTTCGTAATCATCTCTTCTTTGCTCGCGGACGGACCGGAGAGGGACTCCCAATTCTTCAGAGGCATTGTAGACTGCATAACCATAGCTCGGGGATCTAACAACTTCCGTCCTCCTACTTCAATCACTGCAACCATTTCTTCTACTAAACCCAGGTCTATCGAATCTAGAATTTGCACTTCTTCCCCAAACATCTGCTGCATGACAGGACCACCCCACACATCTGGAGAGAATTTTGCAGTCTTGGTCTTTGGTACAACCAGTTCAAATTCGACATTCGTGGCTTCTTCGACAGTCGGGATGACCTCATTGAGTTTCTCAAACTACTTTACTAGCTCCGGTACTCCCTTGAAAGTATACTCACTTTTCACTGTGGTAGTAGCCCCGGGCATATCGGGTAACTCAAGAAACATTCTTTGGATGAGGTTGGCCTTGGTTCCCCTGAACTTGCTAAGATCCTCTTGCAGATTTTGTATCAAAATGTTTGACTTGTCAACAAATCAAGGACGAGCATCAGAGACCGGCAGGGCTACTTCAACCGTTAGATATTCCAGAGTGGAAATGGGAAGGAATCTCGATGGATTTTGTGACCGGTTTGCCTCCGACCTCGAAGAAGATGGATGCTATTTGGGTGATAGTTGATAGATTGACAAAGTCGGCTTATTTTCTACCGGTGTCAACAAAGTATTCGATGGAGAAGTTAGCTTAACTGTATATGCGAGAGATTGTAGACTTCACGGAGTTTCGGTTAGTATTGTATCCGATAGAGATCCGAGATTCACCTCTAGATTTTGGAAGGCGTTGCATGAAGCTTTGGGTTCTAAGTTGAGTTTTAGCACGGCGTTTCATCCAGGATATGTTAAGGGCTTGCGTGATGGTTTTTCACTTGTCTTAGGAAGATCATTTGCCGTTAGTTGAGTTTGCTTACAACAACAGCTATCAGCCTAGCATCGAGATGGCTCCGTATGAGGCATTGTATGGGAGAAAATGTAGATCTCCAATGTGTTGGGACGAGGTTGGTGAAGCAGGCTTTGGGGTCCGGATTTGGTTAGAGATTCAACGGAGAAAATCAAAGTGATCCGAGATAGAATGAAGATGACTCAGAGTAGACAGAAAAGCTACACCGACAACAGAATAAGAGACTTATCATTTCATGTTGGTGACTTAGTGTTTTTGAAGATCTCTCCGAGGACTGGGATTAAAAGGTTTGGTAATAAGGGTAAATCAGCTCCGAGATTTGTTGGTCCGTTTGTGATTTTAGAAAAAATTGGTGAGTTGGCTTATCAGTTGGCGTTGCCTCCATCTCTTTCATCTCTTCATGAGGTGTTTCATGTTTCTATGTTGAGGAAATATTGCTATAACCCTTCCCATGTCTTGAGTTCTCCTCCCGAAGATATTCAAGCGGATATGTCATATGTAGAAGAGCCCTTGAGAGTCTTGGAGTTTCAAGTTAGATAATTGCGAACTAAGAGTATTCCGGTAGTGAAGATCCTTTGGAAGAATCATATGGTTGAAGAAGCAACTTGGGAGCTAGAGTCGGAAATGCTTGAGAAATACCCTTGGTTGTTTGAGCGTGCAAGAAAGTCCATTCAAAATTCGGGGTAAATTTTCTTTAAGGGGGAGTGAGTATCACGACCCTAATCCTAGGCACCATTTTAGCACATGTTGAGCACGTGGGGTTGGGGTTGTAGTTTATCATTTATACATTTTATGCTACTTGTTGGATTTTATGTGCTCATTTTGATATTTGACAATTTATGGGATTTTTGGATGTTAATAAAATTAAGTTAATGATTTAATGTCTAAATGGAATAAATATAAAATGTTGTAGTGAAATGATAATATTTGAAATTTTAAAGAAAAAGTTTATAAGTGTTGAGGTGCTTTAGTGTAATAGTTGAAGGTGTTGGTGTAATGCCCTAGGCTTTAGTTATGTTTAACTTAAAACCGTTATGTATCGTCTTTATCGTTTAAGTTTATTATTTGATTATTTTATATTTTGCATATTTATTGTAATAATCTCCGTCCCTAATTATTAAGAGAATAATTAGTATAATTGTCAATGGATAATCATATGATGATTATATGCATAGATATGCACATTGAAATTATGGGTACTTGTTAGTGAACAAGTGACTGGACTTGTGAACAAGTGACTGGACTTGACCCGTATGAGATTTATGTCATGGTCAAATGTCATAATTAAATCTCATATGGTCACTTCATTTAGTCCCTAGACCTGAGATTATCATGACCTTACATATGATGAAAGTCATGTTTGATTTTAGTCAAACGATATCTTAACACGATATTTATAAAGGCTATCTTTGGCATGATCGGATTCATGATGGGAAGGATGATAAGTCAAGATGGAATTTGTCCCTCGAAAGAGAGATGTTTTGATTGGGCCCCTTGATGAGTGATAATGATGGAAAGTGTGTGGCCACACCCCAATGCGATTGGATTATCATTATACTCAAGATTGAGAAAGCATTGAACAAGTACAAGTTGACGTGGACCATGACTTGTGTTCAATATAACATCGTGAGACAAAGGGAGAAATGGAAGTGTACCATTGGAAACGTGAACTCTTACGTTATATTATTTGGGTAGACATAATGGCTTGCTAGAGTTCGCTTATGTCTTATGAGGGTCGATTTGATCGAGCTCATTGCCAACCTAATATAATCCTATTGGGTCACACACAACTAGAATGAATTGGTTAAACCAAGGAAGAAAATGATTGAGAATTCCTGATATGACCTGAGCTGCCGTGCGACAGAACCTGTCCAATGGACTCATTGAGTCGTGCGACACATTAATGCCTGAGGCGTATACAGAGCAGTTTCCTAATTCGATTAGGAAACTAATATCAATACTAAGGTAGTATAAATATTAAGTCTGTAAACCCTAGAGCCTAGCCGAAATTTTCCAAGGGAAAAATCACACTAAAAGGTTTCTCAAATTTCTTCCAAGGATTTAAGGATCTAGCAATCCTCAAGAACCGTTCTTGGTTCATTCTTATGCGTGGATACAACAATGGAGGGTCTTCGCTCGTACGACGATCAAGGCCTAGAGTTCTATTGTTCAAAGCAATATGATGGTTCAAAGGTTTTTGAAGATCGAAGATTGTGATTCAAAATCACACCGATAAATCGTTCGATAGCTCAAGACCGGAAAGCAATAAAGGTTGGTGAATTCTATCTCATAGGAATCCACTTTAATCGTATAGAACGGATCTTAGGGCTTGGGTTTTGTGCTATTTAGATGCTTGTTCCGCTGCGCATGGACCCATAAAACTCAACAGTGGTATCAGAGCCCCGTTCGTATGGTTAAGTTTGAATTAACATGCTAAAATTAAGATATAAATCGTTTATATGCTTATTGCATGTTTTATGCGGTAGAATTTTGATTGTTTGTGTGAAACAATGTGAAAGTCGTTTTCTGATCATTCTGAATTAAGTCTATAAAAGTTGTTTACTTGATTTGATTGCTTTATGATTGGAATTGATTGAAATCCAAAAAATTGCCAAACTGGCTACTCGAGTCGTGCGACAGAGTAGGCCACGATTGAAAAACCTGGTAGTTGGGCTTGATATGTCACGCGACAGAACTTGGCCATGGTTAGTGTCTGGTCGTGCGACATATATGATCTTCAGGTAGCTTCTGTCCCGTGACAGAACATGCCTGATCTGGGCAATATCAGTTTGTTTCATAATCCTGCTAGTCTGGGAATATGTTTGCAATCTGATATGTTTATGTATTAATCTGGATGCTATAAATTTCTGGAAATTGAATTTATAGGGCTATGCTAGATTAGTTCATTATTTATGCATGCTTAATTAATTTAAATGTGTTTTTATTAATTGTTGCGATGCATGAATTATGTTTGTTGTTATGTGATAAGAATTTTATTAGATGTTTAGTTGAAACATTGAATAATAATTTGTTAAATGTTTAGTTGAAACGTTAAATTTTGGATTTCTGATTGTTTATGAGAAACAAGTCAGTATACAAAGTATTGATTATGTTGCATTCAAATTGATAGTATAATTGTGCATGACTAGGAAAGTTCTGTCGAAGGAAGACTTGGTACTTAAGCAGTCCTTGTGGCTCACCTATTTTCTTGGGAACTTACCTGGTGTACATTATGATTATCTTTGTTGATATGCTGATAATCTACTTTAAAGAACCTTCATTTAACTTTTAAGTTCTTTATGCCAATCCATGATTAAAACACTTGAGACCAGTCGGAAAGTTTTGGGTCGGATAGTTTTGGATGGGCTTGCCATAGCAAGGTGCTTTGATTCTATTTCGTTTGCGAGCAAGATGAGGAAATGGTGGTTCCTATACGTTTAAAGTGGATGAACTTAATTGGGTTATCAAAATGGTTTTGGACCCAAGGCATAAGATGAGATTAAAATATGCATAAACATATGATGTCTTAAATAAATCTCATAAAAGATCTAAGAGTCATATACGATATGATTGATGTTTTATACCTAATTAATTTAATCTTGTGCGGTGCGCCATAGCGTACTTGAGATTAAATTAAAGTTGGATCTTAGCCCATTAAATGCATATTATGCTTATTTGCATTGGAAGGTGTATGATTTAGTGGGAGTATTTGTAAAATACATTATTTGCTCTTAAATGATAAATGTGTTGGTATTGATATGTGTTCATATAATTTGTATATTTTGTTGTAGAAGTAGCATTACATAATGATAATTGCGATTCGTCCTTATGAAGGACAAAGTTCGAAAAGAACAATACAAGTTATTCTGATTTGATCAAATGCTCAAGAATTGTTCTTAGGCAAATGTGTACGTTCTTGACGAATCCGTTCCTGCTGAACCCACTGTAAATGTTGCAAAGGGCAAATAAGGAGCAACATTAGAAACATGTTGATGATTCTAATAGCATTGCTTGCCTTATACTTGCCACCATGTTTAAAGGCTCCTATGAAGAACCTTGAACACATGGAAGTTACTTTTGTTCTAAGCACAACGCACAAAGAAAATGTTCCAAGTGCAAGCTAGGCAAAAGATGTACGTTGTGGTGAAGGCTCTTAATTCATGAGATGAAAAAGGAGCAATCCGCAAATGTGTTAATGGTTAACACAAGAAACGGGTTCAAAAAGGAAGGAAAAGTAGGTAAAGCAAATGTTGCTAAACCTATGACAAAAGTTGTCAAAGCCGAAGAGGCTAAACCCAAAGTGTCTCAAAAGGATGCAGTTTGCTATCATTGCAATAAGATTGTCATTGGAAGCAAAGTTGCAAGGCTTATTAGGAAGGCCTAAAAGGTGAAGAAGGGCAATATGATTGCTACTACTTCAAGTATCTATATGATAGATATTTTCCTTTCGAATTCTTGTTCTTGGGTATATGATACCGGATATGAATCCCACATTTGTTTAAATGTGCAAGGAACAATGAATAGAAAGCTACTCAAAGAAGGTAAATTAAACCTATGCGTGGGAATGAAGCAAGAGTTGCTACATTAACCATAGTGACTTATGAAGTCACTTTACCTTGTGAAGTAGTACTTGTTTTGAACAAGTATGACTACGTTCCGGATTTGAGTAGGAGTATTATTTCCGTTTCTTAAATGGATGATGAAGGATATAATTTTCTTATTGAAAATAAGAAGTTTTATATTTATTTAATGATATGACTTATCGTATTGCATATGTCATTAAATAATCTTCATATCCTTGATGATGAGAAATAAAATAATATTGAAGATATCTATAATATGAATGGGAAATCTGAACCGAACAATATGAACAAACGCGTTCATATGGCATTGCCGGCTTGGTCAAATAAATAAGAAACATATATCTAAACTCCATTAACATGGAATTTTAGACTCACATGACCATGAATCATTTGAGGAATGTGGATCTTATTTATTGGGATTATTGACCAAACTACCCTACACTAAGAGTAGTGGGAGGGCTAGTGACTTATTGGTCATTATACATGAGATGTATGTGGACCATTAAGTAGCATTGCTAGGGCAAGACTTCGGTATTTTATCACATTTCACTAAAGACTTATCTAGATATGACTATGTCTATCTGATGAAGTCCAAAGGTGAATCATTTGAGATGTTTCGAACATTTCAAGATGAAGTATAAAACAACTTGGCAAAACTATTAAGTACTTCGATTGGATCGAGGTGGTGAATATTTGAGCCAAGAGTTTGACAATCATCTCAAAACTATGAAATCGTTTCAAAAATGACTCCACCCAGAATGCCACATTGTATGGTATGTCTAAGAGGAGGAATTGAACCTTGTAGGACATGGTTCGTTCGATGATGTGTCAATTAGACTTTCCTATTCCCTAATTCCTTTTGAGAAAATGCATTAGGAATAATGTGGTTACACTGAATCGAGTCCTTACTAAATCGGTTCCTAAGGCTCCACATGAGATGTGGCATGGAAGATTGTCTTTCATGAAGATTTGGGGTTGCGAATCTTATGAAAAGAGACTTGTCTCTTATAAGTTAGCACCAAATCTGACTAGGTTATTTTTGGAAATTAATCTTACAACCGCAAAAGAGAACAAAACGTTTGTTGCTCTATACGATTTGTTTCTTGAGAAATAGTTTCTCAATAAAGAATCTAGTGGGAGTAAAATTAATCTTGGAAAAGTTCAAGAAACCGAAAATAATATGGAACCAAGAGTAGAGATGGAACCAAGTTCACAAAGAGTTGTGGAACCGGTTCAAGATGCACAAGTCCATCGTAGATAGGATAGGTTACGATCCGAACTCAAGAAATATTGATTTCTCGTTTCAAAAAGTAATAAAGTGGAAGTCATTGAGAATGACGATCCTACTTCCTATCTAGAAGAGATGTCCACTCCTAATTTGGATAAATGGTTAGGAACCATGGAGTCCGAATTGCAATCCATGATTGATGATCAAGTTTGGAACTTGATTGGGCTACCTGAAGGTGTAAAAACTAAAGGGATGTAAGAAGGTCTTCAAGACCGATATGGATGGGAATGTGTATACTTTCATGACTAAGGATTGTAGCTAAGGGATTTAGGTTAATTCATAGTATTGACTATGTTGAAACCTTTTTGCCAGTTACAATGTCGAAGTCTATTAGAATTTCAAATTGATATGATCACATATTGTGACTATGTGACATGATAAATGGATGTCAAATGACTTTCTTTAAATGGAAAGATTATTAAGAATGTGTATAGTACACAACCCGAAGTTTTGTCGATCCGAGAAATTCTAATAAAGTATGCATGTTGCAAAGATCCATGAGATGGGTTGAAGCAAGCTTCAAGGAATTGGAATCTTCACTTTGATGAATCAGTCAAAAGTTTGATTTCATCAAGTACGAAGATGAATCTTGTGTATACATGAAATTCAGTGAGAGCGTAGTATTATTTCTATTGTATTATTACAATGATATCTTACTCATTGGAAAAACAAGTTCCAACACTTAAGACTGTCAAGTCTTGGTCAAGGAAAGGTTTCTCAATGAAAGATATGGGTGAAGCCGCTTGCATCCTTGGTATCAAGATCTATAGAGATAGATCTATAAGGATAAATTGGTTTGAGTCAAAATATTCACATTGACAAGTTTCTTAGAAGAGTCTAAGAAGAGTATCTTGTCAATGGGTCATGTTATTCCTCTTAGCAATACTCATTGTCTTATGACAAGTGATGAGCAAAAGGGAATGAATGGAGTTCCATATGCTTCGGCATTTGGATCTGTCATGTATGCTGTTGTGGCCAGATTTTCCATATGTAGACATCTTCAATATCCCTGCATGGCGACATCCTCAGTTGTTCCTGCATATCAAGATGATACTTCACTGTAAGTATTGCATAATATTTTTTGTGTTTATCTAATATTATTTATATCATATTTTACAGTAAGTCAAAGGAGTTAAATCCGGAGATATTTACCAGCACATGGGACTTTTCCCTCAACGCTAAGAAGACTAAGTCAAGAGACGTTGGTTGGAAGGATAAGAGATAAGGCCGAAATTATAGGAGCAGTTTGTTATTGTTTTGTTAGTCTTTTTTATTTATAGGGGACATGGAGATTAAATCACACACATTCTCACACGCTCTCACACTAATACACACACGTTCTCACATTCACCTACACACAGAATTCTTGTACTCTCTCCATGGTCTTCCAGCTTGTAACTACGAGATTTATAGTGAAACCTTTAAGGTTGGATACCTAACTCCCGGGGTTTTTTCCGAAGAGGTTGTTATCTCTAAGGTTTTCCTCGTTAACAAAATCCTTGTGTCATTCTTTATTTTCATGCTTTTGTTCCATTTAATCGAATTCCAAAGTCCCCTCCTTATTGTTTAAATCCATACACTTTCTAAGTTAAGATTCGACATTATTGTTTTTTCTACCAAAACAATTTGGCGCCCACCGAGGGGCCATTTGGTCTATTGATTATTTGGATCATTTCCTAAAACGATTCATCATGTCAACTAACCCGAAGGTTTCCGCCGCCGGCAAGACAATCGTCGTTACTCCGTCGTGGCAAGGCAACCTCGTTGCCGCCACCTCCTCAATCGAAGCCTCGTATGATGCAGCCTTCGCCATCTTCCCAAAAGGCAGGATCTTCTAATGTGGATGCCTGACAACCAAAGTGCCTTGACCATGTTGAATCGGGATAACCAGATAGTAACTCAAATTTTTTGGCCAATGATATGATCAAGATGCAAAGCAAGATCGTAAGCTCATTGCATCCCAACCAAAGAACATCTCGCCAATGCGCGCGAGGAATATCGCCTTTGAAACCGGTGGAGGATCTCCGTTTTAATGAATTCATTCCAATGGGCAGCCTCATCTCGTACTCATCGACGACACCTTCAATGATGTCGACACCTTTTCCGTGATGTCGACACCTTCCAAGATGTCGACACCTCCCAGATGTCGACACCTTCCTTGATGTCGACACCATAATCCGATGACACTTTGCCTGACACCACCCCCAACAGATTCACCTCTTTCATGCCATTCATCACAACACCGTTGTTACCTCAGCCGTAGACAACACTGGTTTGCTTAATAATATTTTTAATAATAATGCTTTCAATCATATTCCCGCTGACCCTTTTGCAGTAATCCGTTAGCCAAGCGGATGTAGGACCTTAGAGAGTTGATAATGAATGTACCAGGCATAACCCCTCTAATCCAACCAAGATCTCGTAATTGCTACAATCACCCCGATTTGTCCCAACAATTTCAAATGTCGACATCCCGAAGCGTTTCGGCGTTCCATCCATGAAGTTGTATGATGGCAAAGACGGATCCGAGAGGAGCATGTTGCCCACTATCACGAGAAGATGGACATAGTGCATATCCCTCTTCAATACGGAGGCCTCGCTTATGCAGGGATTTGGATCCACCTTGTCCTGGACCAGCTCTCAAATGGTCGATTAGGCAACCCCTAGGTTCAATTGGTTCATACGCCCCTCATCAACATGTTCTATAACCAATTCTCATGCAATGACAATTTGAAAAGTTGACAAGTGATCTCTACAATGTGACCCAGCGGCCTAATGAGACTCAAGGATTATGTCCATCGGTTCAATAAGGAGGTGTTAGAAATTCCCAATCTTGACATGTCGATGTACCTACGTAAGCATTCAAAATGGGGTTGAAGAAAGATTCACAAGATATCAAGATTTGGTAATGACTCCTTGTAAGCGGCTAGAAGAAGTCGAGCAGGCATTAAGGTTCATAAGTCTCTGGAGGAAGATGAGTCGCGAAGATCGAAGTCGTCATCCAAGATGTCGACATATGACCATCCCGACGAAAGACCGAATCGTCCCATCGCAGAACCACCGTTCCAATCCTTATCCGAGAACCTGATAACAGCAAAATTAATTCAATTGAGGGTGAGGATGAAGATAGCGATAATGTTCCTAATATTTCGACTATTGCTTTTCGTTGATATTTCGTGTACTTTGTGCAATGGGTAACCTTGGAGAAAAAGCAAGATGGCCAAAGAAGATCGATAAATCCACAGGATGGCGTGACAAGTCAAAATGGTGCGCTTACCACGAACACTTCGGGCATATCATAGAAGACTGCATAGCACTAAGAAAGGAGATCAGCTACTTGCTCTCGAAGGGACATCTTAAGGAGTTTTTGGGGTCCAGAAAGGAGAAGGCAAAAAATGCAGAGGTTCCACATGAAGTCGAGCGACCAGTTTCTCCTCCAAAGATCGACAAAGGTGATCAACTTCATCAGTGGAGGGTTAGAGATTTGTGGCACTTTCTATTCGCCGCAAAGCGACACGCCAAGGAGTCAAAGGGGAGAAGCCAGAAAGACCATCCAGGATGTCCACATCCTACCAATCACCTTTGATGAGAGTAATCGAGACAACTTGCTGGAACCTCCCCATGATGGCCTAGAGCCATTTGATCAAGAGGACACCGCCTTCATAACACCCACAGGTATCTATTGTTATATTGCTATGCCTTTTGGACTAAAAAATGTAGGTGCAACATATCAAAGGCTCGTGAACAAGATGTTCAAGGACCAGATTGGGGACACGGTGGAGGTATACATTGATGACATGGTGGTAAAATCCAAGAAAGCTGAAGACCACATAAACCACCTATCTCAGGCCTTCGACATCTTGGATTGTTTCAATATGAAACTCAATCCAGCAAAATGCAATTTTGGAATGAAGGCAGGAAAGTTCTTAGGTTACATGGTGACTAAGAGAGGAATTGAAGCCACCCCGAAGCAAGTTCGCGCCATTATCAACTTGTCATCACCTCAATCCGTCAAGGACATCCAAAGATTGACAGGAAGGTTGCTTTGTACTCACCCGGTTCATCTCCAAATCATCCGATCGATGTAAGCCCTTCTATGACATCTTAAGAAAGAACAAGAAGTTCTAGTGGGAGGACCACCATGAACAAGCTTTTCAAGACCTCAAAACTTACTTGTCGACACCTCGTTATCGCCAAACCTCGGGAAGGCGAACACCTCTACATCTACCTAGCAAGATCGAAGGAGCTATAAGCGCCTTGGTAATAGAGCGAGATGGTCTTCAACAACCCATCTATTATATAAGTAAGACACTCTTAGATGCGGAGACCAGGTATTCTCATTTACAAAAGTTAATTCTAGCTTTAATAACCGCATCCATTAAATTAAGACACTATTTTGAAAACATACTATAATTGTGCGTACTAACTATCCTATTAAGAATGTCATGAGAAAACCAGAGATGTCAGGTAGGATGGCTAAGTGGTCCATGCAGTTAAGCACTTACGACATCAAGTACGAGCCTAGAACTGCAATAAAATCTCAAGCCCTGGCAGATTTTGTGGCTGATTTCAGTCCAACCCTACAACAAGAGGTGGAATTGGAAGTACAGCAACTTCAAGATGATGACATTTTAAAAATTTGGACTCTCTACACGGACGGTGCTTCCAACATGAGAGGTACAGTCTTGGAGTTGTACTAAAATCGCCACAAGGGGACATAATACCACAATCTATCGCTTGCTTCAAGGCTACCAACAATGAAGCGAGTACGAGGCACTTATCGCAGTTTAACAGCCCAAGACTTAGATGTCAAGCATATCCGGGTGTTCATGGATTCATTACTAATTGTTAATCAATACAATGGGTCCTACGTCGCGAAAAATGCTAAAATGACGACATATTTGGAAATTGTAAAAATTATTTCGGCCAAATTCAAAACATTTTCCTTGGAACAAATCCCGCGAGAAGAAAATTCTCAAGCCGATGCTTTGGCAAATTTGGGTTCGGCCTTCAAAAGCTTCTCACAAACCAATATCCCAATCGTGCATGTTGACATCCCAAGAATTGACAATCTCGAGATGTTCGTCCTAGATGTTGACATACCTTCCTCTCCGCATCAACCTCTTGGGCCCCTATTATCAAGTATCTCTTAGATGATACGATCCCGCCTTGAGGAGAAGAATGCGAGAGCCTTCAGTGGTAAGAGTATCTAAATATGTACTTATTGATAATCTCTTGTTTAGAAAATCTGCCGCAGTCACTACTTAAGGTGTCTAGAAGCGTATAGAGCCCATCAAAGTTCTCAAGGAGCCGCATGAAGGAGATTGTGGAAATCATACCGGGCGTAAGTTTACATACTAAAGCTCTAAGGTTGGGCTATTTCTGGCCCACAATGAGAAAAGACGCCATTGACTACGCAAAGAAATGCGATTCCCGCGCCGACATGGGGACATCCCGCACCACCACCAATTGCTACATCCTATCCCGTCACCTTGGCCCGTTTATGGTTTGGGGAATGGACATTGTAGGAAAACATCCCGAGCACCAGGGGGACGAGTATTTCTTTTGGCCATGACAGACTACTTTTCTAAGTGGGTAGAGGCCGAGGCATATGTGCAAGTTCGTGATAAAGAAGTAATATCTTTTATCAAAAGGAACATATTTAGCCGATTTGGAATTCCATCGAAATAATTTGTGACAACGGCTCTCAGTTCATCGGCAAGAGGACCCAAGATTTCTTGACACTTGGGGTGTTAAGATGGTAACGTCTTCGCTGCTCACCCTCAAGCCAATGGACAGCGTAGTCTAGCAACAAAATAATAATCAGCAACTTAAAAAGAGACTAAACCGTAAAAGGACGTTGGGCAGAAGAATTACCAATGGTCCTATGGGCCGACAGGACGACATCTAAGAATGCTACCGGTCAAACCCCTATTCACTTGTATTTGGAACTAGAATCGTTATTCTAGCGTAAGTCCTTGTACCTACGGCAAGATACATCCGAAAATAATAAAGACATCTTGATACATTCCTGGATACCGACGAGCTAAGGGATATGGCCAAAGTTCGCATGGCAGCATATCAGCAAAGGGTAGCCCGATCATACAATAAAAACGTCAGGGTTAGAAGGTTTCAAGTAGGAGACTTAGTCCTACGAAAGGCATTCCAAAATACCAAGGAGTCCAATGCAGGCAAGCTCGCCCCAAAATGGGAGGGACCCTACCTGATCGATGCACAGGCCGGGAAAGGAGCATATCGCTTATCAACCTTGGATGGCCAAATGATCCCACGAAGTTGGAATGCCATTCATCTTAAAAGGTATTACATCTAGGCAATGCCTTCCTAAAACTTACATCATCCTGTGTATAGACAATCCTCTTACAGGTCTTTTTCATTTATTGAATTTGAGTATCCTTTCATTTCCCTATTTGTCATTTTTTTTTATTTATTTACTTCAAAATAAGATGTCGCTAACACAACCTGTGAAGGGACGTCAACATAGTTGACGTCCATCTCTAACATATCTCTGTATTGCAAGATGTTGACATACAAAAGTGGGGACATATCAAAGTGATCAAGTCAAAGTGACAACGAAATCTCCTCCGTTAGAGACTGGCCATCTCTTCTAAAGTTAAGGTACACAATCCCTTCTAAGGTTTAAAGAGTTAATTACCTCTTTCTCCGAAAGTTAGGTTTCTACACCTTCGCCTGGAGCGCACGATATCTCATTGGTTGAGGTGTGGGATGGGCCTATATGAGGAAACTTGTATAGCTTACCCATTTCCACTCAGTCAAATGATTGATCTTAAGCATGATTCAATTGGTTATGGCATATTCCTGTCATCTTAAGTACATCCGGTTATGACATTCTCATGTCTTCACTCGAAAACAAAAATATGACATTTTATTATGTCATAATCCTATGATAATACTTTAGCATCAGGGATCAAAGCATGACATGCACAGAAGTTGCTAACAAAAGTTTTTTCTAAACATTAAGATACTAAATACCATTAATACTTCTCCAAATTCAGTTGGCCCGCTCCAACATCCAAACAACATAAAACTAAAAGTAAAGTGTTGAACCAACCCAACACTTGAAATAAATTTTCTTCGGTCCTTATGGACCAGGTACATACCAAAATTGATAAAATTATCTTTGGGGCTCAGGAATCATCATCAAACAAAACAACTTAAAAAACTAACTTGAATTTTTCTTCACTTAGTATCTGCTGCAGGTGTTGCCGAGGACGTTCTGTCTTCTTCATCCTTCTTCTCTCTTTTTCTTCAATCATCGTATCCTTAGGGTTAGATGACACCTCTCCTTCATCCACTTTTCTCACCCAATGATTCTTCAACTTTGCATACTCATTCTCAACCTTTCAATCCTTAGATTTTCCATCATTATGTTCTTCCATCATCTTGATTTTGATCTTCAACATGACTTTGGCAAAGAACCAACTTCCAGGATTCCCTTACTTCATTTATTTCATTTTGATAGTCACCCTCAATAGAAGTCGATTGCTAACAACCCCTTCACCGTCTTCTTCGTTCCTCTAAATTCCTCTTTCGCTCGTTAAAACTTCTTCTCCCAAAAGCGGCTTCCTTCTTGGCCTAAGCCGTATCACTCTTAGCGCTCTTCTTAAATTGCTCATTGATCTTAGCCATATCTTCCACTTGGGACTCCAAACATCCCATTGCCTCGTTAAGAAAACACCATAAAGTTCCAAATAAGCAAATAATAGAGCTATGGAATGTCGGAATAGTTTAGTAACATCTTACATTGGTTACTAATCCTAGAAGCTTCTTCTTCACCTCTCCGCCTTCAAATCTCAAAAATATCCGCATGCGTAACTTCAATAATCTCACTCTCTACACCCTTCCTCTTCTTTACCCTTGAACCAATGCTAGTACTTTCACCCGTCTGGACTCGTTTCTTTGGGACAATTGGTGGCCTAACATCGTACTTAGCAGGAAAAGCACCAACAAGAGCATCCAAATCTTCCAGTATCAAAGTCTAAGCCCGAAGAAAATGCCTTTGAATCAAGAGAAAGTGTAAGCATTGAGGAAAAGGAAAATTAACAGAATCGAAAGACAGGTAAACTATTCTTACCTCGTTGACATTTTGAGATGACGACGACTTGACTTCTTCTTGATTTTCTTCACCACCGAATGTTGTAAAATCATGTCCGCCAGTTACTCGGAGTTTGGAAACTTACCTCTTCGTATTCCGCGAAGTGATAAGTTTGGGGGCAATTGTTGTGGCGGATTTTCCATATGTAGACATCTTCAATATCCCCGCATGGCGACATCCTCGGCTGTTCCCGCATATCAAGATGATACTTCACCGTAAGTATTGCATAATATTTATTGTGTTTATCTAATATTATTTATATCATATTTTACAAGAAATCAAAGGAGTTAAATCCGGAGATATTTACCAAAGACATGGGACTTTTCCCTCAACGCTAAGAAGACTAAGTCAAGAGACGTTGGTTGGAAGGATAAGAGATAAGGCCGAAATTATAGGAGCAGTTTGTTATTGTTTTGTTAGTCTTTTTTATTTATAGGGGACATGGAGATTAAATCACACACATTCTCACACGCTCTCACACTAATACACACACGTTCTCACATTCACCTACACACAGAATTCTTGTACTCTCTCCATGGTCTTCCAGCTTGTAACTACGAGATTTATAGTGAAACCTTTAAGGTTGGATACCTAACTCCCGGGGTTTTTTCCGAAGAGGTTGTTATCTCTAAGGTTTTCCTCGTTAACAAAATCCTTGTGTCATTCTTTATTTTCATGCTTTTGTTCCATTTAATCGAATTCCAAAGTCCCCTCCTTATTGTTTAAATCCATACACTTTCTAAGTTAAGATTCGACATTATTGTTTTTTCTACCAAAACATATGCCATGATTTGTACTAGACCTGACGTCTCGTATGCTTTAAGCATGATGAGTCGATACCAATCTGATCCTGATGTGAACCATTGATGGCAGTCAAGATATCCTTAAGTACTTAAGAAGAACTAAGGATACGTTCTTGGGATTTGAAAGGTTGAAAGTTAATTTTGTTGTAAGGGTTACATAGATGCTAACTTCCAATCTGACAAAGTTAAATTAAAAATCGCAATTAGGATTTGTGTTTATGCTTATTAGAGGTGCAGTTTTGGTTGGAAGAGTTCCAAGCAGAAAATTGTAGCCGATTCTGCTACTAAGGGCGAATTTTAGCAACATATGATGTGGCTAAAAGAGGCAGTTTGGATCAAAAGTTCATTTAGTGATTTTGGAAATGTTCCAAGTATTACTAATTGGTGAATCTTTTGTTGTGGAAATTGTGGTGCCATTTGTGCAAACAATGGAACCAAGGTCACAACAGCGATCCAAACACTCACTTAGACATTTTTCGAGGAATTCATAAAGAATGAGACGACGTTAAATTATGCAAAGTATCAACCGATGATGACATTGGGGACTCACTTACAAAGACCCTCACACAGGCAGAAGCATGATGGTCATGTTAGATCCATGAGTATTCGATACATAAATGGAGCCTAGTGAAAGTGGGAGACTGTTGGTGTAATGCCCTAGGCTTTAGTTATGTTTAACTTAAAACCGTTATGTATCGTCTTTATCGTTTAAGTTTATTATTTGATTATTATATATTTTGCATATTTATTGTAATAATCTCCGTCCCTAATTATTAAGAGAATAATTAGTATAATTGTCAATGGATAATCATATGATGATTATATGCATAGAGATGCACATTGAAATTATGGGTACTTGTTAGTGAACAAGTGACTGGACTTGACCCGTATGAGATTTATGTCATGGTCAAATGTCATAATTAAATCTCATATGGTCACTTCATTTAGTCCCTAGACCTGAGATTATCATGACCTTACATATGATGAAAGTCATGTTTGATTTTAGTCAAACGATATCTTAACACGATATTTATAAAGGCTATCTTTGGCATGATCGGATTCATGATGGGAAGGATGATAAGTCAAGATGGAATTTGTCCCTCGAAAGAGAGATGTTTTGCTTGGGCCCCTTGATGAGTGATAATGATGGAAAGTGTGTGGCCACACCCCAATGCGATTGGATTATCATTATACTCAAGATCAAGAAAGCATTGAACAAGTACAAGTTGACGTGGACCATGACTTGTGTTCAATATAACATCGTGAGACAAAGGGAGAAATGGAAGTGTACCATTGGAAACGTGAACTCTTACGTTATATTATTTGGGTAGACATAATGGCTTGCTAGAGTCCGCTTATGTCTTATGAGGGTCGATTTGATCGAGCTCATTGCCAACATAATATAATCCTATTGGGTCACACACAACTAGAATGAATTGGTTAAACCAAGGAAGAAAATGATTGAGAATTCCTGATATGACCTGAGCTGCCGTGCGACAGAACCTGTCCAATGGACTCATTGAGTCGTGCGACACATTAATGCCTGAGGCGTATACAGAGCAGTTTCCTAATTCGATTAGGAAACTAATATCAATACTAAGGTAGTATAAATATTAAGTCTGTAAACCCTAGAGCCTAGCCGAAATTTTCCAAGGAAAAAATCACACTAAAAGGTTTCTCAAATTTCTTCCAAGGGTTTAAGGATCTAGCAATCCTCAAGAACCGTTCTTGGTTCATTCTTACGTGTGGATACAACAATGGAGGGACTTCGCTCGTACGACAATCAAGACCTAGAGTTCTATTGTTCAAAGCAATATAATGGTTCAAAGGTTTTTGAAGATCGAAGATTGTGATTCAAAATCACACCTATAAATCGTTCAATAACTCAAGACCGAAAAGCAATAAAGGTTGGTGAATTCTATCTCATAGGAATCCACTTTAATCATATAGAACGGATCTTAGGGCTTGGGTTTTGTGTTATTTAGATGTTTGTTCCGCTGTGCATGGACCCATAAAACCCAACAGAAGGTTAAGGTTGTTAGTTGTATTATCTAAGGGGTTAGAGGAGCTAAAGTGAAACTTGGTTTAATGTTTATCTTTCAATATTCCATGGAAATTTATTTTCACAAAATCATCATACTCATTCCTTTGTTTTGCTGAAGAAGAAGTTCAAACCCTAACTGTTTCTTCCTAAATTCCTAGTAAATTCATTTAATTTCCGTTTTCCGATCCGTCTTCATATTATTGTTCGTGAAGTTGAGGAGATTGCATCTATCCGGAAAAAGATTTTCTTATTTTCGAATTATTTCGATAAGTTATTATGATTCCCTTCATTTGCATGCTCATTCCATGTTAAATTGGATCTTGTTGTTGTTTAAATGGTTTTTGGGTATTTTTGGAACCTTTTTATTTGAATTGGAATGGTAGTGGAAGGATATGAAATGAGTTGGTTGTAGAGTGATGGTTTAAGTTGAAGAACTAGTGGTATAATTGATGTTAAGATGCTAATGGCTTAAGTGGAAGTGTTGCATGTGGTCTTAATTCATTTTCTTTGGGTTTGGAAAGCTTTTAAATGGTATTGGTATACTTTACTTGGTTTGGAATGAGTATGGAATGGTTTGGTAAGTATGGTAGTGAAGTTTGGTACCTGTTTTATGACTTAAGAAACAGAGGAACTAAGTTGATAACATTTTGGGTTGGTCTTGCTGAAGGTTGCAACTCTGTTCTGATTTTCTGGGGAAGGGCACGAGTTGTGCCCTGTGGCATGAGTCATCCCTTCAGGATGGAAGAGTCGTGCCCTTGGGGACGACTGTATCAGAGGGGATGTTAAGGTGGCATAGTCGTGCCATAAGGCACGAGTTGTGCCCTGCCCTGTTGACTCTGAACCCTTTTTCAAGCCTTAGAAACCTAATCTACCTAGTATATAATTGAACCCTCTTTGACTATAATTAAAGTACAACACTTTAGCTATCCAATGGTGTCTTAACATATCAAAATTGATAAGAGGAAGGGGTTTAAATATTGTTCGGAATATGGTTAAAAAGCTTGATTTGCAACTTAACCAAAGTTATTCAAACTTGGTAATTCGATCTTGAACCTTTATAGAGGTTACTCATTGTTGTATATTGAACATGTAGGGCTTGTTGGTTATACATTGTGCCCTTACTTTATTACATATTCATGGTTTGTGATTCAAATAGTGTATGAAATATATGTTGCACTATTGTATTGGTTTAAACATGAGTATGAATACCATGTTGTTATTTTGTTATCCCTTTGGTGGATTTCTTTTCAAGTAACTATTATGTTCTTGAATGTGTTTCAATCAGCTGATGTTTAGGGGTATAATGGAATAGATCAATTATGGAAATTGTTCCATAAGGTGATCGAATTACATTATACCTGTGACTGTCCCCTTCTTTGGCCACATATTGGGGTTATAGCTTCTGTATTGAGCCAAAAGTCTTACAGATTGCTAGTGTCTTATATGGTTCTCTGAAAAATGAGTCTTATAAGATGTGAATATGCCTAAGCAGTTCACAAATGAGTGGAGTTTTACTCCCGACGTTGTACGACTTATTGTTCAGACAGGAAAGGTAAACCAAGGTAACGTAATGTTTTTACCGCTCATATGAGCAACCTTGTTATGTGTTGCATTTTTAATTGACTTATTGTTGCATTCATAATAGCTTATTGAGATTTATTCTCACCCTTCTCCCTTTAATGTTTTAGATCGCACTGAGATAGGCGGACCAACCCAGCGAGGACGGAAAGGAGTTTGGACGTTGTCTTTTTGGGTTGTCAGGGTATGTGTATGTTGGTGGTTGGAATTTGTATTTTAGTGTAGCTCCTTTGGGGAGTTTGTATATAGAACAACTTTGTTTCAACTTTACATTTGTGTTATTTTGTAACTAAACATGTTATCTTTTCAAAATTTGTTATAACTTTCCTCCAAGTGGAGATGTTTTGTGTTAGTTTTATAATGGAAATGCTAAAGTTGGTTTTCATTTTCAAGTTAAGTAAAAGTTTTAAAATTCAGGTGGTTTTATTTAATAGTAAGGGGACCCTCTCGGTCGGGGCACGAGCTAGGGTTCCGGGTCGGGGTCCCCACAGTTGGTATCAGAGCTCAGTTTAGAGTTTAAGGGTAGATGTCTAGCTTAAGGGGGAGTGTGTGATAACTGACGACGAGTGTTTGATGCAGGAGTTTGTTCAATGGCGGGAAACAAAGATGATCAACATAGAGCACCGGAGAATGAGGGTAATGCCGGGGGAGGAGGAAATCCAAATGCAGAGATGATGAATATGTTCAGGGTTTTCTTGCAAAACATGACAGCTCAAGGTCAAGCACAACATTATCAGGAAGGTAGACAAGGGCATGGATTAGAGAAGTTTGTTAAGATGGCTCCACCAAGTTATAATGGGGATCCAGATCCGTTGAAGGTAGAAAGGTGGCTTGAGGCTATGAACAAGATATTCGCAGCGATGGAGAGTCCGAATGAAGAGAAAGTGAGGTGTGCTATTTTCAAACTTGAAGGACCTGCCGAGCATTGGTTGCATATTGTGAAGGATAGTTGGGATCGTGACCACACGCCTCAGACATGGGAGAACTTTGCGCGCAAGTTCAGAGATCATTTCATTTCGATGGTTACACGGGACAAGAAGGAGGTCGAATTCTTGAGGTTAGAGCAAGGGACGATGACAGTGGTCCAGTATTCTGCGAAGTTTACAGAGTTGACAAGATATTGTCCTCATTTGGTACCAGAAAAAGAGAGGAGAGTCTATCGGTTCGTGAAAGGGTTGAGATTGGAGTTCAGAAAGCAGCTCTTGATGCACGACTTCACCGACTTCCAAGCGACAGTGAATATAGCATACCAGATAGAGAATGATATTGAAGAGCATTGGGGTAAATCCGAAGGTGGAAGTGGAAGTAAACCAAGATTTCAAGGTCAAGGCTCCGGACAAAGCAGAGGGCAATAAAGGTTTTCAGCCCCGGGGGTAGTTAGAGGAGGAAATATGACGATTTTGACAACTTGTCTGACTTCAAGTCAATTTGGGATGGTATGTGGCTTTTGCAAGAAAATGGGACATTCAGAGGATAGGTGTTGGAGCAAACAAGGCAAATGCCTTGAGTGTGGAGCAGCAGGTCATTTCAGGAAAAACTGTCCTAAGCTACAACGGCGGCAAGCTTCGGGTACCGATCAAGGTGGGCAAAGAGGTGGTGTGAAGAGAGACAACGAGGGGAAACCAAAGGATAGAGTGCAAGGGCGAGTGTTTGCCTTGGGTCATGGGGAGGTAGATCCCAATGCCGTCATTAGAGGTATCGTCCCTGTCTCAGAAGTTAAGGCCTGCATTCTTATAGATCCCGGGTCTTCCCATTCTTTTGTGGCATCTCATTTTACATTTGCATCGCATAAATTGCTTAAAATTATGCCTTATGTGCTGGAGGTCTCTACTCCTATGGGAGAGTGCCTCGCATCTTTTTTGGTTTATCATGGGTGTGATGTGAATATATGTGGGCATGTATTGCCAGTGGATTTGGTAGAGTTACAAATCTGTGATTTTGATGTGATCCTTGGTATGGATTGGTTGAGTAGTTCTCATGCTTTGGTAGACTGTCTTAGGAAGCGAGTCTCCTTTGCTATGCCAGATATGCCTACATTTGTGTTTGATGCGGAAAAATCTTTGTTTGGTATTCATGTTATTTCTGCTTTAAAGGCTAGAAAAATGTTGTCAAAGGGGTGTGAGGGGTACTTGGCTTATGTGTTAGATTCAAGTAAGAAATCCCCCGAGTTATCTCATGTTCCAGTTGTGAATGAGTTTATTGATGTGTTTTCAACTGAGTACTCTATGCCTCAGGATAAGGAAGTAGAGTTTTGCATTGATTTAGTGCCCGGTACCTCACCTATATCCAAAGCACCCTATAGAATGGCTCCGGCTGAGTTGAAAGAGTTGAAGACTCAGTTGCAAGAATTGTTAGATCGGGGTTTCATTCGTCCAAGTGTTTCACGCTGGGGAGCGCCGGTTTTGTTTGTTCGGAATAAGGATGGCACGTTGAGATTGTGTATCGACTATAGATTGTTGAACCAAACAACTATCAAGAATAAGTACCTTCTTCCGCATATTGATGACTTGTTCGATCAACTTCAAGGTTCCGTGATCTACTCCAAGCTTGACTTGCGTAGCGGATACCATCAGTTGAAGGTTTGACCGGATGAAATTTCCAAGACAGTCTTCAGGGCGAGATATGGTCATTATGAATTCATGGTTATGCCTTTCGGGTTGACTAATACACCGGCGGTATTCATGGATATGATGAACATAATCTTCAAGCCATATTTTGACAGCTTTGTTGTGGTTTTTATTGATGATATTCTTGTCTACTCCATATCCCGGGAAGATCATGAGAAGCATTTGAGAATTGTTTTATCTTTGCTTCGTGAGAAATAGCTATTTTCCAAGTTTAGCAAGTGCGAGTTTTGGCTTGAACAAATTTCTTTCTTGGGTCATGTGGCATCAAGTTCGGGGATTTCAGTGGATCCTTCTAAGATTGAAGTCGTAGTCAATTGGAAGCAGCCTTCAACAGTAACTAAAGTCCATAGCTTTCTTGGATTGACTGGGTATTACCGAAGGTTCATTGAGGGATTTTCTAGAATTGCAACTCCGTTGACAAGATTGATGCGGAAGGATATACCATTTGTGTGGGATTCAAAGTGTGAAGCAAGCTTTGCCGAGTTGAAGAAGAGGTTGACGACAGCTCCAGTTCTTACCCTTCTAGATGGTATCGAGAACTTTGTGATTTTTAGTGACTCCTCGAAGGAAAGATTGGGATGTGTTCTTATGCAAAATGGGAAAGTGATTGCGTATGCCTCGAGAAAGTTATCACTAGCAGAGCAGAATTATCCTACCCACGATATGGAGTTGGCTGCGATTGTATTTGCGTTACATAAGTGGAAGCACTATTTATATGGGGCAAGATTCGAGATTTTTACCGATCACAAGAGTTTGAAATATTTGTTTACCCAGAAAGAGTTGATCAATCGGCAAAGGAGATGGTTGGAGTTATTGAAGGATTATGACTGTGTTATTTCGTATCATCAGGGAAAGGCAAATGTAGTTGCGGATGCGATTAGCTGAAAGGCTTATTTATCAACCTTGAGGTCCTGAGAGTCGAGAAGTGAAATGATATTTGAAAATGTCCGAGCAGTCCCTACTTTGTATGGAGATCTTTTGGAAGCTCAACAAGGTGATCCGAAATTGAAGAAAATTTTGGGGCAAGTGCAAGATGGAAAGACCGGGGAGTTTTCATTGAATAGAGATGGAATTTTGACCTTTCAAGGCAGAATTTGCGTTCCTTCTTCACCGGAGATCAAAAGGCGTGTGTTAGAGGATGGCCACAAATCAAGATTTGCTATTCATCCAGGAAGTACGAAGATGTACCAAGATTTGAAAAGAGGCTATTGGTGGAATGGTATGAAAATAGAGATTGCGGATTTTGTATCTAAATGTTTGACTTGTCAACAAATCAAGGCCGAGCTTCAGAGATCGGCGGGGCTACTTCAACCGTTAGATATTCCGGAGTGGAAATGGGAAGGAATCTCGATGGATTTTGTGACCGGTTTGCCTCCGACCGTGAAGAAGATGGATGCTATTTGGGTGATAGTTGATAGATTGACAAAGTCGGCTCATTTTCTACCGGTTTCAACAAAGCATTCGATGGAGAGGTTAGCTCAACTGTATATGCGAGAGATTGTTAGACTTCACGGAATTACGGTTAGTATTGTATCCGATAGAGATCGGAGATTCACCTCTAGATTTTGGAAGGCGTTGCATGAAGCATTGGGTTCTAAGTTGAGTTTTAGCACGGCGTTTCATCCTCAAACCGATGGACAGACTGAGAGAACCATTCAGATTCTTGAGGATATGTTAAGGGCTTGCGTGATGGATTTTCACTTGTCTTGGGAAGATCATTTGCCGTTAATTGAGTTTGCTTACAACAACAACTATCAGTCTAGCATCGAGATGGCTCCATATGAGGCGTTGTATGGGAGAAAATGTAGATCTCCAGTGTGTTGGGACGAGATTGGTGAAGCTAGGCTTTGGGGTCCGGATTTGGTTAGAGATTCAACGGAGAAAATCAAAGTGATCCGAGATAGATTGAAGACGGCTCAGAGTAGACAGAAAAGCTATGCCGACAACAGAAGAAGAGACTTATCATTTCAAGTTGGTAACATGTTTTTGAAGATCTCTCCGAGGACTGGGATTAAAAGGTTTGGTAATAAGGGTAAATTAGCTCCGAGATTTGTTGGTCCGTTTGAGATTTTAGAAAAGATTGGTGAGTTGGCTTATCGGTTGGCGTTGCCTCCATCTCTTTCATCTCTTCATGAGGTGTTTCATGTTTCTATGTTGAGGAAATATTGCTATGACCCTTCCCACGTCTTGAGTTCTCCTCCCAAAGATATTCAAGCGGATATGTCATATGTAGAAGAGCCCTTGAGAGTCTTGGAGTTTCAAGTTAGAGAATTGCGAACTAAGAGTATTCCGGTAGTGAAGATCCTTTGGAAGAATCATACGGTTGAAGAGAAGCAACTTGGGAGCTAGAGTCGGAAATGCTTGAGAAATACCCTTGGTTGTTTGAGCGTGCAAGTAAGTCCATTCAAAATTCGGGGCAAATTTTCTTTAAGGGGGAGTGAGTGTCACGACCCTAATCCTAGGCACCATTTTAGCACATGTTGAGCACGTGGGGTTGGGGTTGTAGTTTATCATTTATACATTTTATGCTACTTGTTGGATTTTATGTGCTCATTTTGATATTTGACAATTTATGGTATTTTAGGATGTTAATAATATTAAGTTAATGAATTAATGTCTAAATGTAATAAATATAAAATGTTGTAGTGAAATGATAATATTTGAAATTTTAAAGAAAAAGTTTATAAGTGTTGAGGTGCTTTAGTGTAATAGTTGAAGGTTAAGGTTGTTAGTTGTATTGTCTAAGGGGCTAGATGAGCTAAAGTAAAACTTGGTTTAATGTTTATCTTTCAATATTCCATGGAAAGTTATTTTCACAAAATCTTCATCCTCATTCCTTTGTTTTGCTGAATAAGAAGACAAAACCCTAACTCTTTCTTCCTAAATTCCTAGTAAATTCATTTCCTTTCCGTTTTCCGATCCATCTTCATATTATTGTTCGTGAAGTTGAGGAGATTGCATCTATCCGGAAAAATATTTTCTTATTTTCGAATTATTTCGGTAAGTTATTATAATTCCCTTCATTTACTTGCTTATTCCATGTTAAATTGAATCTTGTTGTTGTTTAAATGTTTTTGGGTATTTTTGGAACCTTTTTATTTGAATTGGAATGGTAGTGGAAGGATATGAAATGAGTTGGTTGTAGAGTGATGGTTTAAGTTGAAGAACTAGTGGTATAATTGATGTTAAGATGCTAATGGCTAAAGTGGAAGTGTTGCATGTGGTCTTAATTCATTTTATTTGGGTTTGGAAAGCTTATAAATGGTATTGGTATACTTCACTTGGGTTGGAATGAGTATGGAATGGTTTGGTAAGCATGGTAGTGAAGTTTGGTACCTGTTTTATGACTTAAGAAACAGAGGAACTAAGTTGATAACATTTTGGGTTGGTTTTGCTGAAGGTTGCAGCTCTGTTCTGATTTTTTGGGGAAGGGCACGAGTCGTGCATTGTGGCACGAGTCGTCCCTTCAGGATGGAAGAGTCGTGCCCTTGGGGACGACTGTATCAGAGGGGATGTTAAGGTGGCATAGTCGTGCCATAGGGGACGAGTCGTGCCCTGCCCTGTTGACTCTGAACCCTTTTTCAAGCCTTAGAAACCTAATCTATCTAGTATATAATTGAACCCTCTTTGACTATAATTAAAGTACAACACTTTAGCTATCCAATGGTGTCTTAACATGTCAAAATGGATAAGAGGAAGGGGTTTAAATATTGTTCGGAATATGGTTGAAAGGCTTGATTTGCAACTTAACCAAAGTTATTCAAACTTGGTAATTCGATCTTGAACCTTTATTGAGATTACTCGTTGTTGTATATTGAACATGTAGGGCTTGTTGGTTATACATTGTGCCCTTACTTGATTACATATTCATGGTTTGTGATTCAAATAGTGTATGAAATATATGTTGCACTATTGTATTGGTTTAAACATGAGTATGAATACCATGTTGTTATTTTGTTTTCCCTTTGATGGATTTCTTTTCAAGTAACTATTATGTGCTTGAATGTGTTTCAATCAGCTGATGTTTAGGGGTATAATGGAATACGATCAATTATGGAAATTATTCCATAAGGTGATCGGATTACATTATACCTGTGACTGTCCCCTTCTGTGGCCACATATTGGGGTTATAGCTTCTGTATTGAGTCAAAAGCCTTACATATTGCTAGTGTCTTATATGGTTCTCTGAAAAATGAGTCTTATAAGATGTGAATATGCCTAAGCAGTTCACAAATGAGTGGAGTTTTACTCCATACGTTGTACGACTTATTGTTCAGACGGAAAAGGTAAACCAAGGTAACGTAATGTGTTTACCGCTTTACCAATGTGTTATGAGCAACCTTGTTATGTGTTGCATTTTTAATTGGCATATTGTTGCATTCATAATAGCTTATTGAGATTTATTCTCACCCTTCTCCCTTTAATGTTTTAGATCGCACTGAGACAGGCGGACCGAACCAGTGAGGACGGAAAGGAGTTTGGACGTTGTCTTTTTGGGTTGTCAGGGTATGTGTATGTTGGTGGTTGGAAGTTGTATTTTGGTGTAGCTACTTTGGGGAGTTTGTATATAGAACAACTTTGTTTCAACTTTACATTTGTGTTATTTTGTAACTAAACATGTTATCTTTTCAAAATTTGTTATAACTTTCCTCCAAGTGGAGATGTTTTGTGTTAGTTTTATAATGGAAATGCTAAAGTTGGTTTTCATTTTCAAGTTAAGTAAAAGTTTTAAAATTCAGGTGGTTTTATTTAATAGTAAGGGGACCCTCTCGGTCGGGGCACGAGCTAGGGTTCCGGGTCGGGGTCCCCACAGTTGGTATCAGAGCTCGGTTTAGAGTTCAAGGGTAGATGTCTAGCTTAAGAGGGAGTGTGCGATAACTGACGACGAGTGTTTGATGCAGGAGTTTATTCAATGGCGGGAAACGAAGATGATCAGCATAGAGCACCGGAGAATGAGGGTAATGCCGGGGGAGGTGGAAATCCAAATGCAGAGATGATGAATATGTTCAGGGTTTTCTTGCAAAACATGGCAGCTCAAGGTCAAGCACAACATCATCAGGAAGGTAGACAAGGGCATGGATTGGAGAAGTTTGTTAAGATGGGTCCACCAAGTTATAATGGGGATCCAGATCCGTTAAAGGCAGAAAGGTGGCTTGAGGCTATGAACAAGATATTCACAGCGATGGAGAGTCCGGATGAAGAGAAAGTGAGGTGTGCTGTTTTCAAACTTGAAGGACCCGCCGAGCATTGGTTGCATATTGTGAAGGATAGTTGGGATCGTGACCACACACCTCAGACATGGGAGAACTTTACCCGCAAGTTCAGAGATCATTTCATTTCGATGGTTACACGGGACAAGAAGGAGGTCAAATTCTTGAGGTTAGAGCAAGGGACAATGACAGTGGCCCAGTATTCTGCGAAGTTTACATAGTTGACAAGATATTGTCCTCATTTGGTACCAGAAGAAGAAAGGAGAGTCTACCGATTCGTGAAAGGGTTGAGATTGTAGTTCAGAAAGCAGCTTTTTATGCACGACTTCATCGACTTCCAAGCGGCATTGAATAGAGCATAATGGATAGAGAATGATATTGAAGAGCATTAGGGTAAATCCGAAGGTGGAAGTGGAAGTAAATCGAGATTTAAAGGTCAAGGCTCCGGACAGCGCATAGGGCAACAAAGGTTTTCAGCCCCGGGGGTAGTTAGAGGAAGAAATGTGATGATTTCGACAACTCATCCGAGTTCAAGTCAATTTGGGATGGTATGTGTCTTTTGCAAGAAAATGGGACATTCGGAGGATAGGTGTTGGAGCAAACAAGGCAAATGCCTTGAGTGTGGAGCAGCAGGTCATTTCAGGAAAAACTGTCCTAAGCTACAATGGTGGCAAGCTTCGAGTACCGATCAAGGTGGGCAAAGAGATGGTGTAAAGAGAGACAACAAGGGGAAACCAAAGGATAGAGTGTAAGGGCGAGTGTTTGCCTTGGGTCGTGGGGAGGTAGATCCCAATGCCTTCATTAGAGGTATCGTCCCTGTCTCAGGAGTTAAGGCCCGCATTCTTATAGATCCCGAGTCTTCCCATTCTTTTGTGGCATCTCAGTTTACATTTGCATTGCATAAATTGCCTGAAATTATGCCTTATGTGTGGGAGGTCTCTACTCCTATGGGAAAGTGCCTCGCATCTTCTTTGGTTTATCATGGGTGTGATGTTAATATATGTGGGCATATATTGCCAGTGGATTTCATAGAGTTACAAATCCGTGATTTTGATGTGATCCTTGGTATGGATTGGTTGAGTAGTTGTCATGCTTTGGTAGACTGTCGTAGGAAGCGAGTCTCCTTTGCTATGCCTGATATGCCTACATTTGTGTTTGATGCGGAAAAATCTTTGTTTGGTATTCATGTTATTTTTGCTTTAAAGGCTAGAAAAATGTTGTCAAAGGGTTGTGAGGGGTACTTGGCTTATGTGTTAGATTCAAGTAAGAAATCCCCCGAGTTATCTCATGTCCCAGTTGTGAATGAGTTTATTGATGTGTTTTCAATTGAGTACTCTATGCCTCCGGATAAGGAATTAGATTTTTGCATTTATTTAGTGCCCGATACCTCACCTATATCCAAAGCACCCTATAGAATGGCTCCGGCTGAGTTGAAAGAGTTAAAGACTCAGTTGCAAGAATTGTTAGATTGGGGTTTCATTCATCCAAGTGTTTCACCCTGGGGAGCACCGATTTTGTTTGTTCGGAAGAAGGATGGCACGTTGAGATTGTGTATCGACTATAGATTGTTGAACCAAACAACTATCAAGAATAAGTACCCTCTTCCGCATATTGATGACTTGTTCGATCAACTTCAATGTTCCGTGATCTACTCCAAGCTTGACTTGCGTAGCGGATACCATCAGTTGAAGGTTCGACCGGATGACATTTCCAAGACAGCCTTCAGGACGAGATATGGTCATTATGAATTCGTTGTTATGCCTTTCGGGTTGACTTGCGTAACTGAAGTCCGTAGCTTTCTTGGATTGGCGGGGTATTACCGAAGGTTCATTGAGGGATTTTCTAGAATTGCAACTCCGTTGACAAGATTGACGCGGAAGGATATACCATTTGTGTGGGATTCAAAGTGTGAAGCAAGCTTTGCCGAGTTGAAGAAGAGGTTGACACAGCTCCAGTTCTTACCCTTCCAGATGGTATCGAGAACTTTGTGATTTTTAGTGACTCCTCGAAGGAAAGATTGGGATGTGTTCTTATGCAAAATGGGAAAGTGATTGCGTATGCCTCGAGAAAGTTATCACCAGCGGAGCAGAATTATCCTACCCACGACATAGAGTTGGCTGCGATTGTATTTGCATTACATAAGTGGAAGCACTATTTATATGGGGCGAGATTCGAGATTTTTACCGATCAATCGGCAAAGGAGATGGTTGGAGTTATTGAAGGATTATGACTGTGTTATTTCGTATCATCCGGGAAAGGCAAATGTAGTTGATTATGCGATTAGCCGAAAGGCTTATTTATCAACCTTGAGGTCCCGAGAGTCGAGAAGTGAAATGATATTTGCGAATGTCCGAGCAGTCCCTACTTTGTATGGAGATCTTTTGGAAGCTCAACAAGGTGATCCGGAATTGAAGAGAATTTTGGGGCAGGTGCAAGATGGAAAGACCGGGGAGTTTTCATTGAATAGCGATGGAATTTTGACCTTCCAAGGCAAAATTTGCGTTCCTTCTTCACCGGAGATCAAAAGGCGTGTGTTAGAGGATGGCCACAAATCAAGATTTGCTATTCATCCAGGAAGTACGAAGATGTACCAAGATTTGAAGAGAGGCTATTGGTGGAATGGAATGAAAAGAGAGATTGCGGATTTTGTATCTAAATGTTTGAATTGTCAACAAATCAAGGCCGAGCTTCAGAGATCAGCGGGGCTACTTCAACCGTTAGATATTTCGGAGTGGAAATGGGAAGGAATCTCGATGGATTTTGTGACCGGTTTGCCTTCGACCGCGAAGAAGATGGATGCTATTTGGGTGATAGTTGATAGATTGACAAAGTCAGTTCAATTTCTACCGGTTTCAACAGAGCATTCGATGGAGAGGTTAGCTCAACTGTATATGCGAGAGATTGCTAGACTTCACGGAGTTCCGGTTAGTATTGTATCCGATAGAGATCCGAGATTCACCTCTAGATTTTGGAAGGCGTTGCATGAAGATTTGGGTTCTAAGTTGAGTTTTAGCACGGCATTTCATCCTCAAACCGATGGACAGACCGAGAGAACCATTCAGATTCTTGAGGATATGTTAAGGGCTTACGTGATGGATTTTCACTTGTCTTGGAAAGATCATTTGCCGTTAATTGAGTTTGCTTACAACAATAACTATCAGTCTAGCATCGAGATGGCTCCGTATGAGGCGTTGTATGGGAGAAAATGTAGATCTCCAATGTGTTGGGACGAGGTTGGTGAAGCTAGGCTTTGGGGTCCGGATTTGGTTAGAGATTCAACAGAGAAAATCAAAGTGATCGAGATAGATTGAAGACGACTCAGAGTAGACAGAAAATCTACGCCGACAACAGAAGAAGAGACTTATCATTTCAAGTTGGTGACTTCGTGTTTTTGAAGATCTCTCCGAGTATTGGGATTAAAAGGTTTGGTAATAAGGGTAAATTAGCTCCGAGATTTGTTGGTCCGTTTGGGATTTTAGAAAAGATTGGTGAGTTGGCTTATCGGTTGGCGTTGCCTCCATCTCTTTCATCTCTTCATGAGGTGTTTCATGTTTCTATGTTGAGGAAATATTGCTATGACCCTTCCCACGTCTTGAGTTCTCCTCTCGAGGATATTCAAGCGGATATGTCACATGTAGAAGATCTCTTGAGGGTCTTGGAGTTTCAAGTTAGAGAATTGCGAACTAAGAGTATTCCGGTAGTGAAGATCCTTTGGAAGAATCATACGGTTGAAGAGAAGCAACTTGGGAGCTAGAGTCGGAAATACTTGAGAAATACCCTAGGTTGTTTGAGCGTGCAAGTAAGTCCATTCAAAATTTGGGGTAAATTTTCTTTAAGGGGGAGTGAGTGTCACGACCCTAACCCTAGGCACCATTTTAGCGCATGTTGAGCACGTGGGGTTGGGGTTGTAGTTTATCATTTATACATTTTATGCTACTTGTTGGATTTTATGTGCTCATTTTGATATTTGACAATTTATGGGATTTTAGGATGTTAATAAAATTAAGTTAATGATTTAATGTCTAAATGGAATAAATATAAAATGTTGTAGTGAAATGATAATATTTGAAATTTTAAAGAAAAAGTTTATAAGTGTTGAGGTGCTTTAGTTTAATAGTTGAAGGTTAAGGTTGTTAGTTGTATTGTCTAAGGGGTTAGAGGAGCTAAAGTGAAACTTGGTTTAATGTTTATCTTTCAATATTCCATGGAAAGTTATTTTCACAAAATCTTCATCCTCATTCCTTTATTTTTCTGAAGAAGAAGACCAAACCCTAACTCTTTCTTCCTAAATTCCTAGTAAATTCATTTCCTTTCCGTTTTCCGATCCGTCTTCATATTATTGTTCTTGAAGTTGAGGAGATTGCATCTATCCGGAAAAAGATTTTCTTATTTTCGAATTATTTCGGTAAGTTATTATGATTCCCTTCATTTGCTTGCTCATTCCATGTTAAATTGAATCTTGTTGTTGTTTAAATGGTTTTTGGGTATTTTTGGAACCTTTTTATTTGAATTGGAATGGTAGTGGAAGGATATGAAATGAGTTGGTTGTAGAGTGATGGTTTAAGTTGAAGAACTAGTGGTATAATTGATGTTAAGATGCTAATGGCTTAAGTGGAAGTGTTGCATGTGGTCTTAATTCGTTTTCTTTGGGTTTGGGAAGCTTATAAATGGTATTGGTATACTTCACTTGGGTTGGAATGAGTATGGAATGGTTTGGTAAGCATGGTAATGAAGTTTGGTACCTGTTTTATGACTTAAGAAACAGAGGAACTAAGTTGATAACATTTTGGTTTGGTCTTGCTGAAGGTTGCAGCTCTGTTCTGCTTTTCTGGGGAAGGGCACGAGTCGTGCCCTGTGGCACGAGTCGTCCCTTCAGGATGGAAGAGTCGTTCCCTTGGTGTAAGTACCCAAATCCAGATCATCAAAATCCGTTAAAAGTTAACCGGAATCCGTTAACTGGCCCTTTCCAGATTAACCGAAACCCGTTAAACTCCCCATTCCCGAGTCAACGAGACATCCCAGGACTGCCCCGTGCATCCCGACATCAAAGTGTATTCAACACACGTTATCACACGTAAAAGTACCACTTTCCTCAAAAAACGAACTTTCCGGGACTTTCCATGGGCGTTTCGGACGTTTTCCAGACATTTATTTAGAAAACAGTCAAAACTGGAAATAACGGGACAAAAACCCTAGCTTCAGTGACTCACCAAGACACATGGCACGCATGCATGGCCTCCCCCATCCCCATCAATCAAATTCAAGGGTGAAAAGACCAAAATATCCTTGAAACTGAGAGTTAGGCCATCCGGCCTGTTTTACTTGAATAATCAGAATTCTCATCAAGTCCCTACAATTTCCAAAATACCCAAAACCCCCCCAAATTGAGCCTTAGGCCGTCCGGCATGTTTTGCAAAATCACCCCTATAAATAAAAGGGCTGTCATTTTGTAAAAAAGAGGAAAAATTATTACCCCTCTCCCAAAACCCCACGGTTCTAGGCAGTTCTACCCCCTCCCGAGCCTCATTTCGTCTCGATTTGCGTGAAAATCCCGTTTTCCGACCAAACACGAGCCAAACAACTTCGAAACACCTTCCAAACACCAAACCGTATCCCGTATACGTCTTTCCGAGCCAAAGAGTCAACCCCTAGCCATAGGTAACACTCTCTCTCTCTAAAACTTCATTTCATCTCAATTTACACGTCAAACACTATTTTCGATCCGGTCGAAACTATAAAAATGTAGACGTAACGCCGTCTACGGTGCTCGATACGTTTTATCCCTTAATCATCTTCTCTCCCGTAAGAGAAGTAATTTCGGGTTAAAACGGCGTTCCAGTCCCGTTTTTACGTTTTTGTCATTTACAGTCCGGATCGTTTGATCCGTTGATTCGTTCTTTACCGTCCGAATCGTTTGGTTCGTGATCGTCATTTACAAAGTCCGGATCATTTGATCCGTTGATACTGTTATTTACTTTACGGAACTTTACAAATCCGAGCCGTTTGGCTCGTCGATCGTATCTTTACTGTCTGGATCGTTCGATTCCATTGATACCGCACTTTTAAATACTATCATTTACAAGTCCGAGCCGTTTGGCTTGTGATAGTATTTACTTATAAAAGTCCGAGTCACAAATTGGCTCGTTGATCGCATATCATTTAATGCCTTTTTTCACGAAATTGGTAACAATGTAATGCCCGGTTCAAAACCGGAGTTCGTCATTCGAACTCCTTTTCAATAAAACGTGAAACCTGACGTTTGACATTCAAACGCTCTTTTCATTAAAATCAACGTTTTTCATTCAAACTAAAGATTTAAGTTCGTCACTCGAACCCCGTTTTCAAAACAACGCAAAATCGACGTTTGAAATTCAAACGCTCATTTCTAACGCAAAACCCGACGTTTGACATTCAAACACTCTTTTCATTAAAATCAACGTTTGTCATTCAAACTAAAGATTTAAGTTCGACATTCGAACCCTCTTTTCAAAACTCAAAACCGATGTTTGTCATTCAAATGCTCGTTTTTACCGCAAATCAACGTTTTTCATTCAAACCAAGATTAAAGCTTGTCATTCAAGCTCCTTTTCAAAATGCAACACACACACACACACACAATTTCAAGAAATGTAGAAAGACTCGTCATACAAGGCATTTCGGGTGATCTCAACATACTCTTCCCGAAACATAACGTGACCCGCATGTCACATACGTTGAAAGTTTACATGACCAGCTAGCCTTAAGTTTACTTTTTTCTTTGTCGGTGTAACTCGCTTGCCTTATAAGACCCTCGCTCGGGATTGTCCGTCTCGGGAAGACGATTTACAGGTGAAAAATGAGGGGCTTATAAACGTAGTGATGAGATCCACTGATTCAAGCCCTAGGTTAGTTGCGAAAAAGAAGATGCAATCTTTTCCAACCAATTAGGACTCTGAGAAAATACGTTTTAAGTAAACATTAAGCGGTAACTGCACATTGCACAAGCCCGAAACCCTGAGCCAAATACCCTTTTCGAAACCTAAACCCTGCCTTTTGTTCCCTGCAGCAAGCAGAAAGTGGTTCAGAATTCCAGGTCAGCGCCTCACCAGAATAACAGTTACGGCAACATCAGACAGTTTTTCGGTTCCCTCAGTTCCTTCAGCCAGACTCTCCGACATGTCAGGCTCACCGAGAAATCGTAACGGGAATGGAACCCTGCCACCGGTAATAGATATGACACTGGAAGAAGCCATCCGCGTCTGTGAGGTTCACAAGAGGCAGAAAGAAGATCAGCAGAACTTCGTGGTACAACTTTTGAATGAACGGGGTATAGCAGCTATCCCCCAACCAGACGGTACTTTCATTTTAATCGAGGACAACGATCCTCCCCGATCAGCTCCTCAAACCTTCAACCAGGTTCCTCCCCCGCCAAATTACGGGATTCCTTCAAACCCAGGAAATAGCCGACCGAGGCTTCATATTGCCACCTCTCAAGGCACCCCCATCATATACGGCCAAGACAGTACTACTCCCATCACTCAGTACAACCAGCACACCGCTGGGCCATCTCAAACAGATGTCAATATCCTCAAATACCCTCCCGGGTTCAACCCATTGCCCATACACGAACCTCAAAACACCGGGGACAAACCCCGATACAATCCAGAAAAGGCCCCCATATATCCACATATATCAAGCCTCCCACCTCCGATTACTGCCTCTCACATGGAAGCACCAGGCACCGAGCCTCAAAGTCCACCACTGGACCCAGCCTTGGCCTGGATGGTCGAACAAATGAAATACTTGAAAGCCAGCATAGGCAGCTCAAAGCAAGAAACGCTCAGATCCACAGATTCGGGAATGGTCACACCTCTCCCTGCCAAGTTCAGAATGCCAGAAATGGACCGGTTCGACGGGACTGAATGCCCACAGACGCACGTTGACACCTATGTTCTCGGCATGAGAGCAAAGGGAGCAACCCTCCAGCAAACGGCCAATCATTTCCAACACACTCTCAAAAGTTCAGCATTACGGTGGTTCCTAAGGGTCAAGCCTGCAGATCGCCATACCTGGGATCAAATTAGCAATATCTTCCTGGAGCGGTACCGATCTAACCTGGAATGGGAAACAAGTCATGAGGACTTAATCACCACCGAGTAGAAAACAGACGAAAGCGTTGGAGAATTCTATAAAAGGTGGAGCTGGAAGCTCTCCGAAATCATGGAGCCACTCTCTAAAGATGAACAGATGCGGATCTTCAAGTCCTGCTTGAGGTCGTCCATCAGAACGCTCATCAGCCACCACTTCTTCCCAGATCTCCGAGCCATGGTCAATGCCGGCTCACAGTTCAAAAAGATCTCAAAGAAAAACTGGCCACCGCTCCGCCTTACAGATACAGATCAGCAGCTACATTCAATCCTGCACCGGCCCCCGACAAGGGGAAAGATACTTCTGTCAACTACATCCACCAGGGACAACAGTCGAGCAACAGAAACCCGACCCTGCAAAGCAACAACTCCCCCAAGAAGCAGCCTTTCGTACGCTTTGACAAGCTGGATATGCCTCTGAGTAAAATGCTGGAAGGATTGATCAAAGAAGGCCTCCTCAAGCCTGTTGAAAACTACAAACCGAAGAATACTATAGTCAATGCCGACAAAAGCAAATACTGCGCCTTCCACCAATACCACGGGCACACAATGACAACTTCCTGGGGTTACAGTATGAGATCCAGAATATGATAGAGGAGGGAAAGTTGGAGCGTCCCCGTGGACCTAATATAATCGGAAACCCTTTTCCGAACAGCAGTGTAAACTCCATCGAGTGGGTGCCAAAGAAGATTGCCGCAGAGCCAGTTCCTTCGCCTCTTCCAGCCAAGCCCTCATCAGACGTCCACATCTGTTACGATGTATGTGACTGCTCCGAATGCCTTGAGTATGAGTTCCAGGACCTGATCAGGGGCGATTCCCCCAGAAAGTAGAAGAAACAGTCTTCTTAGCAGAAATTGAAGAAAAGATATGAAGCCGGAGACACCAGCGTGGGTACACTCGGAGAGCCATCCGGGAAGTTCGATTACTATGTACTCTACTCCAGCAAGTCCTCTCTTCCTTCAAGCAGCACAGCTTCAGAGCAGACAGGGGTGGGAAAGCCAAAATATCCTGCTGACACCAAAGCTCAGGCCTCAGGACACCGGAATACCTCAAATCTTGGCAACCTTACAACCAGCCAGAAGCCTAATCCCCCGCAGGATCAGCCAAGGCTCAACTTGCCCAACTTCAGAGCACGGGCCGGCAAAGCAAAATCAAAATCATCTTGGCACTCACACTCAATAAACGTGCTAACTAAGGGCGACCACCGCCACAAGCAGCCTCGACACAATTCCGAGGCACCACCAAAAGCTTTGCTTCTCAAGAGGAAGACAGGAAATGGATGGCTCGATGATTCTCCCTCTTCGGAAAGAGATCAGATCTACGATTCCAGACTGTATGGCAGCATGCTCACCTTTTGTGACGAAGACCTACCGAAAGGGGCCTCGGGACACAACGAAGCTTTGCACATCACTGTTCGGCTCAACACTATCTCCCTCCCTGGAGTATTGGTAAACAATGGATCAGCAGTCAACGTCCTTCCCCTCAGCATGATGCGAGCCTTACGCATCGATGAAGGCCACATGATCCCATCTGCCCGAACTATCAAAGCCTACGACAGTACGTCTCATCCCATCCTAGGGACGGTGATTCTGGAGCTCTGGTTCGAAACCCAAATGGTGCCAGTAAAGTTCCACGTGATGGACATTCCGTCCGAATTTACAGCTTTATTGGGACGACCATAGCTACACCACATGAAGGCCATAGCCTCCACTCTCTATCAGTGTGTCAAGTTCATAAACCGACAAGGGGATCTCGAGGTCATCAGAGGAGACAGTTTCCTCATAGGCAACGAAGCTGAAATGCCAATTAAGCCTGCCCGCAGTCAGGCACCGGGGCTACCTCCCGCAAGCCGACCAAAGGACAACCAGGGTAAATCTCATCAAAATCCCTCAGAGTCCGGAGGTGCTAACTATGTCAACGTCCTCGAGTAGGAAGATCCCGAAGCAGTCAGATCCATCAAATTCAACTGCCGTTTCCAAAACTTGGATTCAGACTGGAAAGAAACCTTGAGCATCACAATGATACGGGCACACAAACCCCCTATCTCCGGTCGAAAATTTGTCAGCATCCTTCGAGCAAACTCTCTGGCCCCGCCAGGCGAAGAAATCTTCACGATAAAGGTCAACAAGAACCGGCACACTTGTGATGAATGTATGGCAGTCGTCTGGGATGTCTTACACGCAGAATTGCCCACTAAACCCCTTTTCTCAAATGAAGGGCATGAGTTCTTTCTAGCAGCACCAGCTTCGCAGTAGGGCACGAGACGTCCTTTGGTCTGGGTTGAACCGTCAGACGGCGACGAATCAGGACTCTCCGGAGTGGAAGACGCGGCAGATCCGCAAGAAGATCCTTACATACACATGCTCAGTTTCGGGGATGACACCAGTTCCGACGAGGTCACCTACGATGAGGGCTCCAATACCATGGAAATCATCAAACTTAATGTCCAGTACAGACAGTTATCCGATGAGTGGAATCAACTGATTGACACGACAAAAAACCCTTCTGATCATGTAACCGACGACGACTTCGTCAACATCATCTTCTCCAGATATCCCGACGATGCCAAGGATCCAGTCCTTATTGTCAGATTCCGCAATGCCAGAGTTACCCTCGACGATTGCCTGATCATGCTAAACAAGGCCCTGGCCATGAGAGCTCAAGGCTCATCATCATTTCCTGTTATCAGCCCCAGTGGCAACCGGCCCATGCCATCAGTCAAGCTCACAGCCAAGAGCGCCACCAAGGCCGAAGGCATCGACAAAGGAGACAGAGTTCCCCACCTTGCTACAAGTCAGATCAGCCTCGGGAATGCCTCCAATAGCCACCCTGAGAACATCTGCAAAAGTCCTCCCAGTGAGACAGATCAAGCTTTTGAAGAAAGGAATGATCACCTCAGAATCAACATGCTCAAGTTTGACCCTGTTCCCAGCCATCACGGCCACGGATTCAGGCATCCCGCCAGCAAGCTGCTAGCTCTGATAGACTTGGCTCTCAAACGAGATCACGAGACCATCAACATCGCAGAGTTCAACACCCCCATTGGTTTGATCAAGCAGATATGGGCAAACTTCTTGGTGACCGAGATCAAGGAAGGCCGCATGGAATGTCCCAGCACGACTTCCTTCGTCAATATAATCCAAGTGTTTCTGCCATTCGGAGATTTGGATGTGGTGACAGTCCTAGAAACTAGCCAGACAGCGCACACCTACGGAGACTGTTTAGCTCTCGCAAGGAAAGCCCTCCTGGAACTAGCTGCACAAGAAAATCACCGCTGGGACGAAAACAAAGCTCAAAAGACACACAGGGACCAAGACCTTAAAGCGTCACAAGCAGTTTCGGACAGTAATCTAGAGGCCACTCTAGACCAGTTTGACCTCAAAGGTTTTGCCCATGACAACTTCCTGGATTACCATCGCTTCTCAATAAATCCCCTCTGGCAAGGGAGAGCGGTCAATGGTCCAAACGATCTAGGAGATGGAATGGCACAACATAAGGAATACCTAGCAAAGCAGCATGAGGAATACAAGCGCTTATCTCCCCGAGAGAAGCAAGCCCTTTGTGAAAGCGACGACGAAGACAATGAAACTATTCTCTTCCAAGCCAATCATGAAGTCAACAAAATCGGAATCCCAAGGGTCCTGGGAGGATGGGAGCGGATCGTTTCCGTTCTCAAGTTAAAAGGCCAACTGAAAGAGGAAGGTCTATTCAAAAAGAAGAGAAAGATGGAAATACGTCTCCAACAACTGCTCAGGGAGATTCCACAGACAACAACATTCGTTTACAGAAACGATCAACTGGGACAAAAGCCAGTCACATGGGCAGACGTCCGGGAAGCCATATACTCACCTTCCGACATGCCAGCCACTCAGTTAAAGCAGCAGAGAAAGCTCTCCCCGATGGAACTTTATCTAGACTGCCGCATACGGTTCAAAGAAGCACTGGCTATTCTCACATGGGAAGAAAGGCAAGCGCTAGCTCTCGACGAAGGCTCTACTGCAAGAGAGCTGATCTGGGCTAAAAGTGGAGGAAAATTAGCAAACCATGACTACTGCCTGTCCCAACTTCAGAATGCCATGAGCCTGCTCAGCAAGAAGGAAAGAAACACAGTATACCGGGAAGAGATCAAAGAGACCGTTCGCTTGAACAAAGAACTCTCTAACCTCCCCCGGAGGGTCAGCAATACGCAGTTCAGTCCTGGCAACCACTGCTGTGCACTGACGTTTGAACAACTGCGGCAAACCATAGGCTCCCTCCCTGCAGAGGCACCTATACCAGTATCTTGGGACAGAATCCAGAAAGCTGCCGAAGCCCCTGGGAAGACATCTACAGTCAACGAATTGAGAGAGGACATATGGCCCTGTGCTTCGAAAAATCCTCCTTTGACTATGGCTCAGCTCAAAGCAACCTGTTCAAAAGGGACCAAGCCTGACGTCAATGTTCTGACCCGATCTGGTCAAATCCATGTGCTACCGCCCAAGGCCACCAAAAATCCAACAGAGCCAGAACCGCAACCCGGTCTGCCCGAAGAAACAAGTTCCGGAAAGGAGGACCCGATCCTCTCTCAACTCAAGCAGACCCAGGCGAACATTTCCCTGTAGTCCCTGCTCACATCTTCATACCCTCATAAGCTCAAGCTAGAGGAATGTTTGGCCCGTACCATGGCCCTCATGGACGCAACTCCAGAAGAAGTGATTCAGATGATCGACAACATCCGCTATGGAAACATCATCACCTTTACGGATTTGGACCTGCCAAAATTTGGGGCTGATCACAATGAGCCGCTCTACATCACAGTTCAGTTGGACGAGCGTCGCCTTCCACGTGTATTGGTAGACGGAGGTTCTGGAATGAATGTCTTGCCGGCCAAGATGATGGACCTGCTCGACATCAAGCCCACAGACCTGAAGCCTTCAGTCCATATTGTCAAGGCCTATGATTCTACTTCCCGCACAGTTCTCGGGGTTGCTACTCTAAACATCTGGTTCAGCAAGCGAATGATCCCTACCGAATTTCAAGTGTTGGACATTCCTATCACTTTCACAGCCATCCTGGGACGACCCTGGCTGCATCAAATGAACGGCGTGGCATCCACCCTTCACCAATGTATAAAGTTCATGCAAGGCAACGAGCTGACAACAGTCTATGGCGACAATGTCACCACCGAGGGGACATGCACAAACGGCATTCTAGTGTTAGAGATCAAACATGACGACGATATGGCATTAACTGGATTCACCTTGGAGACCTCCAAGATCCAAATATGCAGCGTGGACCTTCCACTATTCTGGGAAAAAATCCCTCCAGCCATGAAGATGATGAAACTCATGAACTTCATCCCAGGACTGGGGCTCTACAAGAGGTTACAAGGACAACACCAAGTCATCAAAGTCAAGGACCACACTACAGTCCAAGGGCTCGGTTATGTGCCAATACCAGCTGATATCAGGGAAAACAAAAGGCTCGCCAGTGCCTCCGCAAAAGGGGAACCTACGGAGGCACACTTAACCTCCGGCCTTACAGTTTCGACCTCACCCACTACATCATCAAAGTAACCGACAGTAGAACTGAGGGAACCAACAGCGGAACCGACAGCGGAACTGAGGGAACCGACAGCGGAACTGACAACAGAACTGGGGGAACCGACAGCGAAACCGATAGCAGAACTGAAGGGACCGACAGCGGAACTGATGAAGATGAGAAAGAAGCAAGAAAAGACAGTACAGAAGAGCAGATTGTTCGGGTTAGCCGCCAGGGCCACATTCAAAACAGTAACTCCAAAGCAGAAGGAACCAGAATTCGTAGAAGATGCTCTCAGTGGACCCACTCTACAGAACCTTTTCGAAGAAGTCATGGAGGTGCCAAACCTGATTGACCTAGGCTATGAGAATAGCATGATCGCCATGATCGGGATAGCATAAGCCAAGCCTCTCGACCCCCGAACCCTCACCAAGCATCCAGCAATGCCACTGAAAAACTGGATGACTTTCACTGGACCAAGGGCAAGCCAGACAGAAATGGAAGACAAACTGGGCCTGCACCCATATCTCCCTAAACCTAGTCTCAAGCCCTCTGATTCAGTCATTGTCAAAGTCCAGTCCTCTGAGTCATCCGACGGCCTCACGCCGGAAGACTATGATAATGTAGCCAACAATATATTCCCGTTCATATTAAATGAAAAGTTCGACCTTTCGAATTATCCCCTTATTGCCACTTTAACAACTGATAAGTTAACGAACAACTTAAAAGAAGTTAATAATGACTCACTTGATAAAGAAGCAGACATACTAAAAGAACATTACATTAAAGCAGTTCTCAAGCGTGTAGTTGACCAAGAGGACAATTGGGCCCAAGCTGCCGAAGAGGTTATGACTAAAGTGAACCTGGGGTCAGTACAAGAGCCTAAAGAGACACAAGTGGGCAGTTTCTTCGCCGGTGCAGAAAAAGAGGCCCTGATAAATCTCCTCAAAGAATATGTTGACGTGTTCGCCTGGTCATACCAAGACATGCCAGGACTCGATCCCTCAATCGTGGAGCACGAAATCCCTCTGGATCCAGAATCCAAGCCTGTCAAACAGAAACTGTGCAAGATCAAGCCTGAGTGGTCCCTGCAATTAAAAGAAGAAACTGAGAAGATGCTCCGCATCGGCTTCATCAGAGTAATTGAGTACCCGACCTGGCTCTCCAACATTGTGACGGTCACCAAGGCCAATGGAAAGTTCAGATGCTGTGTGGATTTCCGAGATCTCAACAAGGCCAGCCCTAAAGATGATTTCCCACTACCCAACATCGACATGCTAGTCGACACCACGAAAAATTTCGAAGTAAAGTCCTTCGTGGATGGCTTTGCTGGATACAATCAGATCAAGATGTCCGAGGAAGATCAGGAAAAGAATGCTTTTACCACTCCGTGGGGAACATACTGTTACACGGTCATGCCGTTTGGTTTAAAGAACACTGGGGCTACTTATCAGAAGGCTGCAACAGCTCTCTTCCATGACATGATTCACAAAGAAATTGAAGTGTATGTTGACGACATGATCATCAACTCCAAAGGATCAGACATGCAGCATATGACAGATTTGAGAAAGTTCTTCAACAGACTCAGAAAGCATTCCATGAGATTGAACCCTGCAAAGTGCACCTTCGGCGTCAAGCGAGGCAAAGTATTGGGGTACATGGTTATAGAAAGAGGCATCGAAGCAGATCCCAAGAAAATCAAGGCCATCATCGACATGAAGCCACCGCAGATACTGACAGAAGTAAAAAGTTTCATGGGAAGACTTCAATACATCAGCCGCTTTATCAACCAGTTGACATCTCTCTGCGAGCCAATGTTCAAACTAATGAAGAAAAATGCTGACATCAAATGGGACTCCGAATGCCAGACAGCCTTCGAGAAAATCAAAACATACTTGGTGAATCCCCCAATCCCATACCCGCCACATGAAGATAAGCCACTCCTCCTGTACCTGACAGTGACAGACACATCAATTGGGGCTATTCTGGCGCAAGAGCAGAAAGATTCCAAAGTTGAGCATGCAATCTACTTCGTAAGCCGAAAGCTTCAGGGAAGTGAACTCAGCTACTCAACATTAGAGAAAACTTGTACCACCTTGGTATGGTTAGTCGGGAAACTGAAACACTACATGCAGTCACATTCAGTGCTCCTGGTCTCCAAGATGGATCCCGTCAGATATCTCTTTGACAAGTCATCTCTATCCATGAGATTAGCCAAGTGGTCATTCTTCCTGGATGAATTCGACATCAAATACATGACCAGAAAATCAACAAAGGGCAGAGAAATGGCAGATCAGCTGGCATACTACCCAAGCGGTGAACTCAAAGGTCCTGATCCGCAGTTTCCAGATGACGGGATCTTCTCACTCAACAGCGCCAACCGCTGGCAACTCTTCTTCGATGGGGAAGCCAACAAAAAGGGAAATGGTATTGGAATAAAGATGAGCACACTCCCATAGCCATCAAACTGAATTTTGAAGTAACCAAACAATGCAACAGAATATGAAGCTTGCGCAGCCGGCCTGGAAGCCGCTCTTGAATGCAACATCACAGAACTGGAAGTATACGGAGACTCAGCATTGATCGTCAATCAAGTATCCAACAAATGGTAGACAATAGATTCTGGCCTCCAGAAGTACCACACATACATGGAGGAGCTCATTGCTCAGTTCAAGGACATCTCTTTTCACTACTTGCCAAGAGACAGGAACCGCTTCGCAGATGCCCTAGCCACCCTAGCATCTCTTGTCGAAATTCCCGAAGGGAAATCAGTAAAACCCCTGAGAATAGGCAGACGGGAAACACCCGCCTATTGCTATGAGATCGAAGTTGAACATGAACTGATCGATGAACCCTGGTACAATCAAATCTACCAGTACCTCCAAAATGGAGAAGCTTCCTTCAAAAATGAAGATGGAAAATACAAAGAAGGGTCAAAGCCAAAAACATGATGGCCCTAAAATGCCTAGCATCCCATTTTGTCATTCTAGGGGGTATGTTATACAAGAAGTGCCACCAAGGACCACTACTCCGGTGTGTAAATAAAGAAAAAGCCAGCGAGCTGATGAACGAAGTTCACAACGGAACCTGCGGTCCGCACATGAACGCCAGAGCATTGACACAGATCATCCTCCGTATGGGTTACTATTAGTCGCAGTCGACTACTTCACCAAATGTGTAGAAGCCAGATCATACAAAGTACTGAATTCTAAGAAGGTGGCCGAGTTCATCAAAGAGAACATCATGTGCAGATACGGGGTGCTCAATGAGATCATATCCGACAATGGGACCCACTTCGAAGGAGATTGTGACCAACTGTTGACCGAGTTCAGAGTTACATGCCACAAGTCTTCTCCCTACAGACCACAGACTAATGGTGCAGTAGAGACAGAAAAAAAGACTCTTGCAAGAATAATCAAGAAGATGGTCGTCAGAGGTCGAGATCGGCCCGAAAAGCTACATCTAGCCCTTTGGAGATACAAAACATCAGTCAGAACCGCCACATGGGAGAATCCTTTCGTACTCACATACGGAATGGAAGCGATGTTACCCGTTGAATTGGAAATTCCATCCCTCCGAGTCCTCTTGGAAAACGAAATCAATTAAGTCGAATGGCTCCAAAGCCATCACGATGAACTAGCTCTACTTGACGAGCGCAGATTGAAAGCCATGGAGCATACTCGGGCCTACCAAAGCAGAATGGCCCGAGTTTTTGATAAGAAATTCAAGATCCGAGACATCAGAGAAGGCGACTTGGTGCTTAAGGAAAAGCCTCCTATACAAACCAATCCCCTCAGAAAGTGGGAGCCTACCTAGATAGGCCTGTTCATGGTACAAAGAATCTTCTCCGGAGGAGCCATGAAGTTAGCAGATTTGAGCGGAAACCCTTTCGTTAACCCCTTAAACGGAAGCAAGCTCCGCAGATACTTTGTTTGAAGAAGAACCCGAGACAACTCTCCTTCCCCATACACCACCCCTCAGTAAAATCAATGTGCTAAAAGAGTAATACCCAACTAGATACATTCTCGAAAATGATCTAGGTAAAAAATAAGGTCGCACTTCTTTTGTCTTTTTCTCAAATTTCACCTAAAAGTGTCGAACTACGGTGACCTGAGCCCCTCAGTCCAATTGTAAAAGGGGAACGTAGGCAGCCATCATTGGTTCGGTCTCAAAAACAAATAAAATTTCAAATACAACACAAATCGCTTGTGTTTTGAAAAAACTCTTAAATTTAACCTACAAATTTATTACGGTTAAAACAATCTTTGATGAGTTCAAGCACAGTCTACTCTTGACTCGCTACACGCTCGCAAAATAACAATAAAACATTGATCAATTTAATGTGTCTGCAATGACAGTGGGTGGATATTCTGGACAGCAAGGTCAACCTAGTCCCTCGTACACGGTCCTTTTTCTTTCTTCCCACTCCCTTTTCCACGACGGGTATTCTTTGCCTTCATAGGGAACATCCCCGTAGTCCTTCTACCTGGCTCTAGGACCCTTCCCGATGCCTCAGTCAAACCTGCGGCCGCCTACGCAGCCCTTTCCCTAGCTCTATCATGACCTGCCTCTCTTCGAGTCATCATATCCGTGCTCTGATCGTCCATCCGACTAGCATTGGCCTCATAGTCAGCCATATCATCCCCGGTACAATCTTAAGGGTTAGCCGCCGCTTCGGCCCTCCTCAAAGTCGAGCTGTCATGGTAGTCAAGGCCTAATAGCTCACTACGTCTCCACAAGATAGCCATTTGTGTCTCCCCTATACACTCCTCGTACCAGTTCAAATACCAAGTGGACAGAACAGTGGCCCCTCTCTCGTGAAAGAGAACCCTGGCAGGAAAGGACGCATATTGCCACAACCGCATGAAAAGCAATGGCATCGAAGGATCTTCCATGAGGAGCGATCCCACCTCAAAGGTAGCAGCATTACTCAAGCTCGTCAACGACACCTGCTCCAGCCCGAACTGCCGCAACACCAAAGATAGAATATAAAAAGAAGATTGGGACACCCCCGGAACTCTGACAGTGAGAAGACCCTCCTAAACGGTCCGACAAGTCTGTAACTTCAAGTGAGGAACCCACCATCGCAGATGATGTGTGCGGAGTTTGGCCATCCAAAGCTCCAATTCACCCTGATTGCCTCCTATCACCAAGGGTCGTCGAGAAAAAGACCAGGGATCACATGTCGCTGGTACCTCGGGCATCATTTGCAACCGCTCCCTCAACCATAAAGTAAGCATGGCAGGACTCCCTCCCCACATGTATCGGCTACCGGTCGCCATCCGACCTATGCCAAGGAATGTCTCGCCCAAGATCAAAGACACGATGTCTCGTCCGCTCCGGCACTGCCTCACCAGGTCCAGTACATTGTGGTGGCACACCCCGAAGGATGTGAATGTGAACAAAGTAGCAATCGCATACAGAGCAAAAGCGTCCCATGCAGAAACACTCCCATCAGCACCGACAAATCTATCGGGCATCCCCGAAATATCGACATGATCCATATTTGGTATTAGAATCCCGCATGCTTCTTCAGCTGAAATGCCAAGCAGGGACATCAACTTCTCAACGGTGGTCAGGCCGCCCGTCAAAGGAAGAACAATCTGCTCCGCCTCAGGTCCTCCAAGGATAGCCCGAAAATCCTCAAGTGTGTGCATTCAATACTTTGCTCAAGCCCCTCTTTTCATTACATAACATGAAGCTTTTCTTTCTTTTTATGACCAATTTCCACTCAATCCTTTGATTTTCAAAACATCCCCCAAAATATCCCCATTCTTTCCCTAGTTTCACTTTCTTGATAAGGTGAGAAAATAGTGTATAAATTAAAAGGGTGAGATAATGAGGGTACAAATGAATGCGATTGGTGGTCTAAGATAGCCTCCCACTTTGTGAGAGATTCCATTCTTTTTCAAGCTCAAAAGGGGTTCTAGCAGAAATTTTTTTATAAGTTACGAGAAAGTTTAAGGCTCACAAAAAGGGATTCAAAGAATAGCCATATATATCAAGTAACCTATTGACGTGTTATTGACAATCATGCAAACATGTTCTAGGGACCCCGAGAATACACTCCCCTATAAACCCACAAACTCGGAGAGATGTCTACCCCCAAACTCAAAACATGTTATGTCCTCAGAGCAAAGAGAACAAAAGCGTGCCTTGGGCTCAACGGATGACATGACACGACCAAACAGTAATTAACATAAAAATAAAACATACCTCATTGGGTTGCCTCCCAAGCAGCGCATTTGGTTAAAGTCGTTAGCCCGACTATGGTCCCAAGCTTACTTGGCCTTATCTTTGCGGCCTTTGGACCATCTCTTTTCCTCACGGGTACAAACGCCCTTCTCTTTCCAATTCAGCTTTCCATTGTTAACAAGTAGGGGTAAAGCCAAATTTATTTTTAAAACTTTACGCTTGTGCTTACCCCTCTTTCTTTTCCTTTTATTGGGGTTTCCACCCCCAAACTCGACCTTTCCGCAACCTGCAAAACACCATCCTCACAACCAAGATCAAGAGAGTTATCGTGAACAAAAATAGTAGCAAATATAGAATCAGATAAATCACTATAAATCTCCTCACTAAATTTAGATTTTGAAGGCCCTTATGGTAGATGTGATGGAATTGACTCTTTATGGGAGTCGTGTGGGGAGTGATACGACCCGTTACTCCTAGAGTATTGGTCGGCTTTAATGTTACTAGCCAAGGGGCACACGTCCGCATTATCCCCACTTTTCTCACATCCAATCACATCATCTTTAAAAATTGGAAAATCGGTTATGGCTCCTACAAAGCCATCTTTGGGGGTGGATTTCTTATCATTCTTAAACATATCAAACTTGCATTCTTCCCCCATGCCTCTCAAGGACATAACCCCTTGACACACATCAATGGTGGCCATAGTGTCAAACATAAATGGCCTCCCAAGAAATATGGGAGTTTTCAGTTGATCCTCACTTGATCCCTCCATGCACATCACATAAAAATCAATGGGGATAATAATTTTATCAATTTTAACCAACACCCCTTCAATAACCCCTAAAGGTCTCTTGATTGAGAGATCCACCAGTTGCAAATCTCGTATGGGTGGTTTCAACTCACTTACCCCCAATTCTTTAAAAACATGAAAGGGCATTACATTGACACTTGCCCCAAGATCCAACAATCCTTTAAAATTTTGACCCCCTAAAGAAATTGGGATAGTGAAGCATCCCGGGTCTTTTTGAACATGTTTACCCTTTTCCTCCTTATTAACATCATCATTATTATAACAACAATCAATATTATCAAGAGAAGATAGAAATACCTCCTCAATTTCCTCACTTTCATCCCACACTGTTGTGATTGACTTTGCTTGCTCAGGTGGGTGTTTCTCTTTCATTAGTTCTTGGGCAACCTTCACAAGTTGTTCCACTTGTGTGCCCATCTTTTCAATTGCAGCTTCTATATTTCTATTATTTCGCTGCACCTCCATCCTTAACTGCTGGACTGCCAGCTCCCAAGGCTCTTTATCATGTTGTCCAGGTGGTGGCACATGAAGAGGTTTTGCTTGCTGATTATGATGGCCACCCCATGAATTGTAGTTACCGTATGGGTTGCCTTGAGGTGGTGGTCTTGGTACATATCCATTGAATGCATGTGCCTGTTCAGGATTATAAAAGAAATTTGCTGCACTTGGACACATATTAGTCACATGAGATGATAAACCACAATTTGCACAATAATCAGTAATAACATTGGCACCAGCAGAAGTGCCACAAGCAGTCAATTTATCAAATTTATTATTTAAAAGTGCAATCTGCTTTGAAATATTATCACTAGCATTCAATTCAAGTACCCCCCTTGTTTTACCCCTCGAACTCTTTTGTTGAGAATTAGCACTCAACATCTCAAATAAAGCTTTAGTTTCTTTCGGGGTCTTGGTTCCTATCGAGCCTCCCACAGCATTGTCAACTATTGATTGACCATTCTCATTCAAGCCATCATAAAAGGCTTGATTCAGTGAGGGTAGTGTGAAATTATACTGAGGACATTGTATTAACATTGTATTAAATCTTTCCCATGCCTCATGAAAGGGCTCCCCCACGTCATGGGAAAATGTCATCAATTTCTGTCTAAAACCAGCCAAAATATGATGTGGGTAATATCTTTTAAGGAACACATCTTGTAACTCTCCCCAAGTACTGATGCTGCTCGGTGCAAGCATCATCAACCATGTTTTAGCCACTCCCTTAAGAGTGTAAGGAAAGCACTTCAGTCTAATTTGCTCCTCAGTCACTCCCTGTCTTAACAAAAATTGAGCAACAACAATAATATACTCTTTAAGGAACGTGAGTGCATCCTCACCAAGCAATCCTTGAAAGCTTGGCAACATGGCAAAGTATTGTCCTTTGACCTCTAGATTTTTGGCTGCATCGGACAACACTATGCAAGAAGTAGATGTGTCTACCCGAGGTCTAAGGAAATCATTCATAGTTTGTGTCGGTGGTTCTGCCATCTCAGCTTTCTCTTCCTCTACCTCGGTGGTGGAGGGTTATGATTCTGTGTCCGAATCTGAGAAAAGGGGATTAAAGAGGGGATCGCCCTCAAATACTTCCTCAAGAAGCTTAGTGTCTTTAGCTTTATTAAGTCTGTTTATGTTGTCGTTCAATGGCACCAATATAGGCTTCAAAGAACGATGACCTTGCATTCACTACCTAACCTACTTGTTTACTTGCAACAAGTCCCCGGCAACGGCGCCAAAAACTTGATGGAGGAAATCTCCCTCTTGTAATAAAAACCGAGCAAGTGTACTCACTACTGGTGTAGCAGTATGCACGAGCAGGGGTCGAAACCACAGAGACTCGTTGGTAAACAAATAAAGCAGAAGCAGTGAATTTAGTAACCACAGTTTATAAATTTGATTTAAAACTAAAAGCATAAAACTAATAACAATAGACAAATAAACAAGGAAACAGATTATGAGCAGAGATTCGTAGATTGGATTTCGCTTTACCATCATTCTATGCATAATTTTACTTATAAAACATCAACTCAACTTCTAGGATTCATTCACTTTAGCTAGGATCGACACGGTTAGGTGGCCGGATTACAATCCTAAATACTCTCTTAATATTGTAGTTTCTATTACGATACCACAATATGCCAAGAATACATTAAGCACATAAGAATTAAAGAACCTAACGTTGATCCGATTCTATTACGGCACAGACCAAGTTATTCAATAAATAGTGGTCTATGTATAAATCGCCCAAATTAATGGCTCGATAAATACCCAATTATTCAAAGATGAGTTCGTATCTTAACATACATCTCAAATCTAAGAACATGGAATTACAAACTATTATTGAACTAGAAGGAATCAAATTGAAAGAATTAAAACTTCATTGCATAGAAATCCGGTGAAGATCAAACCAATCTACAAATCTAAGAAATTAGCTACTCATAATTTACAATAAAAACCTGGAATATGATGAATTCTTCGTCTCTCTCCAAGAGTTGTTAAAGAAAAGCATAAACATCCGATACCTAAAACTAAAAGTGGGCTATGAATATATAGAAACTAGGGCAAAATCTGTAGACAAAAGCTAGGAAAAGTCGAGAATGCCCTTCATTAAGACGTCAAAACTGTTGCTGGAAACAGGCGCAGCGCGGCCGCCCTGGTGGATGGCGCGCCCGCTCTGAGTGGCAGGGAATTTGGCTTGAGTTTTCTTCACTTGAGCGCGGCCGCCCTGATGTTGGCGCGTCCGCTGTGAATGGCCGAGAGTTTGGCCGAGAGCTTGGCCTGATCTTCTTCACTTGAGCGCGGCCGCCCTGAGGTTGGCGCGTCCGCGCTGGAGGTCTGATCTGGAGCTCTAACTTGTTTCACTATTTTCCTGCTCCGCTCCGCTCCAACTCTTCCTCCTTGCACGTTTTAGCCATAGAATGCACCTTTTCTCTTTATACCCTGTACTCACTAAATACTCACAAACCATATCAAATATACATAAAACTCGGGAATCAAACACAAAGAAAGCCTAAAAGTGCATCATTTGGATGGGTAAATACACATCCATCAGTCCTCACTAACATTCTGTCTTCGGACGTTAAATCTCAAACTGCCCTAATGATTCGTCTTCGGACGTTAAATCTCATTACCACCTTTAGAAGGTAAATTAGCCGCCATAGTGAGCCCGAGTACCCTTTTCTCCCGCAGGTGAACAATCACCTCCCCGGCCGTCAATCATAAGCCCGACCACCTCATTTCAGCGGCAATCAGTATAAGCCCGCACAACAATCCCTCTTCGGCCGCCATAGTAAGCCCGAGTATCCTTTTCTCCCGCAGGTGAACAATCACCTCCCCGGCCGTCAATCGTTAGCCCGCCCACCTCATTTCAGCGGCAATCAGTATAAGCCCGCACAACAATCCCTCTTCGGCCATCATCGTAAGCTCGAACACCATATCCCCAGCAGAAAAAAGACGAGCAACAAATCAACATAAGCCCGCTCAACGATCCTTCTTCAACCGTCATTTCCATCGAATTTCCAGCATGAGATCCCGCTTCCTCCGTGTATCGAAATACTCCGTCGGGGATGGAAATTTCTCATATCCTTTAAGAATATGCCGTCGGGGATGGACATTTCTCACATCCTTTCAGAATACTCCATCGGGGATGGACATTTCTCACATCCTTTCAGAATACACCGTCGGGGATGGACATTTCTCACATCCTTCCAGAATACGCCGTCGGGGACGGACATTTCTCACATCCTTTCAGAATACGCCATCGAGGATGGAAATTTCTCATACCCTTTCAAAAAATTAGGTTAAGACGCCTTCTAACAGTCTCCCTTAGGTTAGAACGCCTCCGAATGGTTTCTCGTAGGTTCAGACGCCTCCGAACAATCTCCACCTAGGATAAGACACCTCCGAACAGTCTCCCTTAGGTTAGAACACCTCCGAATAGTTTCTCGTAGGTTCAGACGCCTCTGAATAGTCTCTCTTAGGTTAAAACGCCTCTGAATAGTTTCTTGTAGGTTCAAACGCCTCCGAACAGTCTCCACCTAGGTTAAGACGCCTCTGAACAGTCTCCCTTAGGTTAGAACGCCTCCGAATAGTTTCCCATATGTTCAGATGCCTCTGAACATGTCTCCCTTAGGTTAAAATGCCTTCGAACAGTCTCACTTAGGTTAAGACGCCTCCTAACAGTCTCACTCAGGTCTAGACACCTCCGAATCAGTCTCAACCAGGACGAACTCCTCCTAATCATTCCCCTAGAGGTCGAGGACCCTACGAAATACCCTCGCACCTATGAACTATGATCGGCTTGATTCCCGCTCTGTATACGTAGGAATCCTCTCGCTAAGGGTCCAGCCATTTGACCACTCAGGTTTCTTGAAGTAAGGCATCCCCCGATTTGGATCTTTTTCAACAACCCCACTTCCTTCGAAAGTGATGTCGCTGAGGGGCTACTGTAAGTACCCAAATCCGGATCGTCAAAATCCGTTAAAAGTTAATCGGAATCCGTTAACTGGCCCTTTCCAGGTTAACTGGAACTCGTTAAGCTCCCCATCCTTGAGTCAACGAGACATTCCGGGATTGCCCCGTGCATCCCGACATCAAAGTGTACTAAACACATGTTATCACACATAAAAGTACAACTTTCCTCAAAAAACGCACTCTCCGAAACTTTCCGGGGGCATTTCGGATATTTTCCGAACAGTTATTTAGAAAACAGTCAAAACCGGAATTAACGGGACAAAAGCCCTAGCCCTGGTGACTCATCGGGACACATGGCACGCATGCATGTCCTCCCCCATTCCCATCAATCTAATTTGAGGGTGAAAAGACCAAAATACCCCTGAAATTGAGAGATAGGTCGTCCGGCCTGTTTTACTTGAAAAACCAGAATCCTCATCAAGTCCCCCGAATTTCCAAAATACCCAAAAACCTCCCAAATTGAGGATAAGGCCATCCGACTTGTTTTGCAATTTCACCCCTATAAATACAAGGGCTGTCATTTGTGAAAAAAAAAAAGAAAAACATTAACCCTCTCTCAAAACCCCACAGTGAGGACGGAAAGGAGTTTGGACGTTGTCTTTTTGGGTTGTCAGGGTATGTATTTGTTGGTGGTTGGAAGTTGTACTTTGGTGTAGCTCCTTTGGGGAGTTTGTATATAGAACAACTTTGTTTCAACTTTACATTTGTGTTATTTTGTAACTAAACATGTTATCTTTTCAAAGTTTGTTATAACTTTCCTCCAAGTGGAGATGTTTTGTGTTAGTGTTATAATGGAAATGCTAAAGTTGGTTTTCATTTTCAAGTTAAGTAAAAGTTTTAAAATTCAGGTGGTTTTATTTAATAGTAAGGGGACCCTCCCGCTCGGGGCACGAGCTAGGGTTCCGGGTCTGGGTCCCCACATAAATGGTCGTTAGAGCCCCATCTGAAACAAACTTTACACACTGGTGAAGACTTGAAGCGACTCCATTAACTTGGTGCAGCCAAGGTCTTCCCAAAAGAGCATTAAAGGTGATTGGGATGTCAATGACCTGGAATTCTACAGGTATCATTTTCTTGCCAAACCATAGGTTCAAGGTAGCAGCCTCAAGTACTGTGCGAGATGATGAGTCGTAGGCCTTGACAGTAAGGGAGGAGGGCTTCAGGTCTGTGGGCTTAATGCCAAGCATGCTCATGATCTTTGCTGGGAGGATGTTCATTCCTGAACCATTGTCAACTTGTGTGGATAAGATGAGGTGAGGGGGTTTGTATGTGTTGTGGGCTGTTTGGGATAAATGGGGTGATATCCTTTGTTTGCGGACTGAACTGCATGTCGTTGATGAGGTTTTGTTGCAGGTCGATAGTACCATGCGGACCTCAATTCTGATCTTGGGATGAAGTTGGATTTGAACCCCGGGTCTCGATTGAAATTTCCCTCTCAATCTCAGACATTTGAAGCTAATGTTGACAGGCTCAAAAGTAATCCATCCACCCAGATTAGTGAACCCTCCTTTGCTTGAGTTAGTTGTGACTTTAACAAAACCTTGTTCGAAGAACGAGTTGGTGAAATGCTAATGCGAGGAGAAACCCAGTTCTCAAATTCTGATGATACATGAAGCTGCCATGTGCCAAGCCCTTCGGTTAGAAGTAGGAGCGGTGCCTTACTATTGGTTATAGGCTCTCTCAAATTTAGCTCTGGAGCTGACCATGACACGTAGATCCGGATAGGGAAAGGGACGTTCTCAAATGAGGCTTCAAGCATGATTGGAAAATATCCAACTGTTCTTCCTCGGAAGGAGGGATTGCCATCTCGCTCAGCTTAAGGTTTCAATGCTTGTAAAAAGTCCCCAATAGTCTCATCGGGACGTTATACAGTCATCTGCAAGTCTATCCGGTTTATTTCCCATTCCCAATTGGCTTTGTACTTCTCGATAAAAGCATTAGTGATCTGTTCCCAAGTATCCCTAGCCTCAGGCTTTAACCGGAAGAATCGTTTTAGAGCGCCCAGGCTTAAGGAAATACTGAAGTAGTCAGCTAACTGCTGATTCGTACATCCTTTTGCTTTCATGGCTAGGGTATAAGTATCCAGGTAGATCTTAGGACATGCCATTCCTTCAAACAACTCAAGGTTGGGCATCACGAACTTGTGAGGTAGAGGCAAAATGGAGTCGGGATCCGTGGGTCAGAGAGCAGCCTTCTTCCCTATCAACTCAGCAAGCTGCGCTTTCACTTCTTTCTGTTGTTCCGTGAACCGAGCAATTTGAAGGTCCAATGGTGGAGCCGTGATGCTCAGGCCGGCGTCAGAGCTAAAGAAAGGATTCGCCATGGGCGGCACACTAGTGGAAGGGATATCCGAACCTGGGACGTAAGTGTAAGCATGTCCTTGGCCTAATTTTCCCTGAGGAGTATAAGTAGAACCCTGAGCATATGGATTGAGCCCGAAGGTGTATTGCTGATTCCCCGTAGGCAAGAAGGATGGAGGCAAACCAGAGGTGGCCGGGTAGCCTAGGGCCAGGCTCAAAGTGTAGTTTAAAGGAGGGCTGAGACTCCTGATTCTGAATTGCACTTCTGGCCTGGGTGGCGGAGTAAAACCCGGAGGGTACTATGGATAGGGCAAGCCGAATGAGATGGGAATAGAGGTTTGTTGTCCCGTGGGGGCGGTCATAAATGGATTTTGTGAGACTTGTGCGGTGCCGGGGGCTGGTTGTCCTGAACTGGGTTGTTGTTGAGACGTCGCAAACTGCTGGGGCGGAGAAGTTCCAAACTGATCCATAGTTGACTGCCTTCCCAAACCCAACTGAGAAGTCATACTAAGTTGCTGTAATTGAGAAGCCCCTGACTGATCTGTACCAAACTGCTGAGGCATACCAAACTGCTGCAACATACCCAGCTGACCCCGACTGCTTTAAGGCATACCATACTGGCTCAAATCGGACTGAAGTCAATTCGTTCCCCCAAATGACTGTCCCAGACCAAACTGTGAAGGTATACCAGACTGATGCTGAGAGGATGGTTGATTCATAGGTTGAGAAGAGTGTGGCCCAGTGGAGGTTCCATATATGGAAGGTGTGGCATTCGGCGGTAGTTTATCTGACCAAGAGAGGGATGGGGATCCTCTTCCTCTTCTACCGTGAAATTCCCATCGGGGTTGAGGGCAATTGTTAAATGATCATTGAAACCTCATTCTGATTGGTACAAAGAGTTTTATGGACTCGAATTCCACTGTTAGCCATAAAATCATAATGAATCTCTGGTTCTGGTTAAAATTTCATCCTCAACCTTGGACATCAAAGAACTGCATTTGACACGCCCATAACCATAATTCCAAAGTGACCAATATGGCGATCAAATCTTCCTTTGCTTGGCGAAGCCTTGGTCTGAAGAGATGTGTTGGCAAAGTCTCAATTTTGAAGAAGTGACTTGGTAAAGCCTCAGTCTCATGATTGTTAATCTGACATAATTAGTGAGGCTTCACCCTGATAGGCATTGCAAAATGATCCTGAAATGAGTCTGAATAAAGACCCAATCCATCTTGTAGCAAGTGAAGAAACCAACGTGGACCCAAAAATGACTAAAGGAGCCGCCAATCTAAAGAAACGACTTGACGAAAGTCCCACCTTAAAGAGTCCAATACAGCTCTAATGCAAATTGAATTGTCATATAGCAAAAGAGGCAACCCATCCTTCTATATTTACTTTATTATTTTCTTTAGTCAATTGGTCAATCGAAAGAAAATGTAAAAGAAAGAAAATTTAGAAATGTATACCTGCAGGGGCATATTTTCAAAAAGTGGGGACAAATCCCCGATTTGTGTTACTTGATGGCCTCATTTGATGAAGGCACAAAAGAACTCGCTTTGGGTTCGGCTGTTTTAAGTGAGCATAAGTGTAGAAAGGTTCGTAAAAATGTATGGGAGCCCATGCTGACAGAAAATCAGTGTTTAGCTCTATTTTTCCTATAATGTACAAAAAGAAGACTTGTCGAGACATCTGAAAACATGATTTATTCAAAATGATCACAAGATCGCTTAAAACCCTTTATTAATGGTCGGGTTATTCAACCCCTAATCTCGATATGAACAAACATTTAGATTAATTATGAGGAGAAAGTCGACCAATACCAAGAATCAAAGTTAACGAATTGTGAATAAAGATTGTGTATAGGAGAGGCCATTGACGAGACCGAATTTATGAAATTTGAATGTGTTTATGACCGGACCATTTCTGGTTGCCTACGTTCCACTTAGTATAAGGAGCTCAGGTCGCCGTAGTTCAGGCCTGAACTGTGTTCAGCTTTGGGAAATGGTATGAATATTTATGGTCCCTTTGGTGAAAAGGCTCAGATAGGAAGGTTGGATGATGAGGCACGGGCCTTGAGATGATTCCTTGACAAGTCGTTTTTGACGGCTACTTCCCTGATTCCATTTCTTCTTGATCGTCGTCTTTTATCGGGTGAGAAAGAATTTGAATACAGCTTAAGGGCTTATGATATGCTTTTGCCTTTGCTTTAACTGCTCCCTTGTTGTTGACAACTTCCGTTCTTCGGGCTTTAAATTTGCCCATCTGCCAAGTTTCCGATCGGCGGTGCTGGGTCCTTGGCTTCATTTTTTTTTGAAGTTCGTGCTTGAACCCTTTTTTTTTGAAGCATTTGAGGACGAAGGCTGAATGAACGCTCGCCCAAAAAAATAAAGGGAGTCGCCACGCCGTTTTAAGAGGAAACATTGAAAACCTTTTTGTGAGAGAAAATGGGTTCGGGGGTCAGGTTACGTGTTGGGAAGAACCGAGAGTTCACCCAACACGCCTCGTCCGTAGACGAGTCTTTATATTGTTCAACATTCAATTCATTCAAACGTGTGTGTGCAAAGTGTGTATGACAAAATATGTATTAAAATGCATAAGAGTGCTTTGTTTTATTACTCATCAAAGGGAAGTACAATTTGTAAGCCATTGACTCTGGGAGGCCACATCCCACTTTACATCGAGGAACAATACTTACAACTGAAATTGATCAGCTGCAGACAGGTTACATGTGTCGCGTGACACAGGACCTTGGGTGGTCAGTTGTGTCGCGTGACACATCGATGCCAGTCTGCAGGGACCTTACAATTCGAAATCAGATTCAACAACAACCAAACAGATCATGGAAATATACCAAACAACTCAGATACCAACAAATTCATAATGAATTGACCAAGGGGATGTGGATATAGGGAGATCCACACTCCCTTGGCCAATAAACAACAAATCCCACACAATCACATTATGAATATCAATCAAACCAAACTAAACAATTTAAACAGAGAGATCGGCAGTTGGGACTTGATAATTGGGGACGGATAGAGTCTAATTATCAAGTCCGGGGAATGTCAATTGCAATGAAACAGGTAAACAGTAAATGCGAGATAGAGGTGAGGGAAGTCGTTACCCTCGTAGTCCATGAATTCTATACCACGTTAGGTATCGAATTCTTCAATTCAGCTTCGGAAATGGAACGAGCGCAGATCGCCACGGCAATTAAACTTCAAGTGTCTTTGTGATTCCCAGTACGTGGCTTAGGAGGCTGTAAACAGGGGAAGGGCATCGTTTGAAGAGGAGGAGATAACCGGTGGTGCAGATTAAGGTTGGAGGTTGGGTTTTCCGGTGATTGGTTTTGGTGAGGGAGGAGTATGCCGATTGATTTAGGGAGAGGGAGAAGCTTCGGGAATGGCGATTTGAAATTGAGGGAGTTGGAGAGGTCGCCGGTTTATGGAGAAGGAAATTGGTTTAGGTGAGTTTGCCAGTGAGGGAGAGAACAGGTGAAGGTTTTCGGTGAGGTTTTAGACAGGGGTTGTCGGCGAGTTAGTTTTGGGGAAGAACAGGGAGATTGGATGGGAGTAGATCGGTGTTTTGAGTTGAGGGAGATTGGAATAGATTGGATAGGGGAAGAAGAGGTTGAGGTTGGATTTGGGATCGAAGAGGGAATTGGTGTTGGGTTTGGCCGGAGAGGGAGCTTGGATTTAGGAAGAAGACGACGCAGGGAGGCGATTGCGTATAGAGAGAGAGGGAGGAGAGAGATCCAGATAGAGAGAGTAAGGGTGAGGTTGTGTGTGTTAACTGTGTGAGGATTGTGTGAGAGAGTCCCTTTGACAAATGACAGCATTTGGCATTTATACGTGAATTGGGAAATTGGATTATTTGGTCGCACGACCCAACGTATCCAATTTCCATGCCTCAAGTTGTCGCACGACTGGGAACGCCAATAACCGGTTCTGGCGCCAAAACCAGATTCTGGAACATTCCGGGTTTATACCCAAAAGGTCCAAACTGATTAATTCCTTTTAGGTCCTTTTGTCCGGGAAACATACTAAAATATACTTCCTTCGCGGGAAACTTATTTGGTCGCACGACCCAACGTATCCAATTTCCATGCCTCAAGTTGTCGCACGACTGGGAACGCCAATAACCGGTTCTGGCGCCAAAACCAGATTCTGGAGGGTGAATCGGGGAGTCTAATGGCTGGACCTTTCTGAGAAAGGATTCCTACGTATCCGTTAAGAAGGGAATCAAGCCAAATCGTAGTTTGAAAGGTGAGAACGTGTGACCAAAAGAATGGACGGCTGCCTCGAGACGAGGACGTATAGCCAATGGACAGGGCGGCTGCCTCGAGACGAGGACGTATAGCCTATGGACCAGATGGCTGCCTCGGGGAGAGGACGTATAGCCAATGGACCAGATGGCTGCCTCGGGGAGAGGACGTATAGCCAAAGGACAGGGCGGCTGCCTCGAGACGAGGACGTATAGCCTATGGACCAGATGGCTGCCTCGGGGAGAGGACGCATAGCCAATGGACCAGATGGCTGCCTCGGGGAAAGGATGTATAGCCAAAGGACAGGGCGGCTGCCTCGAGACGAGGACGTATAGCCTATGGGCCAGATGGCTACCTCGGGGAGAGGACGTATAGCCAATGGACCAGATGGCTGCCTCGGGGAGAGGACACATAGCCAAAGGACAGGGCGGATGCCTCGAGACGAGGACGTATAGCCTATGGGCCAGATGGCTACCTCGGGGAGAGGACGTATAGCCAATGGACCAGATGGCTGCCTTGTGGAGAGGACGTATAGCCAAAGGAAAGGGCGGCTGCCTCGAGACAAGGACATATAGCCTATGGACCAGATGGCTGCCTCGGGGAGAGGACGTATAGCCAATGGACCAGATGGCTGCCTCGGGGAGAGGACGTATAGCCAAAGGACAGGGCGGCTGCCTCGAGATGAGGACGTATAGCCTATGGACCAGATGGCTGCCTCGGGGAGAGAACGTATAGCCAAAGGACATGGCGGCTGCCTCGAGACGAGGACGTATAGCCTATGGACCAGATTGCTACCTCGGGGAGAGGTCGTATAGCCAAAGGACCAGATGGCTGCCTCTGGGAGAGGACGTATAGCCAAAGGACAGGGCTTGACTGATGCTTTTGGGAAAGTAATCGACTGTGATATGCTTTCATACCTGTGCTGTGTTTACCTGTAGCTGCCGGAGGGTCTTAGATTACCCTTGCTGCTTCTGCTCTGCTGGGGATAAGTGTAGCTGCCGGGGGGTCACGCTACTGCTTTTCTGCTCTTTTGTTGTTCTTTTGTCGGTCTTATTGCTGGACTGTCCTTGCTGATTGTTCGTCTCTTCTTTTGTGCCCTTAGCTTTGCTTGGGAAGCTGGGGACTCTGTTCTTGTCTGGGGAGTCGGCTTCTTTCGGTGTTTTGGGGCCGCCGATCTGGGAACTTTGCTTGCCTGGGAGCAGGTTCCTCTTGGTGCTTTGGGGCCACTTGTCTTGGTGTGCTCTGCTTGGGAGACTAACATAGATACGGACTTTTGTCTCGGTTTTGTCTGAGGGCCAGTCTTCGAGGTTCAGTGAGCATTATTGTCTGGATTCTGGGGGCATCTGGGGCTCTTCTTTCTTTGACAAGCATTGTTTGAGGGCTGAGGCTACCGCTTATCGACGCTTGCTGGATGGTCGTTCACAGGATGGTCTTTGCAATACAGGCTTTTGAAGTCGTCGGGACTGGTGAGCTTTATTGTCTGGATTCTGGGGGCATCTGGAGCTCTTTTCGATGATGCTGGTGAGATCAGATGGCTGGACCTTTGGAGAAAGGATTCCTACGTATCCCTTAAAAAGGGAATCAAGCCAATTCATAGTTCTGGGCCTTATGAAGATAATAAAGGCTGGGTCTGCCACCTGCAGGATTTGGAATCCTTGTCCAAGATTGTGATTCGAGGGGCAGTCCTCACGATCACATTACGATCACCTAATTATTGTACTCTGCGGGGGGAGACACAACACTCTAGACACTTTGCATTTTATTTAACCTCTTGCTTATGCATTATTAATCTTTTGTTGCACAAGTCCATCTCAACTGGGGAGAATAGGATGTAGGGAGGGTTTTGCACGGCTTGATGAGCAGATGTGTATATATCAGTTGCTTTATGAGGGATCGTGTCTGGGTATGTGTTTGGGATTCTAAGGTGAGGGAATTCAGGATTGCATCTTCAATGCCTCTAAGAATGAGAGGTCAATCTTGGCTTTGGCTAAAGGCAAAGGTAAGGGTAATGGGAATGTCCTCTAAAATCGAGAGGATGGTTTGGAATTGGTCAAGGTAGTTGTGAGGGGACATCCTGTAAGTACCCAAATCTGGCTCATGCCTTCCGGTTAATTTTCCCGACATTTCGGTAAATTTCCCGGTAATTCCCCGGACCTTCCTAGTGTTCTGGAAATGTCCTAGAGCAGTCCCAAATTTAAATTAGGGCTGTAGGGAGCCTTCCTAATTAAGAAAACACGTTTTTCTTAATTAGGGAGAAGCTTCTAGAATAATGCCACCTTGCATGGTTCTAGAATGCTGAGTCACAATGGATAAGACCGCACGGCCTCATTTGCAAAGGGCATGCAGCCGCACGGCTTCATTAGCCTTATCCAGACTGCCTATAAATAGAGCCCTCCTCTACCCATTTCAACACACACAATATATGAGAAAAATACACAATACACTCTGAAATACGTGAAGAAACTGCTGGGAATTCAAGAAGAAGAAGAAGGAAGGCCAAGAAGCTACATCCCTCCTCCTTGAAGACCAAAGATCGACCTCTCCTCCTAGCTCCGTCCCGAGAAGCAAAGGAAGTCATTGGTAACCTCGCACGCCCTATCCTCGCATCCTAATTGCTTTATAAATTGCTCATTGCATTGTCTTTATATTGCTTGGGACTTGGTAGCTTAAAGATCACATCTTTATCATCCCCTTCCCCTTTTTGCATGCATTAAGACCTCATTTGTCATAAAAATGTAGTCTTTTCATAAAGGTGCATCCTTTGCACCTAAAATCCCTATTTTCCAATAAAAATGTTATCTTTATGCATCATTTGCATATAAAGATCAAATCTTTTCAATAAAAATGCATCCTTTGCATCAAAACCCCTTTTCTAATGCATCATTTGCATAAAAATGCTATCTTTATGCATCATTTGCATAAAGATCATTTCTTTCAATCAAAAAGCATCATTTGCTATAACCAAAATGTCATCTTTTCATTAAAGAGTCATTTTTATCATGCATTTCCCCTTTTCCCCTAACCTTGGAACGGACCGATGTAAAAGTTCTCATCTTTGCATCGTTCCTTCCATTAAAGGTTCATGATTTCTTTAGGAAAAGGATAACCTTGAACCCTATATCTCCAATTATCGCTTAAGAATGAGTATGAAGCCTCTATACGAGCTCGACCGTCTTAAAGCGTAGGATTGATGGGCTAAGGACATTCCTTCCTAAAGAACCTCATCTTTGACCCAAAAGAGAGTCATTCTCTCGATCACGCAAGTCCCGAGGGTCCCGAGGTTTAAAATGCGATGATCACAAGTCACAAGATGAGGACGGGATCATAATCCCAAATACATAAATTCTAAGGAATCCCGAGCGACAACCAACAAATGGTTTGTACGTCCGGAAGATAACTTGGGACATTTCCCCCCTTTATTTTCAAACACATGCGCACAAAGAAAGCACGCAAGCAAACACGATTAATGAAATCTAGGGAGACTTGCTCCGGCAAGGCACTTTGGGTGAACGCCAAACGTTCTTCCCAAGGGGTAACTTAACCTCCGAACCCATAAAACCTTTTTTTCAAAGTTTTGAGGTAATCAAAATGGCGTGGCGACTCCGTTTTTCAAATAACTCGGATGTCTTCAAACTCGCGTGAATTCCAATAAACAAAAATTTTGGGGCACACATTCACAGTTTGGCGACTCCGCTGGGGAATCATCCCAAAGGAGAAAAGCTTTATTTTCAAAACAAAAGTCGATACTTGGTATATAGGTGGACCCCACTTACCCTTCCTGTATCGCTCCCTAACCCGGGGCTTGGGATAACAAGGTGGTTTAACAATCCCACGTACCAGTATCCCTTTTCGAAAAAATTTTGAAAAAAAAAATACAAAAAGCTTTTCCCTTTGAGCGGGTTAGACTCCCATCGCCAATTTCATTAATCATGTTTGCTTTCTTTACCATGCATTGCATCATTTGCATCTTGGAATCTGTGCATACTTTGAAACGGGAAACAACCCGAAAAATAGCAAAAGGAGTGGAACCTGGAAAATTGATCCATGCAGTCGTACGGCTAATCCTCATAGGATTCTGACCATACGACCTCAGTGGCAATTCCACCAGGAAAAATCATGGTTAATCTGGCAGTCCTAGCAGCTTGGGGCTATTCAGCTCCATGACTGACTGGCATTGACTTCGATTCCGACTCACGCACTGCGTATGCGACGAAGTTCAATGTGACACTGCGTCATCCGGCTTTTGCCGCCCGACCCATGCCTATTATATTCTCGGACATTACCGAAAGTCAAAAACCGTCATTCGCTCAAGCGAAACTCTGTCAAAGATCCGTCAAGGCAGAGAGACGAGACTTTCCCGGTATTGCCTTGACTATAATCCGCATCGCTCGTGCGTTGAAAGGTCCTATGACCCGCTAGACCCGATAGGAGCGTTCTTTACTCTCGGCCGGTGGGATCCGCGTGCCCTATAGGACCCTCGCCGGGCCGCCCACCCCGGGAGGTCGAAATACGTGTGGAATACGAGGGGCTTATAGACGTAGTGACGGAACCCACCGATCCAGATCTAGTGTAGTTACGAAAAGAAGGGCAAAACCCCTTTTCCAACCAAATAGATATTAATAAAAGACATTGTTTTAAGTAAACTTGAAGATTCTAATTTGCATATTGCCCGAGCCTTCACCTAAACACCTACCCCGAGTCTAAACCTTTCCTATCCCTTTCCCGCAAAGAAGAAGGAAGTGGGTGAGAACACCGGGTCAAAGAACTTGTTAGCGCAGAATCCTCGTACATTTCGCCGTAATCCTCGCTTTGTCACCTTTTCGTTGTCAAAATGGCCAACATGGTAATCCACAACGGTAATGACCAAGCAATTGGAGGGGCTATCCCAGCTTCAACCCAAGCCTCACATCCGGTATGATGTATGTGATTGTGAAGACTGCTTAGAGTATGAGTATCAAGAATGGATCAATGAGGACGCTCCTTCAAGGAAGAAGAAGAAGAGAAAGTCCACACAGCAGGCTTAAGGAAAGATACGAAGCCGGGGACAAGAGCGTAGGAACTTTGGGAGAGCCTTCGGGCAAGTTTGACTACTATGTCGCTATGCCAAGGAACCCGTCAAGAAACCCGTCACCCCAAGCGCAGCCCACTCGATATCCCTATGATCAAGGACCCTCTTGAAGTAGAAAAGTCCGAATACATGGCCAATCGTGGAAGGATCAAAGTCTCTCCCGAAGAAGACTTTATCGCATCATTCAAGCCAACCCTCCTATAGGCTATACCGACAAGGTGGTGGTATCAAAGATTGGCAAGGAAAAAATGACCTATCAAGCAAGGCCGACAAAATGAGCCGACATTTCACCAATGAGTCCAAACCGCTACGGAAGAGTTAGCCGAAAGATTGCAACAAGTTACTTTAGTTCCCCTCACCATCTTTCCACAAGCATCGCCTCGTTAATGATTTCCGGCAAGCTTTTGATCGCCCGAGTCTCCAACAATCAAATGACAACGCCGGCAAGACCGCTACTTTCCTGTGGCAACAAAGAAGAAGGAGTGAGATCCCGGTCCAACCCTTGTCAAGTCCCCCTCGAGTCAATAAGTAGTGTAGGGTCCAGAGTCCCCGTTGTCTATTCGCCGAGTCAGAATCTTCGAATTCCAGTCCCCGTAGTCATCCGAAGGCCTCACGCCCGAGGATTATGAAAATGTAATCGATGTCATCTTTCCCCTTATCTTGAATGAAATGACAAATCTTTCTCGATTATCCTCTTATTGCCAACTTAACAAATGATAAATTAACTCAAAACTTAACAACAAGCTTAATAATGAATCATTTGAACAAGATGCAAACACACTAAATGAACAATACATTAAAGAAATCTTTAAGGTGTTTCGTAAAAGAGGAAAACCGGGCCCAAGCCGCCGAGGAGATTTTGATAAGTGTGAACTTGGGTACTATTGAGGAACCTAAATAGACACAGATTGGAAGCTTCTTCCGTGGGGTTGAAAGGGACAGACTAATCGAGTTGCTCGTAGAATACATCGACGTGTTTGCATGGTCATACAAAGATATGCCGGGGCTAGACAGCTCGATAGTAGAGCAACGTAATCCCTCTAACACCGTATGCTAAGCCGCAAAGCGTAACCGAGAAAGATCAAGCCGGAATGGTCTCTACAGTGTCAAAGAAGAAATTGAGAAGCTACTCGCGGGTAGGATTCATCGAGTTATTGAATACCCGACATGGTTGTCCAACATCGTGACCGTAACCAAGGCCAACGGGAAGGTGCGCCGCCGTGTGGATTTCCGAGATCCGAACAAGGCCAGCCCCAAAGACGACTACCCTCTCGCCAAACATAGACATCCCGGTAGACTCCACCGCCAACTACGAAGTCAAATCCTTCGTTGATGGTTTTGCAGTGCTACAACCGCATCAAGATGGCCGAGGAAGACCAAGAAAAGACAGCCTTCACCACACCATGGGGAACCTACCGTTATACAAGCAATGCCATTCGGGCTCAAGAATGTCAGCTACTTACCAAAGGGCGACCGCACTTTTTCATGACATGATCCACAAGGAGATTGAGGTCTACGTAGACGACATGATAATCCACTCCAAAGGAGAAGGTGGGCAAAGCACTTTGTTGACCTACGAAAATTCTTTGAGAGGCCGAGACAAAGATTCCATGAGACTAAACCCCGCCAAATGCACCTTCGGAGTGACAAGGGGAAAAGTGCTCGGGTACATGGTCACGGAGCGAGGTATAGAAGTTGACCCCGAAAGATCAAAGCCATCATGGATATGAGGCCACCTCAAACCTGCATGTAAGTCAAGAGCTTCATGGGTAAATTGCAAGACATCGCCCGTTTCACACCGCCGACCACTATGTGCGAGCCCATCTTCAAGCTCATGAAGAAGAATGTGGACACGTAATGGACCGAAGAATGCCAAGATGCCTTTGACCGCATCAAGGCATACTTAGTACATCCCCGTACTATGCTCCCCCACATAGACGTAAGCCTCTTCTCGCTCTATCTCACCGTCACGTACACGGCATGGGGCTATGCTTGCTCAAGAGAAGAAAGACTCTCGGGTAGAAAATGCCATTTACTTTGTCACCGGAAGCTACAAGGGAGCGAGCTCAATTACTCTGTGAAAAGACTTCTGCAGGCAGACTCGGTCTCCGGGTAGTCGGCAAGTTGAAGCATTATATGCAAGCCCACCCCGTGAACTTGGTCTCGAAAATGGACCCCATCAAGTACATCTTTGACAAGCCTTCCCTCTCGATGCGTTTAGCGAAGTGGTCCTTCTTCTTGGCGTAATACGACATCAACTATGTGACCGTAAAGGCCATCAAGGGTCAAGCATTGTCGATCACCCGGCGAATTTCCCCAGAATGAAGACAAAGGGCCCGAACCCCAATTTCCGCATGAAGGGATCTTTGCAACTGAGCCCGAAAATAGATGGCGCTTGTTCTTTGACTGAGCCGCTAACAAAAGAGGAAATGGTGTAGGAATGCTATTGGTCGATCCGAAAGATGAGCATACCCCCATAGCCCTCAAGTTGAACTTTCCCGCCACGAACAATGCCGCCGAGTATGAAGCCTCGCATTGCCGGGTTGGAGGCCGCCTTAGAAAGAAATGTCAAGGAGCTCGAAGTTTACGGAGACTCACTCGATCATCAACCAAGTCTCCAACAAGTGGAAGACTGTGGACCCTAATCTACAACGGTATCATGCCCATATGGAGGAATTGACCTGGACAGCTCAGAGAAGTGACTTTCCACTAATTGCCAAGGGAAAAGAACAGATTCGCAGATGCCCTAGCTACTCTAGCCTCATTGGTAGAGATCCCCGAGGGAAAAGCCATAAAGCCCTTCAGAGTGGGTAGAAGAGAAGCCCCAGCCTTTTGTTGTGAAGTGGACTGGGACCCGAGCCTATAAAGGAACCTTGGTACAATCAGATTTACCAATTCCTCAAAGACGGAGAGTCGCCTTTCGTGAGACGAAGAAGGTAGACCAAAAGAAGGTATCGGAGCCAAGAGCTTACAAGCCCTGAAAAGGTTGGCTTCTCATTATGTCATTCTAGGAGGCAACCTATACAAGAAGCGGTATCAAGGACCACTTCTCTTATGTGTCACTCAAGAAAGAGCCAGAGAGTTGATGACCGAAGTCCACAATGGTCCCCGCGGTCCTCACATGAATGCCGTGAGCCCCGATGCAAGTGATCCTCGAATGGGTTACTACCGGATCTCCATGGAAACAGATCGCGTTCAACACGTCCGAACTCGCGACAAATGCCGCCGGTTTGCCAACCTCAACCATCTCCCACCTCATGACCTGCACCGCATGACGACTCCTTGGCCGTTTGCAACTTGGGGCATTGACGTGATAGGGAAAATATCCCCGGCAGAAGCAATGGGCACGAGTTCGTGTTGGTAGCCATTGACTACTTCACAAAGTGGGTAGAGGCCAAGTCCTACAAGGTCCTCACTTCCGTAAAAGTGGCCCAGCTTCATCAAAGAAAACATAATGTGCGTATATGGGGTGCCCAACGAGATCATTTCCGATAATGGGTCACACTTCGAAGGAGACTCGCGATAGACCGTCGTCGACTCGTAGTTACTCGCCACAAGTCGTCCCCGCATGCACCTCAAACCAATGGAGCCGTGGAAGCCGCTAATAAGACACTCGAGCGGATCATCGTGAAGATGGCCACCCGTGGTCGTGATTGGCCCGAAAAGCCGCACCTAGCACTCGGGCTACGTAACGTCTCGTCGAATGCCACAGGAGAAACTCCTTTTGCCCTAACTTACGGGATGGAAGCAAAGGTTACCAAAGTGGAGTTGGAAATCCCGTCATTAAGGGTCCTCCCGAAAACAAAGGTCAATGAAGTGGAATGGTTGCGCAGCTCGCATGATGAGTTAGCCCCGCTGACGAGAGAAGGCTAAAAGCCATGGAACACACCCGAGCCTACCAGAGGCGAATGGCCGCAGCGTTTGATAAAAAGGTCAAGGCCGTAGATATCAAAGAGGGCGACTTAGTGCCGAAAGTAAAGCCCCCTACCGTAGACAACCCCTAGAAAATGGGAACCCGTCTCGGATCGGCCCTTATGTGGTGCGTAAAATACCGTCGTGAGGAGCAATGAAGCTTGCGTACTTGGATGGCAATCCCTTTGTCCACCCGGTCAACGGTGATAAACTCCGAAGATACTATGTCCGATAAAAAAAAAAAAAAAAAGTGCAAAAAGAGTAATACCCGCCTAGGCCGAAAACCCCAAAAAGGGCGGTCTAGGCAAAAGACAGGTTGCACATATAAAAAAAAAAAAAAAAAAAAAAAAAAAAAAAAAAAAAAGAAAAAATCTTAGTGCAAAAGAGTAATGCCCACTAGGCCGAAAACCCCAAAAAGGGCGGTCTAGGCAAAAGACATGGCCGCACATAAAAAATTGGTTCACTGTAATGAACTACGAAGACCCGAGCCCCTTAGCCTTTCTTGTAAAAGGGGAACGTAGGCAGCCATATATGGTTCGGTCTAAATAATAAAAAGGACGATTAAGTTTCCATGAAATGCGCCCTAAAACAATAAAAAGGACAATCAAGCTTCCATGAAGTGCGTCCTAAATAATAAAGGGTATTTCAGCTTTCATAAACGGGTCCCAATCAATAAAGACATTTGAATTTCCATGAAATGTGTCTTGATTAATTTTTAAAATAATATTTCTTGTTCATTACAAGTTAAAAACTTCTTGATGAGTTCAAGCACGGTCTACCTCTTAACTCGCTAACCCGCTAAAAAGATCTAAAATACAATAAAATGCCTAAATAAACTAATGTGTTTGCAAATGGCAATAAGAGGATCTTGAGAAAAGACTCGTCTACCATCATTCGCCGAGTCTTCTTCGCCTTCTTCCCTTTTCCTCGGCCTCGTCGAGTCTTCTTCCTTTTCTTCTCAATAATGTCGGTATCCCTCATCCCGACCTCCGGTATCCTCACCGGAGCCTCTACCAACCCCGTGTCAATGAGCGCTCTCTCTATACGAGCACGAGTCCGCACCTCCTCCCTCCGAGCCTCGCCAAAGGAGCGACCTCTGACAATCTCTTGTACCGAGCCTCCATATCTCTCGACCAAGTCACCTCGATTGGTTATGGCAACTCGCCTTAGCCTCGCCTCCTCGTAGTCCTACTCGAGTCACGCCGCCTCCCAATAAAGCTCGACGTCTATCCTCCAAGATAGCCCGAGTCGCTCCCATCTCCCTCTCGTACTACCCAAGTAGACAAAGTGGGTCAAGATGGTGCTCTTCCCGCTTCCCGAAGATAGCCCCGGGTGGGAAAGCAAGATGTGTCCAAGCCCTCGAGAAGAAAGAGAAGCCGGGCCGGATCTCTCATATCCAATGACACCACCTCCATGGTCCGGATGTCCTCCCAATCACTCAATGGCTCCCGTAAAGCCCCAAACCGCCCGGGATACCAAGCAGGTATGTAGAAGGACGACCAGCCATAACTCGGAACCCTCACAAAGATAAGACTCCCGAAATATCCTCCCGGTCCGCAACCTCCAATGTGGTATCCACCAACGGATGTCCGAAGTGGATAGCCTAGCCATCATCGCCTCCCAGCCTACCCCCGTTCCCGCCGCCTAGGTGCACCTCTCCGAGAAATCACCCAAGGGCACCGAGTCGGCAAAGCCCCGTGCAAAGCCCCGAGCCTCTCCCCGCAGCCACAGAGTCAACATAGCCGGACTCCCTGACCTCATGAAACGGTCTCCCGAGCCATCCTATCGATCCCATGAAATGTCTCTCCCAAAACCAGCGGGACAATATCCTTCCCAGCTCAGCCTCTCGACCATGTCCAAGAGGCCACTATGACAGATCCCCACGGACTCAAGCAGTTGAACAAAATAGAGAATACGCAGAGAATGAAAGCATCCATAGCCACCGTGGTCGCAGCCATATCTCGGAGACCCAAACCTGCCCGGGATATCGTAAAGGTCAATCCTATCCGGGCTACCATCATCCTCTCACTCTCCCAAAGGAATCTGCAGAAAAGATGCAAGCTTTACCGTCACCGCACGTCTCCGATCAGCGGAATAGATATAGCCTCGCCTCGGGACCCCCAATCAAGGCTCTAAAGTCTTCGTGCGTTGGGACGATTTCGTTGTAAGAAAAGCAAGAAACATGTCTCCTGACGTCCTGTGAACTTTGCCGCGGCTCTCAACAGATCCCAATCGGGCGGGAGATCCCTCAAATGCCATAAAGACTTGATCTTGAAGGAAGAATCAAGCAGCCCCTTGTGATTTTGGAAGTTATATCTCGCCCAAGATTGAAGACCGGATAGAAAATGGTCTCGCTTCCCTTTGCAATCCGACGGGCTTCTCCATCGCAAAGTGTTCAAAGAGGGTGCTTTTAGGTCCAAAATATGCTCGGGGAACAATTGGGACAGGTCTAGAGTGAAAATGAAATGAAATGGCCAAGCCTTGCTTTTATTCGTAAAATAACCAGCTCGTACAGAACCGTTAGCCGCACGGCTTCATTTGCCCTCAAGGCCTATCCGCACGGCTACATTAGCCCTCTCTCAAAATTCTGCAGCAACCAAAGTTGCTGCCCAAGGGAGTTTTCACCCCACTTTTTCAACCAAAACCCGTACGTAAACATATCCGTAAGCCATTCAAGCATTTATACACCATTATAAATCATTTTGGCCCAAGCCAGCCCCAATTCCAAGCAAAAAGTCGCCCCAAGGCTCAGTATAATATGCAAATTGAAAAAGCATGAATTAGAAAAGCAAATAAAATGTAAATACAATGTTTTCGCCCCATCGGCGCCCAAATAAAGCAAAAATAAACAAGTTGTGCATAAAAATTGTAAATTGTTTGTTTTTGTTCCAAATCTATTCTAGAGACCTCCTAGGCCTCCGATTCTTCTTCCTCCTCATCGCTACTCACTCATAAATGCTAGCCTCCCTCATCAAGTCCTCCCGGTCGCTCACGTCGACAAATGGACATTATCGTGCCCATACTCACCACTCGGCCCAGAATGTCGGGCCAGGGTCCCCGCCCCGAGGCATGGCACCGGAAGAGTACTCCGAGGCCGACGAGGTAGACGCCGTGCCCCGACGTGCCGTCTCTTGCGCCTGTGCCTCCTGTGCATCCGCCGCCGCCTTCGGGCGCAGCGCCTTCCTCGAAGAGACCGGCACATGTCCTTCCAAACCCCTATTCCGCCCGACCAGCCTATCGTAAGTACGAGCCGGAACCCGAGAAAAGGAAGAGAAAAATCTCGTAAAATCTCGTAAAATTGCAAAAAGCGTAAAATCAAAGCTAAAAAGGGAAAGACCCTAAGAGTACACTTACAAGGCTATCAGCGGCAAGGTGTACCGGGGCTCCCTAGCATCGGGGACAGTATCCTCATCCTCCTCGGCACTCCATGGATCACATAGGACAAGATGTGCGCAGGAGGGATCGGCGGGTCGCAGGCTCATCCTCCCCATATCCCCGAGTGACCGCCGCCTTCACTAGCTTCGTGGCGTCCTCGTGCGCCGTTCCACAAACACTGTAGGGGGTGTCCATGTCGAAATACTCCTCCGCAGCCTACGCCGCTCGGTACCTCGCTATCTCATCCTCTCGGCCAATCCTCGGGCCGCAGCATCCGTGCCGGAGGATCCCGAGGAGTAATGGCGTCCAATGGAGGGACATGGCCATGCCGCTCGAGAAGCGGTCCCCCAAGTAAATGACATCACATGTCGCCCCGCGAGCCACCTCCTCTCGCCTCGTCACCTCGATGGCATCTCCCAAAGAAGATCTCCGGATACCGCCCTGTGGGTAGAAGTCCACTCCATCGTGCCCATCCTCGTTGATGACCGGCCTCACCATTTTGTAGTCGAAGGTAATCCGGGTCTTCCCCGTGAATTTATCTCTCGTATCTCCTCCAAATAACCATAGCAGTGGAAGATGGTGACATCACTCGCCTGGTTCCAAGGGAAGAACCCGATCACCTCGCAAAACCAGGCCTGCATGTTCAAAACATCAAAAGGTCATTTTTCTCTCTTATAAAAAGTCTCAAGACAGGAAAAGAGAAAAGAAAAAAAAGGAGACTACCTCAAGGGCAAATGAGAAGCAGTCCATGGAAGCAGCCTTGTTCCGACTGTACATGTCCAACGAGAAGTACAACTCCGCCAATCCGGCCTCTCCCCAAGAGACCGTCCCTATCCCATCCACATCCTCCAGAGAGTCGAGGAGGCAAGTCATAGCTATCGTCCCAGAATTGGCAAAAATGGTGACTGATAGCATCAACTATATGAATGCTCTAGCCAGCTGCTGGGCAGTCACATCATTAGCGGCAAAGTTCTGCATGCAAGTCTGAACTGCCACCTCGACGTTCCGTGTCTCCATCCCCAGCCCCTTGGGAATCAGCTCAAACCCGACCAAAGCCTGAAACTCCTCAGCAGTAATATGGTCTCTCCAAGTCACGGGCCTCCCGGTGAAACTGTAGGCCCGCAATAGCTGTGAAATCGGCAGGAGTCACTGTCAGCTCTCCCCAGCTCAGGTGAAAGCTATGTGTACTGTCCCACCAGAACTCAGAAAGGGCCTGGACCAAGCCCTTGCTCTTCGAGGTGATGTGAACACCCCTGCCGATAGCCTCTACAAACAAATCTAAGCCGGTAGCCCTCACCAGCTGCTTGGGATTTACCCCATTCTTCTCAAAATCCGGCATCCTCTGCCAAAGCTTAACTGCAATCTCCGATGGTCCTCTAGACTTGTTCTCCTGTAGACAAGCACATCAAAAAGAAGCGTCAGTCCTTCATATCATTTCAAAAGCATGCATATATTCAAAAGTGCACATATTTTCAAAAGAAAATCATTCACAAAAGTTTTTCTAGCATTATTTGCATCAAAAACGTGTCTTTCATCACTTGAAACGCGTCATTGCTTTCCTAAAGCACAAAATCACAATTTTTTGCACATAAGCATTATTCTTTCAAAAAAAAATGGCATGCATGAATCATTTTCAAAATCATGTTTTCTCATTGAAAATCAGAATTTTGACCTAGTTCTAGCACAAGGCAAAAACTCCGTCTCATATTTTGAAAAAATTCTCATTCTTACTTCATTTTGCGAGAAAAAAGTGAGTCATTCTCATAATTTTCATCAAACAAGTTGCACATTGCACATTCTTAACCTCATAGGTTGTTCATGCATCTCAAAATCATTCAAAAAAATCATTCAAAATCCTATAATTCGGGTCAAGCCCTAAATCATTCAAAAATCAAGCAAAATCATCGGATTTGAGCAAAATGAGAATGCTTACCCCAACCGATCGCGGGTTCGTCGATTTGTGCTCCCTTCTCCCCGGGTAAAGCTCCGATGGAGGCGTAAGGAAGTCATACTTCCTCTCCGTCCGAACGAGCTCCTTTCTCCTCCTTCTCGCGGCCGCCGAGATGTTTCTTCTTGCTTGCCTCGGTATGGGATTGCCCTCCGGATCCATCTCAAATCAAAGGGAAGCAAAAAGGGGTTGAAGAATTTCGAAATTCTCTCTCTCTCTTCTCTCTCTCGGCTGAAGTGGGCGGCAACAAGTGCCCAATGCCCGTTCAAAACCTGATTTTAAATAATCTGGAAAAAACAGGTCTCTAGCCGTACGGCTTCTTTTTCTCCATCTCATGCCGGGCGGCCTCATTCGCTCTGAGCAGAAATTACAATCCTGCCCCTGGACCTTCCACCTGGGCATGCAATTTCCGTTATCTTTTAACCAAGATAACATCTTTTCAGAAAATATCTCTCATCTGTAAAGCAATCAAGCTCTATTCCCAGTCACCTCCGTGAATTCTGTTATAACGGGATAACACTAGGTGACAACCTCCGAATTGTCAGAACTCTAAACTTGTGCTACCTCTATCCACGAATAGTGAAGTATGCCCAAGTCATTCCAACTTGTGCTACCTCTATCCACGAATAGTGAAGTATGCCCAAGTCATTCCAACTTGTGCTACCTCTATCCGCGAATAGTGAAGTATGCCCAAGTCATTCCAACTTGTGCTACCTCTATCCGCGAATAGTGAAGTATGCCCAAGTCATTTCAACTTGTGCTACCTCTATCCACGAATAGTGAAGTATGCCCAAGTCATTCCAACTTGTGCTACCTCTATCCGCGAATAGTGAAGTACGCCTAAGTCATTCTAACTTGTGCTACCTCTATCCGCGAATAGTGATGTATGCCCAAGTCATTCCAACTTGTGCTACCTCTATCCGCGAATAGTGACGTATGCCCAAGTCATTCCAACTTGTGCTACCTCTATCCGCGAATAGTGAAGTATGCCCAAGTCATTCCAACTTGTGCTACCTCTATCCGCGAATAGTGAAGTATGCCCAAGTCATTCCAACTTGTGCTACCTCTATCCGCGAATAGTGAAGTATGCCCAAGTCATTCCAACTTGTGCTACCTCTATCCGCGAATAGTGAAGTATGCCCAAGTCATTTCAAATTGTGCTACCACTATCCGCGAATAGTGACGTATGCCCAAATCATTTCAAATTGTGCTATCACTATCCGCGAATAGTGACGAATGCCCAAGTCATTTCAAATTGTGCTACCACTATCCGCGAATAGTGACGTATGCCCAAATCATTTCAACTTGTGATACCACTATCCGCGAATAGTGACGTATGCCCAAATCATTTCAACTTGTGCTACCACTATCCGCGAATAGTGACGTACGCTCAAGTTTCCCAACTTAAGTTACCTCTATCTCCGTCATAAAGAGATAGCGCCATAAGCTCTAGCTTCATCAGGTGACAGCCTCCGAATTGTCAAAATCTCAAGGATCCTAGACATCGTTCCTAACTATCTAGTGATGCTTGAACTACGATCAAGGCTTGATTCCTCCGGGATACGTAGGTAGCCTTTTATAAAAGGTCCAGCCATTCGACCACTTTGGTCACCCTGTTTCTTTGTCACTCCTCAGTGATAAAGCGCCCCCTCATAAAAGTTCAAATATTCGATCACCTGGGTCACTCCTAGCATGTCCCCAGTAGGATCAATTGCTTGACCTCCTAGGTCATTTTCTCTTCTTTTTCCCGGCAAGAGACCAGTTTCTCTTCTTCCTTCCCTGCGGATCCTAATCCCGAACTACGGCCTGGCTTGATTCCTCCGGGATACGTAGGTAGCCTTCCAAAAGGTTCAGCCACTCGACCACCTTGGTCTCCCAATCCGTCTCGGCATTCGCCAGATCGGATCCTTTTCTATCGACAACCCCACTCGCCTTGCAAGTGACGTTGCCGAGGGGCTTCTGTAAGTACCCAAATCTGGCTCATGCCTTCCGGTTAATTTTCCCGACATTTCGGTAAATTTCCCGGTAATTCCCCGGACCTTCCTAGTGTTCCGGAAATGTCCTAGAGCAGTCCCAAATTTAAATTAGGGCTGTAAGGAGCCTTCCTAATTAAGAAAACACGTTTTTCTTAATTAGGGAGAAGCTTCTAGAATAATGCCACCTTGCATGGTTCTAGAATGCTGAGTCACAATGGATAAGACCGCACGGCCTCATTTGCAAAGGGCCTGCAGCCGCACGGCTTCATTAGCCTTATCCAGACTGCCTATAAATAGAGCCCTCCTCTACCCATTTCAACACACACAATATATGAGAAAAATACACAATACACTCTGAAATACGTGAAGAAACTGCTGGGAATTCAAGAAGAAGAAGAAGGAAGGCCAAGAAGCTACATCCCTCCTCCTTGAAGACCAAAGATCGACCTCTCCTCCTAGCTCCGTCCCGAGAAGCAAAGGAAGTCATTGGTAACCTCGCACGCCCTATCCTTGCATCCTAATTGCTTTATAAATTGCTCATTGCATTGTCTTTATATTGCTTGGGACTTGGTAGCTTAAAGATCACATCTTTATCATCCCCTTCCCCTTTTTGCATGCATTAAGACCTCATTTGTCATAAAAATGTAGTCTTTTTCATAAAGGTGCATCCTTTGCACCTAAAATCCCTATTTTCCAATAAAAATGTTATCTTTATGCATCATTTGCATATAAAGATCAAATCTTTTTCAATAAAAATGCATCCTTTGCATCAAAACCCCTTTTCTAATGCATCATTTGCATAAAAATGCTATCTTTATGCATCATTTGCATAAAGATCATTTCTTTCAATCAAAAAGCATCATTTGCTATAACCAAAATGTCATCTTTTCATTAAAGAGTCATTTTTATCATGCATTTCCCCTTTTCCCCTAACCTTGGAACGGACCGATGTAAAAGTTCTCATCTTTGCATCGTTCCTTCCATTAAAGGTTCATGATTTCTTTAGGAAAAGGATAACCTTGAACCCTATATCTCCAATTATCGCTTAAGAATGAGTATGAAGCCTCTATACGAGCTCGACCGTCTTAAAGCGTAGGATTGATGGGCTAAGGACATTCCTTCCTAAAGAACCTCATCTTTGACCCAAAAGAGAGTCATTCTCTCGATCACGCAAGTCCCGAGGGTCCCGAGGTTTAAAATGCGATGATCACAAGTCACAAGATGAGGACGGGATCATAATCCCAAATACATAAATTCCAAGGAATCCCGAGCGACAACCAACAAATGGTTTGTACGTCCGGAAGATAACTTGGGACATTTCCCCCCTTTATTTTCAAACACATGCACACAAAGAAAGCACGCAAGCAAACACGATTAATGAAATCTAGGGAGACTTGCTCCGGCAAGGCACTTTGGGTGAACGCCAAACGTTCTTCCCAAGGGGTAACTTAACCTCCGAACCCATAAAACCTTTTTTTCAAAGTTTTGAGGTAATCAAAATGGCGTGGCGACTCCGTTTTTCAAATAACTAGGATGTCTTCAAACTCGCGTGAATTCCAATAAACAAAAATTTTGGGGCACACATTCACACATCCGTGCTGTCTCTTTATTCACTCTGAGACTCCTCCTGAGTAACGACCGGATCTTTTGACTTTTGCTTCTGAGAGGATCGCTGGGGACTAGGCTCTCTTTCGTTTCTTTCTTTTTTTTTTTGCATATATTTTTTTTATTATTTATTATTTTTTTTTGTATTTTTGTCTCTCTCTCTCTTTTTTCTCTTTTTTTTTTAGAGGAGAATTTCAACTAGTCCCCAGGATGGATCATTGCTTTCTGTCGTTCTTTGAACTTGGAGACGGTCGATGCTTCTTTTGAATTACGGGAGCCTCAAGGATAGTCCCTCTTCTTCTGGGAATGGTCAGACAGGTTTCAAAGCGTTCCGATCTTGAATTGAAAGGGTATTGTTTAGGTGAGGGTAAGGTAATGGCTTTCCTATGGGTGAAAGGTTTCAACCGCAGTCCCTACCGGATGATCCGAACGAGATCAAGTCTTCATTGCTTCGCTTAAGCTTACTTTGTGGAAGATTCATGCAAATTCATCGAACAACGAGATGATGAAAGAGGTGTGAGCATATGGGAATCGAGGTGGAGAGTTGGCAAGCCCCACTTTGGGAAGGATATCAGTCGATTTTCTCACTCCGATCAATTCAAACATTAGTCATTTAAAAGCGTTTGTCGGTGAGCAGCACAAGTGATCATTTGGAATAAAGACCATTTCAATCGAGTGTAACGCGGGTCTGCAAGTAATGTCTCGAGTCTAGCAAGAATAGAAACAAAGATTTTTATCATTGCAAAGCAAAAATTGGTCCAACTTGGACTCGACAGACTCATGTCCAACAGCGGACATTCTAGACCCTACGAGGACTGATTGGCTGCATCAATTTCGGATAGGAGGAAGGGTATTGTTGCCATCGGTGAGGTGAGGACCCTTCTCCATCTTTCTGTCCTTCATAAGTCGCCCTCCTTATTTTTAGCAATCTGAGCAAACAACTGGGCCTCCCGCATGCGAGGAAAAAATAGCTTCGAAGGTAGCCTGCCACTTTTCGATGGACGCACCATTTGCACTCTTCCGACCCATGGGATATGAACTTCCAGATTGGTGGGCCATAATCTTCTTTGCACCGAGAATTTTGGATTTCGAATCAGATGAACGTCCGCTAGGGCACTTGAACTGCTTCTGCCTCGGGAATATGGACCAATGAGCGCCGGGAACGAGAGCACACACCCAACTTGTCGTAGCCTTGCGGAGGTGAAGAGGTAAGAGCATGTATAGACGGAGGGTAGAGAACTTTGAGAAGGTACGGGAGAGGGAAGAACAGGAAAGGAAACAGACTCATGCAACATTTATTAATCTTCAAGTAAAAAATCGGTGTCTTTTAAGTCCTATGAACGGTTGGAAAAGGCTAATCCTTTATTTCACGCAATCTAGATCTCGGGGGGAACCTACGGACACATCATCCACAAATACACCAAATGTATTGATTCACAAATAATAATAGGCAATGGTACCTAAATAAAACAAAAGCATTTATGGGACGGACGAGCAGCCCCAATTTCTGTAGAAATTTGGGCAGCATAACGGGTATTCCTGAAGAATTTCAAGGAAAAATCCGGCATGACCTCTCGTCGGTGCATGTTGACAAAGCGACATAATCTCTCGTTAGAACATGCCGTGGGAACGACATGTCCTCTCGTGAAACCATGTTGCGATGGCAACATGCCCACACGTGCTAGGTTTTAGGATAGGTACTAAGGCTTATTAGAAATTTTGAAACAATTCATTTTAGCGTATTTGAAAATGTCGTGTCAAAAACCAACCGTTTTGGGTGAGGTTCAAATGTGTGGCGCCACCTATAACGCACTAGGGGTATGGGTTTGACATTAGGCGCTCAAGCGTAGGCGAATTTTATGGCCGTCCGCGATGCCGTCAATCGCACCCGAGGGTTCTAGATCTATGTGAAGTAGTGTGCGGATGACTAGATTCCTTTATTTATGAAAATGATTTTTTTTCTTTATTTATTATTTTTTTTTTGAAAAGGGGTGATAAAGAAAAAACAACACACACACGCTCCCACAAAGTACAATAATCAAGGATCCATAATTGATCATGGGGGATTGCCCCACAATCACAACCTGTATCAGAGAAATCAAGTCCTGTAGAATGACCACCTTCTGTCGCGTGACCGTGGACATGGAGGGCATATTCTGTCGCGTGACATCAGGAGTCACCTTTCCAGAATTTGAACAGCAATCAAAATCAGCCCTAGCCTCCAAGCACGATGCAATATCTTAGCCCCAGCACCAGCAAAACAGACAACAAAGATGGGACACAAGGGGGGAAAGGAATAAAGCAAAGCACGTAAAATGCATTTGAACACATAACATGTCACACAACAAAGCACACACTAGTGAATGGAATAAATGTTGAAAAATCACGAAAGTCTGATCCACTTTTTTGAAAAATAAGTTTCAAGTTATCCCCAGCGGAGTCGCCACTGAATGAACGCTCGCCCGAAAAAATAAAGGGAGTCGCCACGCCATTTTAAGAGGAAACATTGAAAACCTTTTTGTGAGAGAAAATGGGTTCGGGGGTCAGGTTACGTGTTGGGAAGAACCGAGAGTTCACCCAACACGCCTCGTCCGTAGACGAGTCTTTCTATTGTTCAACATTCAATTCATTCAAACGTGTATGTGCAAAGTGTGTATGACAAAATATGTATTAAAATGCATAAGAGTGCTTTGTTTTATTACTCATCAAAGGGAAGTACAATTTGTAAGCCATTGACTCTGGGAGGCCACATCCCACTTTACATCGAGGAACAATACTTACAACTGAAATTGATCAGCTGCAGACAGGTTACAGGAGTCGCGTGACACAGGACCTTGGGTGGTCAGTTGTGTCACGTGACACATCGATGCCAGTCTGCAGGGACCTTACAATTCGAAATCAGATTCAACAACAACCAAACAGATCAAGGAAATATACCAAACAACTCAGATACCAACGAATTCATAATGAATTGACTAAGGGGATGTGGATATAGGGAGATCCACACTCCCTTGGACAATAAACAACAAATCCCACACAATCACATTATGAATATCAATCAAACCAAACTAAACAGTTTAAACAGAGAGATCGGCAGTTGGGACTTGATAATTGGGGACGGATAGAGTCTAATTATCAAGTCCGGGGAATGTCAATTGCAATGAAACAGGTAAATAGTAAATGCGAGATAGAGGTGAGGGAAGTCGTTACCCTCGTAGTCCACGAATTCTATACCACGTTAGGTATAGAATTCTTCAATTCAGCTTCAGAAACGGAACGAGCGCAGATCGGCACGGCAATTAAACTCCAAGTGTCTTTGCGATTCCCAGTACGTGGCTTAGGAGGCTGTAAACAGGGGAAGGGCATCGTTTGAAGAGGAGGAGATAACCGGTGGTGCAGATTAAGGTTGGAGGTTGGGTTTTCCGGTGATTGGTTTTGTTGAGGGAGGAGTATGCCGGTTGATTTAGGGAGAGGGAGAAGCTTCGGTAATGGCGATTTGAAATTGAGGGAGTTGGAGAGGTCGCCGGTTTAGGGAGAAGGAAATTGGTTTAGGTGAGTTTGCCAGTGAGGGAGAGAACAGGTGAAGGTTTTCGGTGAGGTTTTAGACAGGGGTTGCCGGCGAGTTAGTTTTGGGGAAGAACAGGGAGATTGGACGGGAGTAGATCGGTGTTTTGAGTTGAGGGAGATTGGAATAGATTGGATAGGGGAAGAAGAGGTTGAGGTTGGATTTGGGATCGGAGAGGGAATTGGTGTTGGGTTTGGCCGGAGAGGGAGCTTGGATTTAGGAAGAAGACGACGCAGGGAGGCGATTGTGTATAGAGAGAGAGGGAGGAGAGAGATCCGGATAGAGAGAGAAAGGGTGAGGTTGTGTGTGTTAACTGTGTGAGGATTGTGTGAGAGAGTCCCTTTGACAAATGACAGCATTTGGCATTTATACGTGAATTGGGAAATTGGATTATTTGGTCGCACGACCCAACGTATCCAATTTCCATGCCTCAAGTTGTCGCACGACTGGGAACGCCAATAACCGATTCTGGCGCCAAAACCAGATTCTGGAACATTCTGGGTTAATACCCAAAAGGTCCAAACTGATTAATTCCTTTTAGGTCCTTTTGTCCGGGAAAAATACTAAAATATACTTCCTTCGTGGGAAACTTATAAAAAGTTCCCGGAAGTCTCGGAACGGACCGGGAATTTACCAAAACGCCCCTTAGTGCAATTTTATCATTTAAAATGCACCTAAAAAAAGGGATTGCGAATTGGATTGGCGTACTTACAAAGGCAAACACCTGCTTGAACTTTCTTGATGCACATGAGGGCAAAGGCAAGCCCTTATGTTGTTGTTGTCAGGAGGTTGATCTTTTAATGTTGAATGACCTTTTGATGTTCCTTGATGTTGTCGCCATCGTTGACTTGGTCAAGGTGATGGTGGGGACATGATTTGGAAAGTGTATAGCTTGATGGAGGCCTTTGTGGGGTAAGGAAATTGTATAAGGAGAGCATTAGTTGACTTTCTCACACCGATTAATCAGAACAGTAATTATTTCGAGAGATTATTGGTTGAGCAATGCAAGTGATCATTTAGGAAACAATCATTTCATTAGATGTAATGTAGGTGTGAAAATAATCTCTCAAGTCTAGCAAGAAAAGAAAAAGACTCTTTTATAGAAAATTTAAGATTAACTTCAATGTCCGAGGAAACTTGATTGAACGAAGAAAGTACTATAACCTATGAAGGTTGACTAAAAGATAGTTGACAAATCTTGAGGATAGATAGCCCCTAATTTAGCTGTCTTTTGTTGTTGAACTGTCAGGACACTTAAGCTTTCCGTCTTCTGTTAACTTCTGAATTTCATATTGTAGACCGATGCAACTGTCAGTTATGTGCCCATGATACTGGTGGAAGGCGCAGTACTTGCTTCTGTCAGCGTTGGCTGTGGGATGCCTTGGCTTGTAGTTCTCCATAGGTTTAAGTAGGCCTTCTTTGATCAGTCCCTCTAACACTTTGCTTAAAGGCAAGTCGGGCTTGTCGAAGCGATGGAGAGGCTGCTTCACGGAAGAGTCGTTGCTTTGTTGGGATGTGTTCCCATTGCTTGACTGATGTCCCTGATGGATGTAGTTAGTTGGCAGTGGTGTCTTTTCCTTTGTCGGGAGTCGGTGTAGGGTTTGATGTAGTTGCTGCTCTGTATTGGTAAGATGGAACTGTGCTCGGGGCGGGCTTTTCCTTCCGGTCTTTCTCGAATTGGGGACCCCTGTTGACCATGGCATAGGGATCGGGATAAAAGTGATGGCTGACTGATGCTTTTACTGGTGGCTTCAAACATGACTTGAAGATTCTCATTTGCTCATCCTCAGGCAGTGAATTCATGATTTTGGAAATCTTTCGGCTTTGTTCCTTGTACAGCTCTCCCATAATTTCGTCCGCCTTTTGCTCAGCCAATATAACCACATGCGGGTCGATAGAAACCTTTGGACTGCTGGAACCAGTAACCTAAGGTTCACTGTCGGAGGGAACCATGATAGGGGGTTGGACAAACAGGCTATGAGGGAACAGAGCGTAATTCAGTGGGTACTATGGAAATTGAGGGATTTGAGGCCATGAAGCAGCTGGAGCAAATGCAGGTTGTCCGAAGTAATGGGCCGGAAAAGTCATGAGGGCGAAACCCAATGAATTTTGAGCATATTGATAGAAAGAAGTGAACCTGGGAGGATTTTGATGGTTATTTGGATCTGTTTGGGAGGGTCCAGCACTGCGCTGGTTGTATTGGGTGAAAGGGGTAGAACCGGCATCAAACCTTTCTTTCAACTTTTATTGGGAGGAGGATTTTCCTTTCCTTCTTGGGGGACAGTCTTCATTTATTTCATCTTGGAAATCCTGGTTTAGACAAGTGGGGAAGTGGCAGACATCCCACCAAATGTGCTTGACAGTTCGTGGTGAGCTCGGGACCTCGAGATATCGGCTCGGTAAGTCCTTCCCTAGCGGGCATTGGGACTTCAGGTTGTGGCTGCGGGGCTCGCTCGGAGGCAAAGGATTGGATCCCGGGGGATAATGAGAGACGTTAGGAGCTGAGGGAGCGGGCACGTCTTTGTTTTTCACGAGAGCCCCAGTCGATTGGGGAATTGCCAATGTTCCGAAATGACGCATGGCATCTTCGATCCAGGCCTGCTTCTCATCTTGGCATTTCTCAAGAGCCCTGACAGCTAGCCATACTTTTTCCATCGTTTGGAAGCTTCCCGGGAACAAAGTCCCATTTCCTCTACTATTATTTGTTCGGACCGCTTGTAAGATCTCGGGAGCTACTTGACCTGTACTATTCTGAGGAGGAATACCCGACTGCTGCTGAGGGGCACTGAACTGACCCATCCCTGACTGCTGCCCTAGACCAAACTGTGGCGGCGGTATTCTGAACTGTTGCTGGGAAGACCCAAAATGATCTTTACCAAACTACGGAGGCATCCCGACTTGCTGTGGCATTCCACGGTGCCCCCAGCCATGAGAAGACATGCCGTACTGGCTTTGTCCCCACTAAGGAACAACAAACTGGCTTGTCCCGCCGGACTGCATGGGCATACTGGACTGTGGCTAAGGGGCTGGCTGACCCATATGTTGAGAAGCATGGGTCCCGAAAGTGGTCCCATAGGAGGCTGGTGGTGGCATCCTGGTATAGTTAGGGCGACTGAGAGTAGGATTAGGGTCCTCTTCATCCTCCACCGTGAAATTTCCAACGGGATTGAGAACGGCTGCTAAACCGTGACTCCTGATAGCCTCCAGAAGGCTGTTCATCTGGGCGTCCTGTCGCAGTCTCATCTGTTCTGCCAACTGATTCCATTGCTGTTCTGTCTGAGGAGTCTTGGGAGGCAGAGATGTATTACCCCATTGTTCCCAGCTGATGCGGACATTCTGAAAGCCGGAGTTGAAGCAAATGATGAAGCCGACGATGCGCTCGATTTTCCCAATTGACCAGACGGTGACCCGGTATCCGAATCCAAGCCTTGCGAGTTGCTGTGGGAGGAAGATACAGGGGAGGTTCAGATTTTGGGAGTTGATAATGGGTAGGTGTTTGGGCTCAGGGCTCATGCAACATGCAATTATTTGCTTGAATTTACTTAAAATGCCTTTTCTCGAATCATTGGTGGTTGGAAAAGATTGCTCATCTTTTTTTTTCAAACTACTCTACATCCTGGATCAGTGGGACCCATCACTATGCCTACAGACCCCTTAACCTGTAACCTCGAACAAGGGTTCCATAGGGCAAGCAGGTCCCACCGACCAAAAAGGGAACACGAGCCTAAGGTCTAGTGGGTCATGAAGTCTTAACGCGCACTCGATGCAAATTATGGGCAAAGCCAATGGGACGAAAGCTTGACCCACGAAAGCTAAAAAAAGACAAGTTTTTTTTTTTGAAAAACAAGTTTTAAAGCTAAGTCCCCAGCGGAGTCGCCAGTGTGATATACCCCGATCCAATTTGGGCCCGACAACTTGGAGTTTCAAATGATTTTTTGGAATTGGGTCAATCTTAGCGAACTTAAAAACAAACGGAGTCGCCACGTCATTTTAGTTTAGGGCCAAAACTTTGAAAAATGCTCGAAAATAGAGAAATGAGTTCGAAAGTCACGTTACACTCCGGGAAGAACATTTGACGTTCACCCGAAATGCCTCGTAAGACGAGTCTTCCAAATGTGAAACAATGTGTGTGTGTGTGTTTTTAAAAAAGGTTTGACTTAAAGGACTTTCTGGAAATAAAATAAGTTTGCTGGACTGGACTGAAAAATGGTTTTAAATAGTGCTGAAACTGAAAGAACACCAGGAACTGAAAATTGTATGCAGATGAAAATTGTCATATCATCCGCGTGGATGAAATTGAAGTACAATATCATCCCTGCGGATCACCCCGCAACTTAATTTTTTTTTTTACAGTTTTTCAGTCTGTCTCTATAATTTCCAGAAAGTTAACTGGATTTACAGAGTTTAACTGGTACTATAACTGGAAAAATAGTAAAGCAAGGAATGTTTGATTTTTGGCATCCATGCTTGTCCTCTCTTTCCCTAGACTTTGATTAGTGATCATCTAAAGCGATTAGTGATGATCAAGCTAGATCAAGCCATCACGGGGGTACATTAGGACTTGAAAGCATGCATGTCATTTGCAAGGGGAAGAGAGTTTAGCAAGAAAGTAAGTTAATAAGCAAAGATAGTAGGAAATACTTAGAATGAAAAGATTAGGTCAAGATTTATCAACTTTAGAGTGAGATCTCTAAGGTGGTCACAAGAATGACCATCCTTGAAATCTAGGCTCAAGTGTATCTCTTACATCTTTGTTTGACCTAAATGTAAGTCTTAATGATGTTCATCCATGGAAATGTTTCCAAGGTGAACATCTTAGACTAGAATGGGACATTTCAAGGAAATAAACAATATAGACCATTTAAGATGATCATCTATGGAGATTGGTTCCAAGATGACCACATTTTAGGTCAAATAAGAAAGTAAAGACTAGTAGGATAAAAGGGGACATGGGAGATGACATGAATTTAAGGGGGATATAGATCTCTTTAGAAGATCATCCATGGAAATGGATTCCATGGAGATCCTCATGGATCCAAGGACAAAAGAGGAAAGGGGTTGAACAATAAGCAAGTAAACAAGATTAAATCATTTAGACATGAAATGGATGCATGAATAAAGAAGGTTTAGGTAGAGAGAATGAGGGTTTACCAATGGTTACACCCTATATTCTTGGATTAGTGTTTGGGGCTTGAGGAGTTCAAGGCTTAGGTATGATTTTGTAGTGGATTTGTGGTTGGTTTTGGTGTTTAAGGCTGTTTGAGAGGTTAATCCGGCAGAGTAACAGTAGGAGAATGAATTTTGTTGCTTCTGAAAATGAAGGAGAAGGGCTCAATTTATAGGTTGGCCGGGGGTACAATATCATCCGCGTGGATGATTTTGGCATGATGAATTCATCCGCGTGGATGAAATCATCAGCGTGCCTGGTTTTGCAAAAAGGCGTTTTGGCAGCTTCTTACTTAGTCAAAATTTGCTTTTTTACTTGGAAATTACGCTTTCTAGCGAGGCCACTGGCCATTTTTTTATTCCTAAAAGGTCCTTCCTCATCCAAATTGCCTAAAATAATGCCCGAAATGCCCCTAAATGATTATAAATCATTAAATTGGGGTGACAGAACACTAACGACCCAGATTGGGGCACTTACAGAGCTCTTGACGAAGGTCACCATTTTTGAGATGGGCTGATTTTGATCGGTGGTCGTGGAGGTTGATTTTGGGTCTGCCGATTCCGATTTTCGTTAATTTTGCACGTCATTATTTAATCGAAATTTTTTCAACAATACTGGTTACAATCCTTAACATAAAAACAAAATGACAACTTTGGTCTTTGAACGATAAATAGGGAATGATTGGGCCTACATTGTGAACAACAACAACAAAAAATTAGATTTGATGCCGCAGGAAATGTGCTTATCAATCTTCCTCCATGTGGCACGATTGATCACTTGGCTCCTTGACCTGAAAACCAGAACCAACGACTAGCCGGATGTGTCTCCGGCTTAGACCCTCGGGCGTGAGAGTAAGTATATGAATTGGAGAGCAAAAATGTATTGAATAAAGATAATTCAGATAATAAAATTGCATGTACCTCATAACCGTTGTAGTGATGATGTATTTATAGTTTTTGAAGGTGGTTTATTTGGTAGGGCTACATGAGCTCTGATATTTTAGGGACAGTTACGTGTCGTGTGAACGTGTCCTTAAATAATCCCTAATTTGTAGGAAAGCAGTTATGGCAAGAGTAATTGCACGTGCGCCTGTAACCGTTAGGTCGACATTTGCTTGGGCAGGTTGAGGTCGACACTTGGAGTTAGGTCGACCTGACTGATGGGTAGAGCTGGATCGTACCTGAAATTGAGCAGGGGTCATGAAGTCGGACTTAGTTAGGTCGGGACCTGGTAGGTCGGACAATTAACTTAAGTCGACGTATCAATGAGGTGGGCTTTGGGCCATGTGATCGTTGGGCCTAGCCCACTGAGAATATAGTGACCATAATTTACTTGAGGACTGGGCTTTACTTGCTTGGCCCAGCTCGATACTTTTGGTATGTTCAGTGGCCCCCAACTTTCGAGTTGACTTTGTCGACTAGGAAGTTAAGGAAATTTTGATGAGGGTTGCTGTGACTCGCAAGTCGCTACTTGCTTTGATTCTTAGTCGACTAGGTATGATGTGGCACAATCCCGGACATTGACGACGAACGGTCAGATCTGAGGGAGCGTCGTAAATCGCAATGATTACTATTTTTGACGTTTGAGAGTCTGTCTTGGAAACCGTTTCCGCATTCAATTGGGAAAACAAAAACTTTTGGATTTTCCTTTTCCTCTTCAATCTAGGAACATATAAATACCAAATTCCTCCCTCATTAAAACTTCTGCTCTCTTGGGCTCTTGAGAAATTCCAGCGAAGGCAGCAGAAAAAAGGCAACTGATTAAATACAAGCTTTCGTCTCCGTCCATAACCCTTCTTCACTCGAGCTAACTAAGGTATTCCTCTTTTCCTTTAGTATTAGGGTTTTAATTCCTGCAATTTCTCCAATTTCCGCCATGGCTAGGACCTTTAGTTGTGAGCGTGGAGCTTGGTATGGTTACTGTAGGGTAAATAGGAGAGTTTACAAGCACTTGAACGGAGAGTGGAGTGAGATAACAATGGAGGAATGCATCTCGATTTTGACCCGTTGGGGCTTGCGTTTCACCGAGCTGACTTTGCCTGTAGGAGAGGGTCTAGGCGTTTTAGAGTCGAATGATCCCAAAATGGTGACTTTCAATCTTTTCCATGAACTTCTCGATCACCTTGCGTTATTCTACATCCAGGGCTCTAATAAACCCTCTTTTATTAGGAATAGGTTGGGATTTCTGGGGGAATCTAGGTCGCCTCTTAGTGTGTCCACTAGGTCGCTTGAGACTATGTATAGAACTGATTCCCCTGTTTCCCCTTCTTCTTGTACAGATATGGCGACTCAAGGAGAAGCTAATGCCTCAACCTCGTCAAGCCCCCGTATAGTCGATGCTTTTGAGGCTTCTGTGGAGCCGGGCAGGAATGAAAGGGGATATGTGCCTCCGAGGCCACTCAGGGGAAAGCAAAACCTTTCATCTCGGATGAATATGGTGTATAGCTTCTGTAAAGTCGATAGGAAGGAGTTTGACATCACCTTGTATAGCAGGAGGGACTTCTTTGACCAATTTGGTGATACTTATGAGGAAGATCCCACTAGGGTGGCCTTCTACTACGGCCAATTTGAAGCTGGTTTGAGGTTACCCTTAGATCCCTTCATAAACGAGTTTCTAGAGTATTCAGATGCATTGCCACTTCAACTAGGAGCCAACACCTGCAGGGTACTGGTTTGCTTTGCTATGGTATGCAGGTTCTTAGGGTATGAACCTTACATGAGAGTGTTTAAGGAGTTCTTTTCCATCAAGTTTGATAAGGACAATGGGATAAGCACCCCCTCCAAGCCAAAATCCCCTAAGTTGTTTTCCAACCTCCCCAGCAAGGCCAGTGGCTGGAATTCTTATGTGTTTGTTATAGAGAGTAGGAGAGGATGGGAGTTTCCTCTTCCCAGCGCTGACACTGCAGTTGTGAGGGAACAGGACTACTGGGAGCCATATTGGCATGATGATTTGCGTAAGAAGTTGGTGGAGGTCGCCAAGAGGGGAGCCATAAGTTGGGATGCCTTGGGGACCAACAAGAATAACTTCATCCGAGCTGGAATGGTGGTCAGCGAGGGAGATGTCGTGCCCATGGTCCCAGTGGTTAGATGTCAGAGGTACCCAGATTGGGTTACCCATGAGGGAGCTCGATTCAGATTTGAGAAAGAGTGCCACTTTTGCAAGAAGACTACCAACTATTGTAAGGATCAGGGAGAACACTTTGGGGGTAAGAACTCAACCACTCACTGTCCCTTGACCCATCTAATATTTGCTGATATGCACATGTTTTATTCGTACACAGAACTGACTGCTCGTATGTAGAAATTATTAACTAGCATACGTTTAAACTCGTAGTAGATTATTTACTCACAAGTTTATCTCTTAGCACATATGCATCTTACTTGTTTATTGAATTGGTTGCTCGAGCATGCTTAGTTCGTACATAGAACATTTTGCTCGTATGTAGAATAATTAGATTGCTCATGTTTAATTCGTACGTAGAACTAGTTGCTCGTATGTAGAGATCTCATATGTCGATCAAACCCTTTGTCATTTCAATTTTTGTGCAGTGTTAACTCCTGAGCAAGAAGCGAATATGGGTCGTGCCATAGATGTAAGGAAGAGCAAGAGAAGCTGTGGGGCAGCCAATGCAAGGTTGCATCGAGAAAATGAAGGCGCTCAATGCCAAGAGATCTTGAAGTCGGTGGATGTGGATGCCAACTCTATTCCTGTGGAAGACACTCTTGATGAATTGGATGAGGTGCGAGTTGAAGGTGATGCCCAAGGAGTGGAGGGGGAACAGGCTGCTGGGGTAAAGGGCTCAGAGCAGAGTGTGGAGCCGAAGAGGGAGGTCGTCCAGACCAGAACTCGAGCTCAGGCTCAGGCCAAAGCCAAATCCAATGCCGCCTCCAAGGCCAAGTCGCCTATTATTGATGTGGATGAGGAGGAGGAGGACGACAATGCTCCTTTGAGTAAGAAGATTAAGATAGGGAAGTCCAAGGCGAGCTCGACAACTGATCAGGTCGATGCTAGTGGGCCCATGGAAACTGAAACCAGAAGCCCTCAGTCTTCTCCCATCAGGATCTCATACGCTGAGTTGATCCAGGCTCGGGTTGATGAGCTGAGTGAGGTGGCTCCTCTGACTAGGATTAACTGCTTTGCTAGGGAGTATCCTGAGCTGGAGTATGGCCAGGTGGTTGTTAGGAGGGGGGCTGATCAGGACTTAATCAAGAAGTTCACCAACAAGGCCTTGAATCCAGAAGCTTGTCGTGCCATGGTCGGGCTAGCCACCTCCGAGGTAACTCTTGTAATTTTTTGTATTGTTTTACTTATTCTTCTTGCCTGTCTCTCTTCCTTACCTTACTTCTGCTCGATCTAACCTCTTGCCCTTACTCGTCATTTCAGTCTCTTGCCATGATTGACTTGGCCACTACTTACTGGAAAGCTGCTGAGGAGCAGGAGAAGCTGGCCAAGTCTATGCTGGCTAAGAAGAATGCAGAATTGGACAAACTTAATGAAGACCACTCAAAGTTGAAGGGAGAGCATGACAAGATGAAGGAGAAGCACTCCGACTTAGATGCGGCCTACGAGGTCTTAAAGCTTGTGAAGGACAATGAAATGAAAGCCAAGGAAGAAGCCTTAGGCAAGCTGGAGGAGGCTAACAAGGAGCTGGGAGAGCTCAAGCCTATAAAAGAGAAAGCTGTGAAGGATCTGGAACTGGCGACCCAACTATTGGAGGAGAGTCACGTCATCTTGGCCAAGAAACAAGAAGAACTTGAGGCTTCCCGGCTTAAGTGGGAGGGCGAGCTAGCTGACGCTGTGAAGGTTGCCAAGGAGGAGGCTGTGCAGGCCTACAAAGATAGTGATGAGCTCCACACTCACATTACCAAGCAAGCCAGCTCCTTCTGGGATGTAGGTCGGAGTCACATGGCTCGACGTATTGTGGTGGATCCTGCCTTCAACATTTCCATTGAGCAACTAGCCAAGTGGGCTTCGGAGGATCCCTACAATACGGTAGCTCGCCCAGGCCACAGTTTAGTGCCCTATAACGATAATGACTTGGCCAACATTGCAAAGGACGAGGAGGAGGCAGAAGCAGAAGTTTGGGTCCCTTTTGCAGTTGAACCAGTAAATTTTGACACAATTTTGGCCGAGCTCGAGGAGCCACATGAGCCAGCTTTCGAAGGTGAAACTCCCCAATATACTATATCAGATTCAAGGAAAGTGGTGTATCCAGAACAACAAAGGAATGTCTTGGGCGAGCCTGCTGCTGCAAGCGATAATGTTGATACCGACCCAGATTCTACCAGTGGTCAAGTAGAAGGCAATCCTCTAGTTTGAACTTTAAATTTATTGGTTGTGTAACAGACAAGCTCCAAACACTTTTCATTTTTTGCTTTTGTTGGTATTGATGCTTTGGCCCAGATTTGGGAAGCATCTCAATCATACAATTTTGTTTATTCGAGTCTTGGCCCGCTTTGGGAGACTTAGTTTTATTTAATCGTAGCTGACTTTCTATCAATGTATGTTGTATGCTTTTGATTTCAGCATGTGTGTGTCGAGCTAGATGTAATAGGATGAATAAGTCGTCCTCAGCTTAGGATCGACCTAGTTTCCTGGTGACATAGTCAACCTTAGACTTGTAAGGATTTTTGTAAACTAGATTGACTCAGAGTCGAACCTGTTTAAGAGATCAAGGCTGACCAAAGATCGACCTGATTAGGATGAGGCTGACTAAGAGTCAAGCTTGTTAGAACGAAGTCGACTAAGAGTCGGACTTGTTAAAGAAAAACTGATTAAGAATTGAATTTGTTAAAACGGAGCTGACTAAGAGTCGGGCTCATTGAACGAAGTTGACTAAGAGTCGGACTTGTTAAAGGAACAAAGCTGATTAAGAATCGAGCTTGTTGAAACGAAGCTGACTAAGAGTCGAGCTTGTTGAAATGAAGCTGACTAAGAGTCGAGCTTGTTGAAATTAGTGTAGCATAGTGTTTGGTCGAATAGAACATGTGATTTTATATTAAAATAGGAACATGCTTACATAAGATGGAAAGCTAGAACTATGATAAATTCAAACTTGGGAACTGCCTTATTTTTGGACTGAACCAGGGACTTGAACTAGAAGTAGTATTTGATGAGGTGAGTGGCATGCCATGGATGTTTCAACTCCTCACCATCTGGATGGGCTATCATGTAGGTCCCTTCTTTGATGACTCTAGTGACAATGTAAGGACCTTCCCAGTTAGGAGATAGTTTATTCTGTTGGGTTCTCCTTCCTGTTGCTTCAATCTTTCTCAACACATGATCTCCTACTTGGAATGATCTTGTCTTCACCTTCCTGTCGTGGTAATTTTTAGTCCGCTGCTTGTAGTTGACCATTCGAAGGTAGGCCGTATCTCGCTTTTCATCGACTAAGTCTAGGTCGATCAGTCTGTTAGTGTTGTTCTGTTCTTGATCGAAGAAGGTTACTCTAGCAGTAGGAAATCGTAGCTCAGCAGGTGCCATGGCTTCTGATCCATATGTAAGAGCAAATGGGGTTTCCCCCGTGGGCCCCCGAGTGGTTGTACGAACTGCCCAAAGAGCAAGGGGAAGTTTGTCCAACCAGTTGCTGCGTCGACCTACCAAGCCTGTCTTGAGTGAGGAAAGCACGAGTTTGTTTGCTGCCTCAGCTTGTCCATTGCCTTGAGGATAGGCAACAGATGATTGCCAATGCTTGATTCCCACTCTATTCATTTCCTCCTCGAATGCTCTGGAAAACTGTAAGCCATTATCTGATACTATAGCTCGGGGGATCCCAAATCGGCACCAGATGAAGTCATGTATGAAGTTGATGGGGTTTTCCTCTGTAATGCGAGATAATGGCTTTGCTTCGACCCACTTGGTAAAATAGTCGATTGCAACGATCACATACTTGCAATTTCCTCGGGCGGGAGGGAAGGGTCCCATTAAGTCGACGCCCCACATATCAAATGGCCAAGCGACAATCACTGGAGTCTGTTCCGTTGTGGGCATATGAGGCAGGTTGGCAAACCTTTGGCATTGATCACATTGTTGAACAAAGTCATGAGTGTCAGCTCTCATGTGTGGCCAATAATACCCCAAGGTGATCAATTTGTCAGCTAGAGTCCTGGCCCCCGGGTGTCCACCACAAATTCCACTATGTACCTCATGCATTAACTGAGTGATCTCTTGAGGGTGAATGCATTTCAACAGTGGCCTGGTGTACGATCTTCTGAACAGCATGCCTCCTTGGATAACATACCTCGGAGCTTTCTTTTTGATTGATCGAGCTTTCTTCTCGTCCTCAGGGAGCTCGCCATTTTCCAGGTATGCTTTCATTTCCTCGATCCAGCACTTGTTGTAAGCCCAATTTCCCAGGGGATCTTCCACACATTGAATTTTGACCCTTTCATAAGCTGGATTCTCGAGGTAGGAGATGGGCTCTTCGTGTGGTTCGTCTGTAGTGGCCAGTTTTGAGAGCAGGTCAGCCAACTTATTGTCTTCTCGACCAATCCTTTGGATTTCCCAAAACTCTAAGTATTTCGTCATCTCCTTCACCAGGTCGTGGTATTTAACTAAGGTTGAGTTTATCACCTCATACTCGCCTCTAACCTGGTTGACTATTAGTTGGGAATCACAGTATGCCATGATTTTGGTTGCTCCAAAGCACTTGGCGTACTCAATGGCTGCCACTAAGGCTTCGTACTCTGCCTGGTTGTTGGAGGCATCAAATTTGAATCTTAATGTCTCCTCATATATTGTCCCAGACTCTGGCTCGATCAGAACAATCCCAGCTCCACTGACATTCTTTGTAGCTGACCCATCTGAATAGACCTTCCAGCAATCGTCGGGTAGAGTAGTGACGGGCTGGGACTCTTGTTCTTTTCCCTTAGCTTTTTCTTTCTAAACTCGCCCCTCGCTATCTTCCTTGGTGAACGTAAGCTCGACCAAGAAGTCTGCCAAGGCTTGAGCCTTCAACGCCTTTCGAGGTCGATACTCGATGTCGAATTTCGTGAGGGCAATTGACCAATTGAGTAAGCGACCTGAACTCTCGGGTTTATGCAAAAATTTTCTCAAGGGTGCATTCGTGAGCACTACGATAGGATGAGCCAGGAAATAAGCTTGCATCTTCCTTGAAGCTACGACTAGGGCATAGGCTACCTTTTCAGCATTGTAATATCTGCCCTCCACATCTGATAGGGCCTTGCTAACATAGTACACGGGCTTTTGAAGTCCTTCCTCTTCTCGAACCAAAACTGCAGCAACTGCCTTGTCCCCCACAGATAGATACACGAACAAAGTTTCTCCTATGGTCGGGCTACTCAATAGTGGTGGAGTAGCGAGGTAATCCTTAAGCTGTTGGAACGACGAATGACATTTGGTCGTCCATTCAAAATTTTTCGTCCCCCTCAAAGCTTTGAAGAAGGGGAGAGACCTTTCTGCCGACTTGGATATGAAGCGACCCAGAGCTGCCACTCTTCCATTAAGTCTCTGCATCTCTTTGACACTGGTGGGCTCCTGCATGTCGACTAGAGCTTTGATCTTCTCTGGGTTTGCCTCTATTCCTCGTTATGACACCATAAACCCAAGGAATTTACCCGCTGCTACACCAAAAACACATTTGCTGGGATTAAGCTTCATGTCGTTTGCTCTCAAGTTGGTGAATGTTTCCTTTGGTCGGCCACGTGACGCCCGGTCTTTGTTTTAATGACCATATCGTCGACGTAGGCCTCCATGTTTCGGCCAATCTGTGAGGCAAAGACCTTGTTGACCATACGCTGATAGGTTGCCCCTGCATTCTTCAATCCAAATGGCATCATAGTGTAGCAATAGATGCCTCCAGCTGCTTGGAAAGCCGTCTTCACTATGTCATCCTCATGCATCTTGATCTGATGGTAGCCTGAATAGGCATCTAGAAAGCTGAAGGTGGAGTGGCCGGCAATAGAATCTACGAGCTTGTCAATCCTTGGGAGAGGATAGCTGTCTTTTGGGTAAGCAAGATTGAGGTTGGTGAAGTCGACACACATTCTCCACTTGCCATTTGACTTCTTCACCATGACTACATTGGCTAACCAGGTCGTATGCGTGGCTTCCTTAATTATACATGCACTCAAAAGTTTCTGTACCTCGAGTTTGATGGCTTCTTCTTTGTCACGAGCGAAGTTCCTTAATTTTTGGGGCCTTGGTTTGATGGTCGGGTTGACTTCCAGCCTGTGAACCGCGACCTCTTCCTTGATCCCTTTCATGTCCTCAACTCGCCATGTAAAGACATCACTGCTTACCTTGAGCAACTCGACAATCTCTAACCTTTCTTCAGGTGACAGCTGCTTCCCTATCTGAATTTTCTGCTCGGGATAGGCTGGGTTGGTGATTACTGACTCCAATTCTCCACAGCTTCTAGCTCTGGACCATCTCTGAACTGCAGGGTTTCGATGATGATCTCTCTGGCCCTCTTCCTTTCCTCGGCTCCCAAGTGGGGAGCTTCCTCGGCAATCATCTCATCTAGTTTGTCTGCGGTCTCACTGGTGGTGGCCCCCGAGTTATTGTCGATCTGGAGGCATAGCTTGCCTATGGAGACTTGGTCGACCATAACTATATCCGGATCGACCATGGTGGTTTCAGAGTGACGTGTCGACTTAGTCATGATCTCGTCATGTGAGCGATAGGTCCACTCTTCCACAATGGTGATTGTAGATAGTCAAGTAGTTTTGGTGACGGACTGAGACAACTTTAAGTATCCTTCTGCGGTCTCAATCTCTAGCTCTCTCTTCTTCCTTTCACGAAGTACATGATCAAGATATGCTCGAGCTGTGCCTTGTACACAGCCGACTCCAGCTGGTGTGGGGAATTTAACTCGTTGATGGGGGATTGAGGCCACCATTCCAAGTGCGACCTGGCCAGGGATTCCAAGAATAGCAGCATAATCACTATTGACATCTATGACAATAAATTTTACCTTGGACACGATCCTGTAGGGAAGCTGTCCTAGGTCGACATTCAGCTCAATCTGCCCCTTAGCATCAACTCGGTGGTTTGTGAAGCCCTCCAATCTGCCATCATACCTTTCGAGCTGCTCGTTTGAGAGACCCATCTCTTGGAATGTCTTATAGGACAGAATATCCTTATAGGCCCCCGTGTCGACTAAGAGTTTGGTCGTCGTACATCCATCAATGAGTCCTGGGATGATGAGAACTTGCTCTCTAGCCGCCATATTAGTTGGTAGCTCGTGAGGACAAAAGATGATCACCTCATCTCTAACGTGGCTCCTTGGCGGCACATGTGGGACTTTGTTGAGCTGAAAAATTTTATGCTTGATGGATGTGTTGCTGGCTTGTTTAGTAATGATGCCCAGATTCAATCTAGGTTGCCTTGGCTCTTGAGGCCCTCCTGCAGGTCGCTCAACTCCACCGCCTTGAGGCCTTTTAACATATGCGTCGAGCCTACCTTGTTTGACCATCCTCTGAATTATACGCTTCAAGCTCATGCAATCTTCTGTGGTATGGCCTGTATCCTTGTGGTACTCGCAGTACTTGGAGTTGTCCCTTCTGAACTTATTTGCTGGGTTCATTGGGGCAGGTAGGGCCAGCTCGACCGCATTCATAATCTCATTTTGACTCACCGTCAGGGGAGTGAAAGCCTCAGGCACCTTTTCTGTTGCCCTGGTCCTGTTTTTACCATTCTTGTTGTTTCCCCCGTTCTTGGCTGAGTCCTTCTTATCATCAGCGACCTCAGTCTTGGGGCCTTTCCCATTCTTCTTTTCTTTTCTTTCCTCGGCCAATGCTATATTGTAGGCCTTTTCAAATAACTCTTGTCGAGTAGTGACCGTTTGAACTGTTAGCTCATAATCCATGTCCACCGAGGAAATTCCACTCCTGAAGCAATTGATCACCTCCCTGTCTGTGAGGTCCTCCTCTATCTTGTCGACCATCTCTTTAAACTTGGTGTAGTAGCTCATTGAGCTTTCATTTTTTCCTTGCACCAGGTTGTTGAGATCGGTGACAGTCATCTTCTGAGCTCCAGCAGTCGAGAAGCGATCTAAAAACTTTGTTCTCATGTAGGTCCAGGTCGAGATGCACCCCATTACCAAACCATTGAACCATGTAAGGTCTGCCCCTGTGAGTGTGCTGATGAGCGCTTTGCACATCATGTCGTCCTCATTAGAGACAAACCACATGGTTGCTTCTAGGTGCTGTATGTGGCTCTTAGCATTGGTTGCACCTGAATACTTCTCTAGGAGAGGCAATCTGAAACCGGGAGGAGGTCGACGGTCGATCAATTCCATAGATAAGGGACGAAGAGCAAAATCTTTGTGCTCGACCTTTCCAGTATCAGCTTTCTTTTCAGCTTCCCATTGCTCGAACTTTCTCTTCCATACCAGCCATTCCCTAGCATCTGGGTTGTCATCCTTAGCCGGAGGGACATTGTTGGATCTCTGCCTCTCACTCCTAGGGGGAGTCACTTGTCTGCTCCTTCTGTCTCGGTGAGAGGGCGACCTAACTGACTTAGTTGGCGACCTGCGCCTATCCTCCCTTATGAGCGACCTGTGCCTACCATTTCCAACTGGCGACCTGCGCCTGTCATCCCTTATAGGCGACCTTCACCCATTTCGGTCCCTGTGGGACTGTGACCTCTGCGTCCTTGCTGGAGATCTCCTTAAGCTCCGACTAGCTTCCAACCGTGTCCTCAGGTCGGACTGAGCTTCTTGCTCTCTATTTCTGTTGAGACTGGCCCTCAGATCATCACTTGGGACATGGATGGGCGATTGAGGCCGAACAACCATTCTTTGGTCAACATTCTGTCCCACAGTCTCCTTTGGGCGAGCATTCCTAGCATGCTCCCTATTTGAAACCTGAGAGGGAGCCACCCTCTCTGACCTTCTATCCGCCTGTTCTGCCTCCTCCATTGCCAATAACTCGGCCAGAATCTGAGCTCGCTCCATCAGCATTTCTTTTCTGCTCAGAGGGTTGGATGAGGGACCTGCCATATTTCCAACATTCATTTGTCCAGTTGGACGCTTTGGAGGAGGTGGAACTCCTTGCCCCTCCATAGGCCGCTTATCTCTCCTTCCATCTAGCAATCCCTTGCCATCAGCCACACTGTTAGATCGCGTTGCCCTGGCATGTTGACGTGGTGGAGGGGGAGGAGGCAAGTTGGCATTTCCAGCATTTGCGTTTGCATTATTGTTTCCTTCTTCGTGCCCGAGTGAGGCCTCAAATACATGTCCATCCGAAGTCACCATGATTGCAGGTTGAGAAAACTTTCGAGGTCAAGTTATGCACGATTCCCGGCAATGGAACCAAATTGATGCCGCAGGAAATGTGCTTATCAATCTTCCTCCACGTGGTAGGACTGATCACTTGGCTCCTTGACCTGAAAACCAGAACCCACGAATAGCCGGATGTGTCTCCGGCTTAGACCCTCGGGCATGAGAGTAAGTATATGAATTGGAGAGCAAAAATGTATTGAATAAAGATAATTCAGATAACAAAATTGCAGTTACCTCATAACCATTGTAGTGATGATGTATTTATAGTTGTTGAAGGTGGTTTATTTGGTAGGGCTACATGAGCTCTGATATTTTAGGGACAGTTACGTGTCGTGTGAACGTGTCCTTAAATAATCCCTAATTTGTAGGAAAGCAGTTATGGCAAGAGTAATTGCACGTGCGCCTGTAACCGTTAGGTCGACATTTGCTTGGGCAGGTCAAGGTCGACACTTGGAGTTAGGTCGACCTGACTGACGAGTAGAGCTGGATCGTACCCGAAATTGAGCTAGGGTCATGAAGTCGGACTTTGTTAGGTCGGGACCTGGTAGGTCGGACAATTAACTTAAGTCGACGTATCAATGAGGTGGGCTTTGGGCCATGTGATCGTTGGGCCTAGCCCTCTGAGAATATAGTGACCATAATTTACTTGAGGACTGGGCTTTACTTGCTTGGCCCAGCTCGATACTTTTGGTATGTTCAAGATTAATTTAATTATCTTTATAAATACTATCAATAATTTTTAAATAATCATTAGAATAATTAAACTAACTTAATATTATTTCTCAAATTACCTTTATATTACAACAAAAAATATAGAAAGATCATTTTAAAAAATAATTGATCTAACATAATAGAATTAAAATTTGAGTTAAGTCTTACTAAAAACACGTTTTTCTTAGCGTTGAAAAAACAGATATGCACAACAAACATCGTCCCACAAAAGTGAGACAAAGACTGGTCTTGTGGGACTAGGACCCAAAACAAAAAATTTAATGGAGACCCAAAGCTCTCATATCTTAATTGGGTTTAATTCCTTACGGCCCATTCAACGATTTTTTTTCTCAAATAATACATTTTTAAAATTTTATTTCTCAAAGTAACTTACTGTTCAAACTTTTTCCCAAAATGTCCCACTTTTTTAAACTCGCTACACCATGTAGCGAGTTTGACTCTGACCGGTCAAACTCGCTACACGGTGTAGCGATTTCCATGTGATCAGGTTTACCGATTTGTAATTAATGTTGGTAATTAAGTGAGGACAAACTCGCTACGTCGTGTAGCGAGTTTGATTGTGACAGGTCAAACTCGCTACACCGTGTAGCGAGTTTCCCTTTTTTTTAGTAGATAAGGTTTTCCAGATTCATTTATCCTCCTATCCCTCATTCTCATTCATTCTCATTCATTCTCATATCCTCCTCGCAACCGTCAATCTTCTCCTTCATTCATTCTCATATCCTCCTCGCAACTCTCAACCTTCTCAATCCAAATTCGATTAAACACAAAAAATGAATCCTAGAGAGCTCCGTTTTTTTTTATTGCCGTCCCAATTCCTCCGGTGAATCCTCCACCCCTCAATCTTCTCAATCCTCCTCTTCATCGCGTGTTATTCCTAGTCCCGCCGATGCCGTAGAGTCCGCTATGAACCAGAAAATTCTCGACCGTCAGAGTTTATCTTCGCAAGAAACCCCGATCGCAACACAAGAGTATATACAGAGAGCGATTGAAGATCCGATAAAGGATGAAGCTTTTCAAGATAGTCCTTGGCTCTCTGCAATGGAATTTCTCACTGAAGCCGGTACATATTATCCGTTGAGCTCTATCAAGAAGAAGTACCATAATATTGACAGGGTGGATCAGGTATAATATCAAGATTAATTATAGTTAAATGTGTGTAAAGATAAAATATTTTTTACATTTATGTATGTTCTATTAGGTTGTTGCTGTTATCAAGTCCTGCACACCAAATGTCTTGATGATCTCTGGGTGACTTTAAAGGTTAGGATATGAGCTTAGTATGCTTTCTATCATGGGTAAAATGTGTTTTGAATTACTAAATGGGATAAAATTATTAGGATCATACGGATACCATAGATGCTTCCATTCATTGGAAAGTGTTAACTGAGAGTGAATTTGCAAATGATATATCTGTCGGTTCTGTTCTGATACTTCAGAAGGTATGATATTAAATAGAGAAAGTCACTACACTTTGGAATCATCATTAATACTTCCATCTAATTGTTTATTTTGAAATATTTAGGTTGTTGTTTTTGCCCCCACACGATCAGCACGTTATCTTAACATCACACTCGACAATGTCTTCAAGGTACAAATTTTCTTAATTTTGCTGAATTGTTGGTATCATATAGTAAACGATATTAAGCTCATTTGTTTTGCAGGTATTTCCTAAGAATAATGAAGTTAAGTGAAAATTTTTAGGTTGTTGTTTTTGAATGAATTAATGTAAGATTTTCTATGTGACCGGGATGTGGTCACTAACTTGATAATATTTATTTGATGTTATTTTAGTTTTTTAAAATTATTTGGTACAGTTTGTGTTTGGTTTTGTTGCAATTTTTCCTGTCATCATTTTTTTTAACACATGTAAAAAAAAGTTTTAAACAAAAACATAATTCATCAACCCATGTAAAACAACAAAAAAAAATTGTAAAGAAAAACATAATTCATGAAGAAGAGTTGAATATATTACTACCTCCGTCCCACTTCAAGGGTCCCATCTTTTTTGATGTTAGCACGAATGTATTTTTAGCAATAATTTGAAGTTAATTTAATTATCCAAATGAAAATTTAAAACTTGTTATTGATACACCATTATGTGTACTATAAGTGGATAACCAATCCACATGTGTAATGTTTGACCATTGACATTTTCTCTCTAGCTCCTCCGCCGTTTTTACCGTAACCCTAATTAGGGTTTCCGTTTTTCTTTGGTTTCCGGCTGCTTCCATGGCCTCTTCGACCTTTGCTCCTCCTAATTCCATTAATCTTGACAAGGCCAGCCATTTGTTTGTGCAAATTAATCCTAATGCGGCTTGGAATCCATGCTCTAGTGGGTTTCCTAGCGGCCAAGGAAATCCCAGCGCCTCCTTTCCTAATTCGGTGCATGAGAATGGCCAAGGTTCCCACACGGTTTCTCCTCCTATTTTCGTTGCTGCTAAGGAGAATAACAACCCCGTCTCTCCTACATCCAAGAAATCTTTCGCTGCCTTGTTTAAGGAAACAACCATGGCTTCTCCTTCTTTGTCTATGATTCCTATGTCTATGCATAAGGGTGAACCGACTCTCAAACTATCAAAGGACTTCATCAATACTCTTGCTCAGCCATTTAGGTTTACCCTTATTGGAAAATTCTCTCATTGCAGGCCAGCATGGAAAATACTCGACAATACTTTTTAAAGTTTGGTTTGAAGGCAGATTTTAATTTGGGTCATATTGATTCAAAATATATCTTAATTCGGTTGGTGCACGAGGGTGATTTTAACAAGTTCTGGGTTAAATAATCGTGGCATCTTGGGCGCTTCCCTATGCTTATGTTTCGATGGATGCCTTCATGGCATCCGAAAAAGGAGTCTCCATTGTATCCGGTTTGGGTAAGTCTTTCGGGTCTTCCTATTCATATGTTCAATAAAGTTTGTTTATTTTCAATTGCTAAGCTATTTGGTGAACCCCTTGCTATTGATCAAGCTACTTCTAATCTATCTCGTCCTAGTGAAGCTAGGGTGTTAGTTCAATGCCTCTACATGATGAAAGATTATTTGCTGGCCAAGGAGTTATCTCCAATGAAGCTTTAATTAGTCATAGTTACACTGATAGAAGGCCTTAAAAAAAAAAAAAAAAAAAAAAGGGTGTTAGTTCAAGTTGATTTGCTTAAAAAACTGCCTTCTAGGGTTTTCATTGATTGTGGGGATGAATTCTCAAGTTTTTACCAAGATTTGAAGTATCAAAATCTGCCTTATTATTGCAAACATTGTTACAAGTTAGGCCATGATTCTTCTACATGTTTTTATCTCCATCCTCGGCAAAATGATAATAAGAATGAGGAGAAGAAAAAAGATGATTCGGGTAAAACCACTAATGATGTTGATAATGAGGGCAATACTAAAGAAAAGGTTTCGGGGCTGATAAAAAAAAACTCAGATTTATGTTGAAAAAGTTAAGGCCAATGAAGTTGTCAATGGCAATGTTTCTTCTCAACAACAAGATAGTAGTGGTAAACAAAAAGCAAATGACTTTGGATCCAAAGGTAAAAATCACGTGGGTGATGCTCAAGGTATGTCTTCTATGGTTTCGAAACCCAATTTGAATGGTACGCATCTTACTCATACTCATTCTAAAAATGTTGTTGGTGCATCATCTATGGTTCCTAAACCCCCCTCCCCTCTTGGTTCAAAATTTTTTATTTCTAACCTTGTTACTAATGGTTTTAGTTTTCTTCCAAAGCGGGGTGCTCCTTTTGTTTCCCCTAATTCTCTAAAACAGCAAATGAAATGGAAAGGGCTGCTTCTATGGTCAAAGCCGGTGGTAATCATTCTATTGTTGATGATGGGGATATAGCCCTTGAAGAAGAGCAAGAAAATTCTGAAAATTGTGTTAATGAGGTTGTTAAACCTAATTCGCCCCCTCTATGGAAAATGTTGCTGGATACATTAATTTGGAAGAAGGGAAGATTGAATCCGATTCTGAATTGGAAGTGGTTGATTCCACTATCCGTAAATGGCCTTGTGATGTGGTGATTGATAATCTCCAACTATCTCCTCGTGGTCCTCGGGTTACTTCAGATTTTGATATTCAAGAGGTATTTAACCAAGGTTGGGATGTTTTATTTGATGGGAATATCCCGAAAGATGGGAATTCCAATGCTTCTTTGGCTTAAAAGCCCTCTCTTATTCTTATTTATCAAAATAGTTTTAATGGTTGGGGTTCCAAGTTGGAATATCCAGGGTATTGGTAATGCAGCCTCGGTTTATCGGGTTAAGAGGTTATTACGGTTACATGATGTCTTTATTTGTGGTATTTATGAGCCTAAGGTTGATCCCTTGTTGCTTCCTTCTTATGTTTGGAAAATTCAGTGTCTTGGAGGGGTTGCTAATGATAAGGGGAATATTTGGCTGTTTTGGAAGCATGGTATTACTTGTGATGTGCTTTTTCAAGATGGCCAATTTATTACTATTTGGGCCTCTCATTCTCTTTGGCCTAACCCTGTTTTAATTTCTTTTGTTCATGCTAGTTGTAACAAGTATACTAGAAGGGTTTTATGGGATTACTTAATTGATGTGAGTAACACGGATGATGCTTGGTTAATTGTAGGGGATTTTAATTCTGTTGTTGATCAATTTGAGAAGCTTGGGGCAAGCCGGTGGTGGATTCAAGGGTTTCTGAGTTTGTGGATATGATTCAACTTTCTAATCTTATTGATGGTGGGTATAGAGGCCATATTTTCACATGGTGGAATAATAGAACGAAGCGTGCAACTATTCTTCAAAGGCTGGACCGTGCTCTTTATAATGATAATGGCTGCGTTGCTTTGCTCAAACTAATATTGATCATCTTCATACCTGTTCTGATCATGCTCTTTTGGCTATTAATATTCGTTTGGTTGATGAAGTCCGTAGGGGTGTATTCAGATTTCTCAATGTTTGGACTCTTCATGATTCATTCAAATCTTTGGTGCACTCTTCTTGGGATGGTAGAATCTTTGGTACACCTTTGGTTAAGTTTGGTAAATAGCTTACTCGCCTCAAACATGACTTACAACTCTGGAATCGTACAACGTTTGGGAATGTTGATCAGCTTGTGAAAAATGCCGAAAATGAGGTTTGCGGTAAAGAGATTTTATTTGAGCAAGACCCAAGTGATGAAAATAGGTCTGCTCTTCATCTTGCTCAAGCTAATCTTTCCTACCGCCTTAAGATTAAAGAAGAATTTTGGATGCAAAGAGCCAACTTGGCTTGGGTTAAAGATGGGGACCATAATACTTGATTCTTTCATGCTTACATGAAGAAAAGAAGGCAGAAATTACATATTCATAAAATCCGAGATAGTGATGGGAATTGGATTATGGTCAATAATTCGAGATAGTGATGGGGTGTCCTCTTTATATTGGCAGGAAGGTGCAATCTTTGTTTGATCCGGTCATGCAAAAACTTCGGGATAAGCTTGATTCGTGGCAAGGTAAATTACTCTCGGCTGGTGCTAAGCTTGTTTTGATCAAATCTTGTCTCCAAGCTATCCCCATTTATTATATTTCCTTACTTGATCCTCCGAAGGGTGTTGTTCAAGCCATGAATCGTCTTATTGCTAATTTCTTTTGGAGCAGCACTGATGGGGGGAAAATGTCATTGGGTTTCTCAAAATGAATTTTTCTGTCCTATTGAAGAAGGGGGTTTAAGCCTTCGAAAAATTGAGGAGATGGCGATTGTTTTCTCTATAAAGCTTTGGTGGAGATTTCGTATGTCTAATTCTCTTTGGGCCCAATTTTTTTTTTCCTTTTCTTTAAAAGAAGGGGATCAACACATTTCACCGCTCACCCCTTGATGCACTTCACAGAGGTGCCTAGCTATGCTAGGGAGGGCAATGTTATTCCCTCTAACCACTGGTGGGGGAATAGAACCCATGACCTCCAGGTTGGAAGCCATGAACTCTAACCATCAGGCTAAGAACCCGCGTGCTTTTGGGGCCCAATTTCTTGCTGCCAAGTATTGTCATGATACTTATCCTATGGATGCCATTTCTAGATAGGGTTGTTCTCACATTTGGAAGCGCATGGTTGCTGTTAAGGATTTGGTGGAGGGCCGGATTAATTGGGGTGTGGGTTGTGGTGAAATTTCTATTCAAGAAAATTGGCTTCCTCGTGATATTCCTCTCCTTGATAATCGTCATGATCAGATTTTTTATTTATTTGAGGATGGTGCCCTAAGGGAAGATTATATTAGAGAAACTTTTGGTCAGCAATGTCTTTTGGAGCTTCAATCCCATGCCATTCGTCTTGAGGGGGATTGTGATCATCCTTTTTGGTCACCTTCCTCTTTGGCCAGATTTTCTATTTCTTCGGCTTGGAGGGAATGTAGAGTGTCCCGTGTTCAAAGTAGTGTTTTTGCTTGGTGTTGGCACAAGTATATCCCTCTTAAGGTGTCGATCTTCCTTTGGAAATGTCTAAAGGCGGCTCTTCCTACTGATGACAACGTTTCTCAAAAAGGTATTTCTATTGTTTCTCGTTGTCATTGTTGTGCTAATCCTTCTCTTGAATCTTTGCAACACATTCTTCTTCATCGTGATATTGCTTTTAATGTTTGGCGTTTCTTTGGGAATTTGATTGGTTTTAAAATCTCGGGTTCTACTATCATGTAAAGGATGATTGCTTGCCATGCTTGTAAAAATTCTAAGCTTAGTCGAGTTTTATGGTTGGGAGGTATTCTTTCGGGTTTCGTTTGTTGGGAGCTTTGGAAGCATAGAAACAAGTGTCGGTTTGATGAAGGAAACCCTAGTTGGGAGAAGGTCCATAACAATATTCAATTCCAAATCAGTGAGATTCTTCGGGCTCACAAGTTATCCTTTACTGTTCTTCCTTCGGAGGTAAATATTGCTTCCTTTTTTAATATTATTATGGTTGTTCCGTCTGTTGCTCGTGTCAAGCTTGTGTATTGGGTTCCTCCTATTTTGGGACAAGTGAAGATTAATTCAGATGGTGCTTCTCATGGAAATCCGGGTATTGCCTCGGGTGGTGGTATTTTGCGTAAGCATGATAGGTCTTTTATTTTTGCTTTTTGTCGATTTTATGGGAATGCTACTAACATGGTTGCTGAAGCTAGGGCTGCTCTTGATGGGATTTCTCAAGCTCGGTTGTTGGGTTATAATTCTCTTTGGTTTGAGGTGGATTCTGAAGTGTTGTCGCTTATTTTGCTTCGAAAATATAATATTCCTTGGGAGATTTGGTACTTCGTCCAAGCCAATTTCAGATTCATGGAGGAGGTGACTATTAAGGTAACTCATGTTTATTGGGAAGGTAATAAAGTGGCTGATTTTCTTGCTAATATCTCGGCTAATGAGCAAGCTGATTTTGAGTTTCATTCTTTGGAGTCTTGCCCCAGGCCGTGCCAAAGTCTTCTTTTCTTTGATAGAATCTCTTATCCTAATATTAGGCCGTAGGTTTTCTGTTATTTATTGATGTATCTTTTATTTTCTAGCTCCCTCCCCCTTATTGTAGAGGATCTTACAGGTTGTGTAAGAACTCCTCCTTGTTTTATTCTGGTGGTTGAGGTTGTCATGTCCCCCCACCGTGTTTGTAATTTTATTTTTCGTTATTAATAAAATCTAGGGAGTACCGTCTCCTTTTACCAAAAAAAAAACATTATGTGTACTACAAATAACAATTTTTAGATATTCATTAGGATAACTAAATTAACATATATTTATTGCTCAAAATACCTTCGTGGCTAACCTCAAAAAAATGAAAATAAGAAACTTGAATTGAAGTGGGACTGGAGTGGAGACAAAGTCTGACCTAAAATCGCTACACCGTGTAGCAATTTCACCTTTAATGAAAATCGCTACACCATGTAGCGATTTCACCTTTAATAAAACTGTCATTTCCTTTTCAGCCTGTGAGGTTCAGTTTCAGAAAAGCAGATTCATTATCTTCCTCTCTCGTATCTCTTCCTCTCGTATCTCTCATTCAAACTCTCTCAAAACAAAAATAACGCAAATCTTCTTGACATCATTTTATTTCATCAGAATTGTTGAAGATCAAGAATTAAGGTAAATTAACATCATCTTAATTATTGTTTTCACTTGTGTTTAGATATAAAATTTAAGTATTTAACTGTGTTTTTAGTATATTGTAGATATAAATGTTAGAATTTTGTTATGTAGGTTTTAAAACTTTTATTTTGTAATGTAGGGTTAAAGATGAACGGGGGTCCAATCATTTTCATGTGTTATTGGGGAGGTGATGATGAACAACTGTTTGATGGTCCTCATTTAAAATAGGGCCAAAATGTGCAATTAGGGGTAATTGCCGATGGAGATACAATGAGTTGATTGATGAGTTATATAAAAAGGCGAACTTAGATCGGTCTCAATTTGATTTGGAAGTCATTTACAGATGTCCTCATTCTTTTGATAGCGGGATTGGTTAGTACTTTCCTTTCCATATTGAAGATGATACGTGTATGGATATAATGTTCGATCATTTAGCTAAATTTGGGAGGAATCTTATATAAGGTTACCCCGCGTCCTGGCAGCCATTCAAAAATACAACCCGAGCACAATTGTTGAGTATTCTTATCCTCCTCCTCCTGTCGGTGAGTTACACATGTTTCAACAGGTATTCTGGGCATTTGGGCCTTGCATTAAAGCTTTCTCTCATTGTCGGCCTGTCATTTCTGTTGATGGAACATTCCTGCATGGTAGATATAAAGGGGTAATAATGATTGACATGGGTGTTGACACCCATGACAGTATACTTCCTCTTGCATTTGCTGTTGTTGAAAAGGAGAACTAGACGAAATGGCGTTGGTTCTTATATCTTCTTTGCAAGTATATTATCAAGAGTCGTGAAGTATACTTGATATCTGACTGTCATCTCGGCATTCTGAAGACCATAGCTGAAGATACGTGGTGGCCAAATGTGCATCATCGATTTTGCTTGAGACATATGCGAGAAAATTTCTTAGATAAGCATAGAGGGGAAGGGTTGAAGTATCTGTTTTGGAGAGCGGGTAGAGCAACTCAAGATAGAAAATTGAAATCTATCTTAGAGAGTATCCGTGGAATTAACCCCGAGGCAATTGCATGGTTTCAGAATTTGGATGCCAGAAAATGGACATTGGCACACGATGGTGGTTACAGATATGGCATCATGACTACCAACATGTCTAAGGTTTTCAATGGTGTGATGAAGGGAGCCCGTGGGATGCCAATCACAGCAATTGTTGAAACTGCCTTCTACCGTTGTGTGGAGTACTTTCAAGTAAGGCATGGATATTCACTTAATGCCTTAGGAGGTAATCCTAATATCCCTAACATCAATCCCCTACACCAATTCAGCCAGAAAGTTCATTACTGCTTGAAATTACCCGGGGATCGCGCGCGGGGCTGCGCGGTGAGGCGGTTGTCTTTCGCGGATGTTTGGGACCTCGCTTTCGGGAAGGAGAGGAGTCGCCACGCGGTTTTGTATTTTGAGCCCAAACGTTGAAAAATGGCTTATGAAAAAGGTTTCGTTTTTATTGGTAGCAAAAACTTGGAAAAGGCTTTGAAAAGGGTGTCATTTTTATTGGTAGCAAAAACTTGGAAAAGGATTTGAAAAGGGTGTCGTTTTTATTGGTAGCAAAAACATGACAAAAGGCTTTTTAGTACCAGAGATTGTTAGGTTCGGAGGTCACGTTACGTTTCGGGAAGAGTATTTGAGATCACCCGAAACGCCTCGTATGACGAGTCTTTCTACCTTTCTCGAAATTGTGTGTGTGTGTGTGTGTGTGTGTGTGTGTGTTTGCATTTTGAAAATGGGGGCTTGAATGACATGCTTAATCTTGGTTTGAATGTCAAACGTTGATTTTATGGTTCTTTTGGAAAAAGCGAGCGTTTGAATGACAAACGTCGATTTTGGAGTTTTTTAGTAAAAGAGGTGCGAATGACGAGTTTTGAATCTTTAACTTAAGTGTCAAATGTTGAATTTTAAGAAAAGAGCGTTTGAATGTCAAACGTCGGGTTTTGAGTTTAAAGATGATCGTTTGGATGCCAAACGTCACTTTGCGCATTTTGAAAGAGAGTTCGAATGTCGAACTCCGGTTTTGAACCGGGCATTACATTGTTAGCGATTTTACGGGAAAAAAAACATTAAATGATATGCGATCAACGAATCGTTTTGCGACTCGGACTTTGATAAGTAAATACTATCATGAGCCAAACGACTCGGACTTGTAAATGACAGTATTTAAAATGCGGTATCAACGAAATCAAACGATCCAGATTTTAAAGGTGCGATCAACGAACCAAACGGCTCGGACTTGTAAAGTTGCGTTATTTAAATGACAATCAACGGATCAAACAATCCGGAATCGGTAAATGACTATCATGAACCTAACGGTTCGGACTATAAAGTTGCGTAAAGTAAATGACATTCAACGGATCAAACGATCCGGACCGTTAAATGACATAAAAAGTAAAGAACGGGGCCGGAACGCCATTTTAATCCGAGATTACTTCTCGTACGGGAGAGAAGAGGATCTTGGACTAAAACGTATCAGACCCCGTAGACGGTAACGTCTACATTTCAATTACTTTCGATCGAAACGGTTGTAGCGACGGGCGCGTAAACCGAGATAGAATGAGTGTTTAGGGAGAGAGAGTGTTACCTATGGCTAGGGGTTGACTCTTTTGGCTCGGGAGGCATATACGGGATACGGTTTAGTGTTTGGAATGGTGTTTCGAGATGGTTTGGTTCGTGTTTGGTTGAAAAGTGAGATTTTCACACAAATTGAGACAAAATGGGGCTCGGGAGGGGGTTGAATGTGCTTATGCCGTGGGCTTTGGGTGAAAAGAGATTAATTTTTTCTTTCTGAAATGTTTGACAGCCCTCTGTATTTATAGGGTGATTTTGCAAAAGAGTCCGGATGGACTTTACCTCAATTTGGGGGGGGGGGAGGGGTTTGTGGTATTTTGGAAATTGGGAGGACCTGCTGGCAATTCTGTTTTGCTTGTAAAATAGTCTGGACGGACTGTGACTCAATCTCAGGCGCATTTTGGTCTTTTCACTTTGAAATCTGATTGAGGTTGACTAGAGGACTGTGGCATGTGTGCCACGTACCCCTGTGACTCACCAGGGCTAGGGTTTTCATCCCGTTATTCCCGATTTTGTCCATTTTTTAAATAACTATCTGGAAAATGTCTGAAACGCCCCCGAAAAGTGTTGAAAAGTGCATTTTTCAGGAAAATCTGTACTTTTTGGTGATAAAGTGTGTTGAGTACGCTTTGACATTGGGATGCACGAGGCAGTCCCGGGACGTCTTGTTGGCTTGAGAACAGGGAGTTTAACGCGTTCCGATTAACCTGGAGCGGGCCAGTTAACGGATTTCGGTTAACTTTTAACAGATTTTGATGATCCAGATTTGGGTACTTACAGTTAGCCCCTCAGCGACGTCACTTTCGAAGGAAGTGGGGTCATTGAAAAAGATAAGGATCCAAATTGGGGGATGCCTTACTTGAAGAGACCTGAGAGGTCAGCTGGCTGGACCCTTAGCGGAAAGATTTCTACGTATCCCAAGCGGGAATCAAGCCGATCGTAGTTCGTAGGTGCAAGGACCGCGCGTGGGGACCTTGACCTAAGCGAGACTGTTGTGAGGCGTCTGAACCTAAGTGAGACCATTGTGAGGCATCTGAACCTGAATGGAGACTATTGTGAGGCGTCTGAACCTAAGTGTAGACTATTGTGAGGCGTCTGAACCTAAGTGAGACTTTCGAGGGCATGTGGCACCTCATACCGAGATTACTGAAACATTCGAGGGCGTGTGGCGCCTCAGACCGAGATTACTAAAACATTTGAGGGCGTGTGGCACCTCAGACCGAGATTACTGAAACATTCGAGGGCGTGTGGCACCTCAGACCAAGATTACGAGGACGCGTTTGTCCTGAGATGAAGGTGTTCATGCCTTGAGATTGATTTTGTAAGGCGTTCATTCCTTGGGTGCTGGACTTATGATGACGACCAGGTTTTATCTGCTGGGGATATGGTGGTAATGACGGGAATGGCTTCGTCGAATGGATGTTGTAACAACATGGAAGGATTAACGTTCTAACGACGGGGTTAGGAACGGAATGTGATCTCGGGAGAGACTAACACATTGCTGGGGGAAGAGCGTCCAGAGTTCTAACGAGGCCAGTTAGGAACTGAGGGGATTGATTGACGTTTCTTCTTAGATGAATGGTCTTAGGATCCTACTGGGGAGGAATGTTCGGGCTTACGATGATGGCCGAAGAGGGATTGTTGTGCGGGCTTACCTTGATGGCCGCTGAAATGGGATGGTCGGGCTTACGATGACTGCCGGGGAAGTGAACGTTCACTTGCTGGAGTGAAAAGGTATTCGGACTTACGAAGATGGCCGAAGAGGGATTGTTGTGCGGGCTTACCTTGATGGCCGCTAAAATAGGATGGTCGGGCTTACGACTGGCAGCCGGGGAGATGAGTGTTGGTGAAAACCAATGGGAATTTTGACGTCTGGAGATGGAATTGTGATTTGACGTCCGAAGAAGATTTGAGATTTAACGTCTGGAGACGAAACGTTAGTGAGAACTAACGGGAAATTTAACGTCTGGAGACGGAATTGTGATTTAACGTCCGAAGACGGTTTGAGATTTAACGTCTATAGATGAAACATTAGTGAGAACTAACGGGAATTTTAACGTCTGGAGACGGAATTGTGATATAACGTTCGAAGACGGTTTGAGATTTAACGTCTGGAGACGAAACGTTAGTGAGAACTAACGGGAAATTTAACGTCTGGAGACGGAATTGTGATTTAACGTCCGAAGACGGTTTGAGATTTAACGTCTGGAGACGAAACGTTAGTGAGAACTAATGGGAAATTTAACGTCTGGAGACGGAATTGTGATTTAACGTCCGAAGACGGTTTGAGATTTAACGTCTGGAGACGAAACGTTAGTGAGAACTAACGGGAAATTTAACGTCTGGAGACGGAATTGTGATTTAACGTCCGAAGACGGTTTGAGATTTAACGTCTGGAGACGGAATGTTAGAAATGTCTAACTAGGATTTAACCTCGGGGAGGGGGTGTTAGAAAGGTCTAACTTGGGGAAATTTTACACTTTTGGGGGCCAAAATGGGTAAAATTGAAATTGTGAGAAGCTGAGGGGCCAAAGTGGCAAGGAATCATTCAGCCTGTAAAAGAGTCCGGCCGGACTGAGACTGAATTTGACCAGGTTCAAATCAGCAACAGGCCGACGCAAAACCAGTCCATTTTCACCATATTTTCAGGCGAGAGAAGAGAGAAAAGAGAGAAAAAATCTTCCCCCTTTTGCGAGTTTTGTTGGAATCTTCACGGGATAATTATCATGGATGCCGGTTTAGAACCACGGGCTCGTCATAGGAGGACCAACAACGAGAGAGCGAGGTTGGTGAGGACCATTCGGACCACCGCTCTTCCTATGGATCCGACGGAGTTTTATCTGGCTCGGGACACTCATAAATTCAAGGAAGGGATCGAAAGACAGGTAAATATCCTCTAAAATCCGTTAATTTTCAGAATGTGCATTCTTTAAATTTTAGGAATTTGATTAGGATTGAGTTAGGGTTCTTGGTGCCCGAATTGGGGCTTTTGACTTTGCGATGTGCCTTTGTCGAAATTGACTAGAGCTTAGTTCAATTGACACTATGGGTAGATGACATAAAAATTTTGGTTGAAAAATTTCATGCCTATGGGTGTTTTCCGAAATTAAAGTAAGTTTAATTTGGGACGGAGTTATTTTTCGAAATGTTCGAAATGTTTAAAAGTTCCAACTTCGACGGATTTTTCGAGATGTTTTTTTTTTTGAAAGTTCCGAATTCGACGGATTTTTCGAAATGTTTTGAAAGTTTCGAATTCGACGGATTTTTCAAAATGTTTTGAATGTTCCGAATTCGACGGATTTTTCGAAAGGTTTTGAAAGTTCCGAATTCGACGGATTTTTCGAAAGGTTTTGAAAGTTCCGGGTTCGACGGAGTTCTCGAAATGTTTTGAAAGTTCCGGGTTCGACGGATTTTTCAAAATGTTTTGAAAGTTCCGAATTCGACGGATTTTTCGAAAGGCTTTGAAAGTTTCGAATTCGACGGATTTTTTGAAAGGTTTGTAACTTTTTGGGATTTTGGACCGTTAATACTCCAACTGGGATGGACATATTTTAGGAAAATGAACTATATCTGTGTTTTATCATTTCGATATGCGTTTGTGCATTCTGTAGATGTTGTTTCTGTAGTAACATACTTTTGCCGTGTTCACCTGCAGGGGCGAGGGTCGGTTAATGTTCGTAACTTGAAGACCAGGGGAGCCTTTGAGGAGGTTCGAGCGCTGTAGGAGATGCTCCCAGACGAGGCTCGGGATGGAGAGAGGAGTCCACGGCAGTTTGTGATTGACTCCAGCTTGGCGGGATTTATCAGCGCAGTGGCCGCGGTGGCTTCGACGCAGAGGGCGAGGGTCTTGCATGTGGCTCTGAGCGAGTATTGGTGGGACACGACCCACACACTCCATTTTAGGTGGGGGGAGGAGACCGTGACTCCCACTGATTTCGCGGCGATTACCGGATTGCCATTCTGGGGCAACACACTTGTGTGGGTGGATGGATACACCCCGGAGCAGTTGTCGGGGCTGCTGGGTTTTAACATTACCGATGCCAGGGGCTTGGGTATTTGGTACGGGCCGATGGAGGCTCATCTGAGGAGGGGTATTGAGGACTATTTGGCAGGGTCCCTAAGGATGACAATAGAGCGTCTGGCTCAAGGGTTTTAATGGTTTGCTTTGTCAGCTACCTTGTTTCCCACTGCTGACACATCATGTCACTTTCCTTTGCTCGACTCACTGACTGATCTGGACGCCGTGAGAGGGTTCGCATGGGGGGAGGCTGGTCTGGCCGAGCTCTACCATGCTTTGGATATGTTCTCGCGGGGAGAGGAGAACACTATGGGCTGTTTTATGTTTGCCTTGGATGTAAGTTCCCTTCTTTTTCTCTTCCTTGTCTCATTTGTACTCGTATGTATCTGCTCTGTAGCTGACATAACTTTCCATGTGTTTGACAGGTGTGGTTCTTGGAGGTGTTCCACCCGCAGAGGTGGGAGACTAGGGAGGAGTATGCGTCCTTGTTCCCTACCATGTTGATTTGGCAGAAGGCGGCGAAGAAGCCGGAAAGGTCGAGGGAGGGTACTCGGCTGACTTATGAGGAGGTGTCTCTGGCCATGAGCCGAGAGTTTTCTGCGCGGATCCAGCTGACTTGGTGGAGCCGGATAGATGCTTTTGTGGTCCAGGCTGCTAGGGACGTTACACGTCGGCGGAAGCTGCTGGTGGGGCTTCATTGCGACGCGATGTACTTGGGTGAGAGGGTGACCTATCAGCACGGTCCGGGGTCCCTTCCTTTGGTTCCGATCCACACATGCAGTATCCTTTGCTGATACCGATGGAGGATTTACAGCGGTACAGACAGGGCGTGTTTTATGCTGAGTTCATCATAGAGGACGCTGACTATGATGTCTTCCTGAGGACGAGGCTGAGGAGCCCGCAGGTGCTGCACAGGGAGGGCGAGGGCCCTGTATATCCCCAGGACTACCCGCTCCCTCGCACTCGGCTGGTGTATGAGGGGTCTGATGGTTCTCGCAGACGACTGACGGTTCCCATTCCGGAGGAGGTGAGGCCTCGGTACAGAGTGGATCCCGATGCTTCGGTGAGTGTTTTGATTTGATTTTCTGTACTTGATAGTAGCATTCTGCAAATGTTGCATCTGTGCTGTCTGTTTGTCTTTTGACGACTTTCCTGATTTGCAGGTGTCTGGTCGTACTTACAACCAGGCCGTGAGGTGTATGGATGGGATAGCCAACTACGCCAGGAGACTCGTGGAGTTCCTGCGCTGTAGTTCCCGGAGGAGTGCGGCTGTGCATGAGCCGATGCCATCTAGGCCGTTTGCAGCGAGAGATTCGTCTGTCTCCACGACTGGTAGGGCAGATTTTACGCAGAGGTTTGGCCAGTTCTCTGGTGAGATGGAGGGGTTCGAGGCTCATCAATCTATGTATTCCGGACACGAACAAGGAGAATCCTCTGGGACACATGCGCGGAGGCGGCCTTTCTCGTATTCCCGCCTTGAGGAATTTGGAGATTACCTGTCCTCTGTGGATCCGGCTGCGGCGGGGCAATATTTCGAGTGCTCGGATGACGAGCAGGACTCTGAGTAGTCCTCTTCTTTTATTTATTTTTTAGACAAATGTGTGTATTGTCCAAACAATTTGATTTGTACTTGAAAGGGCCTTTGAGGCGAAACCTTGTATTTTGAACATTTATTTAGTGATTACCTTCCTTTATTTTTGGCAAATAAGCAAGTAGGTTGATCAAAAATAAATAATAATGAGACATGATAAAATTTGAACTGGTCAAAATTTATATCTATATGTACTGTTATTTAATTAATTGCACTGTTGCACGAGCCCGGGGTGGATGCGGTGTCGGCAGTGGTTGATTTAAACTATGGATGCACGTAGTTTAAACAAGTCTTGAACAGGATGTAGTTTGAAAATGTTCCTGATTTGAGGCAGCTGGCTGCAGAGTTGATCAAGTCAACTTGAAAAACAGTCCGAGCCGGACTGGGATTCAGTTCCAGTTTGTTTTAAATTGCAGTCCAGTTTTTGCAATTTTGAAAACATTACGTTTGCTTCCGATCAAACACTGAATTTCTCTCTTAAATTCTTGACGGTTTCCTTTGTTCTTTTCATGGCTCCATTTCCTAGGTTATCGTCGCATATGCAAGAGCGATACTTGGATAATTTCCAGACGTGGGTACGGCACCAAACGAGGCAAAGCAAGGGTTTTTTCAAGGGTTGTTATAGGATGAAATCAGTTTGGGCTTTGAAGGAGCTCATGCCGGATTGGGATCTCCTAAGAGCTGCGGCTCGCTTCTGGGACGTAAGGAGGCACGTGTACAGCTTTTGGTACAACGAGATTACGCCCACGTTTGAAGATTTCCGGGCCATACTATGAGGACCTGAGACGGAACAACTTGCTCTTCCTTTGACGGGCGGCCTGGCCACCATTGAGAAGTTAGTGTCTTTGCTTGGTATCTCAGCTAAAGAAGCATACCGGATGCTAATACCGAACACGGGTTTTGTTGACATTTCGGGGCTGCCCGATAAATTTTCCAGTGTTGAGGGGAGCGTTTTTGCGTGGGACGCTTTTGCTCTGTGCGAAATTGCCACTTTATTCACATTCACATCCCTAGGTGTGTGCCATCACAGTGTATTGGACCTGGTGAGGCAGTGCCGGAACGGGGGAGACATCGTGCCTTTGATCCTGGGCGAGTTGTTCCTTGGCATAGGTCGGATGGCGACCGGCAGCCGATACATGTGGGGAGGGAGTCCCGCTATGCTCACTCTATGGTTGAGGGAACGATTGCAGATAGTGCCCGAGGTTCCAGTGTCATGTGACCCCTGGTCCTTTTCTCGACGTCCTTTGGTGATAGGGACGATCAGGCTGAACTGGAGCTCCGGATGGCCAGACTCCGCACGCATCATTTGCGATGGTGGGTTCCTCATTGGAAGCTACAAACTTGTCGGACCGCTCAGGAGGGTCTTCTTGTTGTCAGAGTACCGGGGGTGTCCTAGACTGCTTTCTACATTCCATCATTGGTGCTGCGACAGTTCGGGCTGGAGCAGGTGCCGTTGACGGGTTTGGGTCATGCTGTTACCTTCGAGGTGGGATCTCTTCCGATGGAAGATCCTTCGACGCTATTGCTTCTCACGCGGTTGTGGCAACACACGTCCTTCCTGCCAGGGTACTCTTTCACCGGAGAGGGGGCATTGTTCTGTCTACACAGTATTTGAACTGGTACGAGGAGCGTATGGGGGAGACACATATGGCCATTTTGTGGAGACAGAGGGAGCTGTTGGGCCCTGATTACCCTGACGGCTCGACTTTGAGGAGAGCCGAAGCGGTGGCTAACCCTCAGGATCGTACTGGGGACGACATGGCTGATTATGAGGCCAATGCTAGTCGGGCGACCGATCAAAGCATGGAAATGATGACTCGGAGAGAGGCAACTCGTGATAGAGCTAGGGAAAGGGCTGCGTTGGCCGCTGCAGGCTTGACCGAGGCATCGGGAAGGGTCCCAGAGCCAGGTAGAAGGACTACGGGAATATTCCCCGTGAAGGTGAAGAATACTCGCCGTGGAAAAGGGAAGGGGAAGAAGGATGAAGGACCAAGTACGGGGGACTAGGTTGACCTTGCTGTCCAAAGTATCCACCCACTGTCATTGCAGACACATTAATTTATTAATGTTTATTGTAGTTTTGCTAGCGTGTAGCGAGTCAAGAGTTGACCGTGCTTGAACTCATCAAAGATTGTTTTAACCGTTATTAATCCGTGGATTAATTTAAAGAGTTTTTCGAAACACAAGCGATTGGTGCTTATTTGTTTTTTTTTTGAGACCGAACCAATGATGGCTGCCTACGTTCCCCTTTTACAATTGGACTAAGGGGCTCAGGTCACCGTAGTTCGACACTTTAGGTGATATGTGAGAAAAACAAAGACAAAAGAAGTGTGATCCTGTTTTTTACCTGGATCATTATTGGGAATGTATCCAGTTGGGTATTACTCTTTTAGCACTTTAATTTTACTGAGGGGTGGTGTATGGGGAAGGAGAGTTGACTCGTGTTCTTCCTCAAACGAAGTATCTGCGGAGCTTGCTTCCATTCACGGGGTTAACGAAAGGGTTCCCGTCCAAATCTGCTAACTTCATGGCTCCTCCGGAGAAGATTCTTTATACCACGAACGGGCCTATCCAGGTAGGCTCCCACTTTCTGAGGGGATTGGTCTGCGTAGGAGGCTTTTCCTTTAGCACCAAGTCGCCTTCTCTGATGTCTCAAACCTTGACTTTCTTATCAAATGCTCGGGCCATTCTGCTTTGGTAGGCACGAGTATGCTCTATGGCTTTCAATCTGCACTCTTCGAGTAGAGCTAGTTCGTCGTGACGGCTCTGAAGCCATTCAACTTCATTGATTCCATTTTCTAAGAGGACTCGGAGGGATGGAATTTCCAATTCCACGGGTAACATTGCTTCCATTCCGTAGGTAAGTGCGAAAGGAGTCTCCCCTGTGGCGGTTCTGACTGATGTTCTGTATCCCCAAAGTGCTAGATGTAGCTTCTCGGGCCAATCCCGACCTCTGACGGTCATTTTTCTGATTATCATTGCGAGAGTCTTGTTTGCTGCCTCTATTGCACCATTAGTTTGTGGTCTGTAGGGAGAAGACTTGTGGCGTGTAATTTTGAACTCGGTCAACAGTTGGTCACAATCTCCTTCAAAGTGGGTCCCATTGTCGGATATGATCTCGTTGGGCACCCCGTATCTGCATATGATGTTCTCTTTGATGAACTCGGCCACCCTCTTAGAATTCAGTACCTTGTATGATCTGGCTTCTACCCATTTGGTGAAGTAGTCGGCTGCGACTAGTATGAACTCGTGACCATTGCTCTCTGGCGGAGTGATTTTGCCGATGACGTCGATTCCCCATGTGGCGAAAGGCCATGATGTAGTCATGCAATATAGTTCATGAGGAAGGATGTGATTGAGGTTGGAGAACCGTTGACATTTGTCGCAGCTTCTGACGAACTGGATGCAGTCTATTTCCATTAATACCCAATAGTAACCCATACGGAGGATGATCTGTGTCAATGCTCTGGCGTTCATGAGTGGACCGCAGGTTCCGTTGTGAACTTCGTTCATTAGCTCGCTGGATTTTTCTTTATTTACACACCGGAGGAGTAGTCCTTGGTGGCGCTTCTTGTACAACATACCCCCCAGAAGGACGAAATGGGATGCCAGGCATTTTAGTGCCATCATGTTTTTGGCTTTGATCCCTTCTTTGTATTTTCCATCTTCATTTGTGAAGGAAGCTTCTCCGTTTTGGAGGTGGTAGATTTGATTGTACCAGGGTTCGTCGATCGGTTCACTTTTGACTTTGATCTCACAGCAATAAGCGGGTGTTTCCAGTCTACCTATTCTAAGGGGCTTTACTGATTTCCCTTCGAGAATTTTGACAAGAGATGCTAGGGTAGCCAGGGCATCTGCGAAGCCGTTCCTGTCTCTTGGCAAGTAATGGAAAGAGATGTCCTTAAACTGAGCAATGAGCTTCTCTGTGTACGTGTGGTACTTCTGGAGGCCCAAATCTATCGTCTTCCATTTGTTGGACACTTGATTGATGATCAATGCTGAGTCTCCGTATACTTCCAGTTCTGAGATGTTGCGCTTAAGAGCAGCTTCTAGGCCGGCTGCGCAAGCTTCATACTCTGCTGCATTGTTGGTTGCTTCAAAATTTACTTTGATAGCTATGGGGGTGTGCTCATCTTTAGGATTGATCAAAAGCATTCCAATACCATTTCCCTTCTTGTTGGCTGCTCATCGAAGAAGAGTTGCCAGCGGTTTGCGCTGTCGAGTGAAAAGATCCCGTCATCCGGAAAACTGCGGATCAGGACCCTTGAGTTCACTGCTTGGGAAGTCTGCCAGCTAATCTGCCATTACTCTGCCCTTTGTTGATTTTCTGACCATGTACTTGATGTCGAATTCAGCCAGTAAGAATGACCACTTGGCTAGTCTCATTGACAGGGATGGCTTGTCGAAGAGATATATGACGGGGTCCATCTTAGAGACCAGGATCACTGAATGTGACTGCATGTAGTGTTTCAGTTTCCCGACTACCCATACCAAGGCGGTAAAAGTTTTCTCAAATGCTGAGTAGCTGAGTTCACTTCCCTGAAGCTTTCGGCTTAAGAAGTAGATTTCATGCTCAACCTTGGAATCTTTATGTTCTTGTGCCAACATTGCTCCAATTGACGTGTCTGTTACTATCAGGTACAGGAGGAGTGGCTTATCTTCATGTGGCGGGCACAGGATTGGGTGATTCACCAAGTATGTCTTGATTTTCTCGAAGGATGTCTGGCACTCGGAGTCCCATTTGATGTCGGCATTCTTCCTCATCAGCTTGAACATTGGCTCGCAGAGAAATGTCAACTGGTTGATGAAGCGGTTGATGTACTGAAGTCTTCCCATAAAACTTTTCACTTCTGTCAGTGTATGTGGCAGATTCATGTCGATGATGGCCTTGATTTTCTTGGGATCGGCTTCGATACCTCTTTCTGTAACCATGTACCCCAGCACTTTGCCTCGCTTGACGCCGAAGGTGCACTTCCCAGGGTTCAATCTCATGGAGTGCTTTCTGAGTCTGTTGAAGAACGTTCTCAAATCTATCATGTGCTGCATGTCTGATCCTCTGGAGTGGATGATCATGTCGTCGACGTACACTTCGATTTCCTTGTGAATCATGTCATGGAAGAGGGCTGTTGCAGCCCGCTGGTAAGTAGCCCCAACGTTCTTCAAACCGAACGACATGATCATGTAGCAGTATGTCCCCCACGGAGTGGTGAAAGCAGTCTTGGCTTGATCTTCCTCGGACATTTTGATCCGATTGTATCCGGCAAACCCATCCACGAAGGACTTTACCTCGAAATTTTCCATGGTGTCGACTAGCATGTCGATGTTGGGCAGTGGGAAATCATCTTTAGGGCTGGCCTTGTTGAGATCTCGGAAATCCACACAGCATCTGACCTTTCCATTGGCCTTGGTGACCGTCACAATGTTGGAGAGCCAGGTCGGGTACTCAATTACTTGGATGAAGCCGACGCGGAGCATTTTCTCAATTTCTTCTTTCACTTGCAAGGACCACTCTGGCTTGATCTTGCGCAATTTCTGCTTGATAGGCTTGGATTCTGGATCCAGGGGAATTCTGTGCTCCACGATTGAGGGATCGAGTCCTGGCATGTTCTGATATGACCAGGCAAATACATCAACATACTCCTTGAGGAGATTTATCAGGGCTTCTTTTTCTACACTAGCGAAGAAACTGGCCCCTTGTGTCTCTTTAGGCTCTTGCACTGACCCCAGGTTCACTTTAGTCATAACCTCTTCGGCAGCTTGGACCCGATTGTCCTCTTGGTCTACTACACGCTTGAGAACTTCTTTAATGTATTGTTCATTTAGTGTGTCTGCTTCTTTATCAAGTGAGTCATTATTAACGTCTTTTAAGTTGTTTGTTAACTTATCAGTTGTTAAAGTGGCAATGAGGGGATAATCTGAAAGGTCAGACTTTTCATTAAATGCGAACGGAAATACATTGTTGGCTACATTATCATAGTCTTCCGGCGTGAGGCCGTTGGACGACTCAGAGGACTGGACTTTGACAAGGACTGACTCAGAGGGTTTGAGACCGGGTTTAGGGAGATGTGGGTGCAGGCCCAGCTTGTCTTCCATTTCTGTCTGGCTTGCCCTTGGTCCGGTGAAAGTTACCCAGTTTTTCAGTGGCATTGCTGGATGCTTGATGAGGGTTCGAGGTCGAGAGGCTTGGCTTTTGCTGTCCCGATCATGGCGATCATGCTGTTTTCGGAGCCCAGTTCAATCAGGTTTGGCACCTCCATGACTTCTTCAAAGAGACTCAGTAGAGCGGGTCTACTGAGAGCATCTTCTATGAATTCTGGTTCCTTCTGCTTTGGAGTTACTGTCTCGAATGTGGCCTCGGTGATTGACCCGAACAGTCTGTTTCCCATGAAGAGTGTCTCGAGCTGCTCTTCCATGTTTGGGATTCCTTTGAATGTGTACTCATGCTGAACTGTGGTGGCAATTGGTCCAGGTAGAGCTGTGATGTCGAGGAACGCTCCCCTTATCGGATTAGCCTTGAGTCCTCTAAAACGCTTGAGGTCCCGTGCTAGCTTTTCCATCCTTTCTGTATTTGTGCTGACTTTTCCTGCTTCTTTCTCATCTTCATCAGTTCCACTTTCGGTCCCCTCAGTTCCGCTGTCGGTTCCGCTGTCGGTCCCCTCAGTTTTGTTGTCGGTTCCCTTATCGGTCCCCTCAGTTCTGCTGTCGGTTCCGCTGTCGGTTCCCTCAGTTCTGCTGTCGGTTCCCTTGTCGGTCCCCTCAGTTCTGCTGTCGGTTCCCTCAGTTCTGCTGTCGGTTCCCTTGATGAAGTAATGAGCGAGGTCGAAATTGTAAGGTTGGAGGTTGGGTGTGCCGTTGGAGGTTCCCCTTTTGCGGGCTGCTGCCTTGGTGCGGGCGAGCCTTTTGTTTTCTTTGATATCAGCTGGTGTTGGCACATAACCGAGCCCCTGGACTGTAGTGCGGTCCTTGACTTCGATGACTTGGTGTTGGCCTTGTAACCTTTTGCCGAGCCCCAGTCCTGGGATGAAGTTCATAAGTTTCATCATCTTCATGGCGGGAGGGATTTTGTCCCGAAACAGTGGAAGGTCCACGCTGCATATTTGGATCTTGGAGGTCTCCAGTGTGAATCCAGTTAATGCCATATCATCATTATGCTTGATCTCTAACACTGGAATGCCGTTGGTGCTGGTCCCCTCGATGGTGATGCTGTCGTCGTAGACTGTCGTTAGCTCGTTGCCTTGCATGAACTTGATACATTGGTGAAGGGTGGATGCCACGCCATTCATTTGATGCAGCCAGGGTCGCCCCAGGATGGCTGTGAAAGTGATAGGAATGTCCAACACTTGGAATTCGGTGGACTGAAGGCTTCAGATATGTGGGCTTGATGTCAAGCAGGTCCATCATCTTGGCGGGCAAGACATTCATTCCGGAACCTCCTTCTACCAACACATGGGGAAGGTGACGCTCGTCCAGGTGGACTGTGATGTAGAGCGGCTCATTGTGATCAGCCCCAAATTTTGGCAGGTCCAAATCTGTGAAGGTGATGATGTTTCCATAGTGGATGTTGCCGATCATCTAAATCACCTCTTCTGGTGTTGCTTCCATGGGGACCATGGTGCGGGCCAAACATTCCTCTAGCTTGAGCTTGTGAGGGTATGAAGATGTGAGCAGGGACCAAAGGAAAATGTTCGCCTGGGTCTGCTTAAGCTGAGTGAGGATCGGGTCCTCCTTCACGGAACTTGTGTCTTCGGGCAGGCCGGGTTGCGGTTCTGGCTCCGTTGGCTTTTTGGTGGCCTTGGGTGGTAATACATGGATTTGACCCGATTGGGTCAAGATGCTGACATCAGGCTTGGTCCCTTCTGAACAGGTCGCTCTGAGCTGAGCCATGGTCAGAGGAGGATTCCTCGAAGCATAGGGCCATATGTCCTCTCTCAATTCGTTGACTGTAGATGTGTTCCCGGGGGCTTCGGCAGCTTTCCGGATTCTGTCCCAGGATACTGGCTTGGGCGCCTCCGCGGGGAGCGAGTCTATAGTTTGTCGCAGCTATTCGAACGTCAGTGCACAACAGTTGTTGCCAGAACTGAACTGTGCATTGCTGACCCTCCGGGGGAGGTAAAAGAGTTCTTGGTTCATGCGAACTGTCTCCTTGATCTCTTCACGGTATACCGCACTTCTTTCCTTCTTGCTGAGCATGCTCAGGGCATTCTGGAGTTGGGTTAGGCGATATTCATGGTTTGCTAATTTTCCTCCACTTATAGCCCAAATCAGCTCTTTTGCAGTAGAGCCTACGCCGAGAGTTAGCGCCTGTGTTTCTTCCCACGTGAGAATAGCCAGTGCTTCCTTGAACTGTATGCGGCAGTCTAGATAAACTTCCATCGGGGAGAGCTTTTTCTTCTGCCTTAACTGAGTGGCGGGTATGTCGGAAGGTGAGTACACGGCTTCCCGAACATCTGCCCATGTAACTGGCTGCTGTCCCAGTTGATCTATTTTGTAAACAAAAGCCGTAGTCTGTGGAATCTCCCTGAGTAGTTGCAGGAGATGTATTTCCATTTTTATTTTCTTTTTGAATAGACCTTCCTCCTTCAGTTGGCCTTTTAGTTTGAGAGCGGAAATGATCCGTCCCCATCCTCCCAAGACCCTTGGGATTCCGGTTTTGTTGACCTCATGACCGGCTTGGAAGAGAATGGTTTCATCGTCTTTGTCGTCACTTTCACAGAGGACTTGCTTTCCTCTAGGAGGTAAGCGCTTTTACTCTTCATGTTGTTTGACTAGGTACTCCTTGTACTTTGCCATTCCATCTCCTAGGTCGTCGGGACCATTGACCGCCCTCCCTTGCCAGAGGGGGTTTGATGAGAAAAGACGGTAGTCCAGGAAGTTGCTGTGGGCAAAACCTTTGAGGTCGAACTGGTCTAGAGTGGCCTCTAGCTTTCTATCTGAAGCTGCTTGTGACGCTTTAAGGGCTTGAACCCTGTGAGTCTTCTGAGCTTGGTTCTCGTCCCAGAGACAGTTCTCTTGAGCGGCTAGTTCCATGAGGGCTTTCCTTGCGAGAGCTAAACAGTCTCCGTAGGTGCGCGCCGTCTGACTGGTGTCTAGAACTGTAATCACATCCAAGTCCCCGAATGGCGGAAACACTTGGATTATATTGATGAAGGAAGTCGGGCTGGGACATTCCATGCGGCCTTCCTTGATCTCGGTTACCAAAAAGTTTGCCCATATCTGATTGATTGAACCCACGGGGGTATTGAATTCTGCGATGTTGATAGTCTCGTAATCTCGCTGGATAGCCAAGTCTATCAGAGCTAGCAGTTTGCTAGCGGGATGCATGAATCAGTGGCCGTGATGGCTGGGAGCAGGGTCGAACTTGAGCATGTTGATGCTGAGGTGATCATTCCTTTCTTCGGAAGCTGGATCTGTCTTGCGGGGAAGACTCTTACAGATGTTTTCAGGGTAGCTACTGGAAGCGTTCCCGAGGTTGATCTGATTAGTAGCAGGGTGAGGAGCTTTGTCTCCTTTGCAGATGCCTTTGGCCTTGGCGGCGCTCTTGACTGTAAGATTGACTGACGGCACGGGCCGGTTGTCGCTGGGGCTGGTAGTAGGAAGTGATGATGAGCTTTGAGCTCGATTGGCCAGGGCCTCGTTTACCATGAGCAGGCAGTCGTCGAGGGTAACTTTGGCATTGCAGAATCTGATAATAAGGACCGGATCCTTGGTTTCATCGGGATATCTGGAAAAGATAATGTTGACAAAGTCGTCGTCGGTTACTTGATCGGAGGGGTTCTTTGTCGTGTCAACCAGTTGTTTCCATTCGCCGGATAAATGCCTGTACGGGATGTTGAGCTTGACAATTTCCATGGTATTGGAGCCCTCATCGTAGGTGACCTCATCGGAACTGGTGCCGTCCTCGAAACTGAGCATATGTATGTAGGGATCTTCCCGCGGGTCTGCCGCGTCTTCGACTCCGGAGAGTCCTGATTTGTTGTCATCAGACGGTTCAACCCAGACGTAAGGACGTCTCGCGTCCTGCTGTGATGCTGGAGCTGCTAGAAAAAAATCATGCCCTTAGCTTTAAAAGAGGGGCTCGATGGGCAATTCCTCATGTAGGACATCCCATACGACTGCCATACATTCATCACGAGTGTGACGATGCTTGTTGACCTTCATCAAAAAGATTTCTTCGCCTGGCGGGGCCAGAGAGTTGGCTTGGAGGATGCTGACAAATCTCCGATCGGAGATAGGGGGTTTGCGTGCCCGCATCATTGCGATGCTCAGGGTTTCTTTCTAGTCTACGTCCAAGTTTCGGAAACGGCAGTTGAACTTGATGAATCTGACTGCTTCAGGACCTGCCTGTTCGAGGATGTTGACATAGTTAGCATCTCCGGACTCTGAGGGATTCTGATGAGATTTGCCCCGATAGTCCCTTGGTCGGCTTGAAGGAGGTAGCCCCGGTGCCTGGCTGCGGGCACACTTGAATGTTGTCTCGGCTTCGTTCCCTATGAGGAAACTGTCTCCTCTGATGACTTCAAGATCTCCTTGCCGGTTAATGAACTTGATGCACTGATAGAGAGTGGAGGCTATGGCTTTCATGTGGTGTAGCCATGGGCGTCCCAAGAGAGCTGTGAATTCGAGCGAAATGTCCATCACGTGAAATTTTGTTGGTACCATTTGGGTTTCAAACCAGAGCTCCATAGTCACCATCCCCAGGATGGGACAAGATGTGCTGTCGTAGGCTTTGATAGTCTGGGCAGATGGGATCATGTGGCCTTCGTCGATGCGTAGGGCTCGCATCATGTTGAGAGGGAGGACGTTGACTGCTGATCCATTATCTACCAATACCTCGGGGAGAGAGATGGTGTTGAGCCGGAGAGTGATGTACAAAGCTTCATTGTGCCCCGAGGCATCTTTTGGCAGGTCTTCGTCACAGAAGGTGAGCATACTGCCATACAGTCGGGAATCATAGATCTGGTCTCTTTTCGGAGAAAGAGAGTCATCAAGCCATCCGTTTCCTGTCTTCCTCTGGAGAGGTAAAGCTTTTGGTGGTGCCTCGGGATTGTGTTGAGGTAGCTTGTGGCGGTGGCCGCCCTTGGTCAGCACGTTGATTAAGTGCGAGTGCCAAGTTGACATTGACTTTCCTTTGCCGGCCCGTGCTCTGAAGTTGGGCTAATTGAACTTTGGCTGATCCCGCGGGGGATTAGGCTTCTGGTTGGCGGTAAGGTTGTCAAGATTTGAGGTATTCTGTTGTCCTGAGGCCTGAACTTTGGCGTCAGCAGGATTTTTCGGCTTTTCCATCCCTGTATGCTCTAAAGTTGTGTGGCCTGGAGGAAGGGAGGACTGGCTGGAGTAGAGTATGTAGTAATCGAACTTCTCGGATGGCTCTCCGAGTATACCCACACTGGTGTCTCCAGCTTCATATCTTTCTCTCAGTTTTTTGTTGAGAAGATCTCTTCTTCTGCTTTCTAGGAGAATCACCCCTGATCATGTCTTGGAACTCGTACTCAAGGCATTTGGAGCAGTCACAAATGTCGTGACTGATGTGAATGTATGATGAAGACCTGGCTGGAAGAGGCGAAGGAACTGGCTCTGCGGCAATCTTCTTTGGCACCCACTCGATGGAGTTCACACTGTTGTTGTTCGGAAAAGGGTTTCCGACTGTATTAGGTGCACGGGGATTCTCCAATTTTACTTCCTCTATCAAATTCTTGATTTCGTACCGTAACCCCACACAATTGTCGGTGGTGTGTCCATGATACTGGTGGAGGGCGCAGTACTTGCTTTTATCAGCGTTGACTACGGGATTCTTGGGTTTGTAGTTTGCAACGGGCTTGAGGAGGCCTTCCTTGATCAACCCTTCCAGCATTTTACTCAGCGGCATGTCCAACTTGTCAAAGTGTATGGCAAGCTGCTTCGGGGTGGATTTGTTGCTTTGCGGGACTGGGTTTCTGTTGCCCGACTGCTATCCCTGATGAATGTAGTTGACAGACGTATCTTTCCCTTTGTCGGGGGCCGGTGCGGGATTGAATGCAGCTGCTGATCTGTATCTGTATGGCTGTACTGTGGCCAGTTTTTCCTTGAGATCCTTCTCGAACTGTGAGCCAGCATTGACCATGGCTCAGAGTTCTGGGAAGAAGTGATGACTGATGAGAGTTTTGATGGATGACCTCAAGCAGGACTTGAAGATTCACATCTGTTCATCCTTGGAGAGTAGCTCCATAATCTCGGAGAGCTTCCAACTCCACCTCTTGTAGAATTCTCCGACGCTTTCATCTGCTTTCTGTTCGGTGGTGATTAAGTCCTCACGACTTGTTTCCCACTCTAGGTTGGATCTGTACCGCTCTAGGAAGATATTGCTGATCTGATCCCAGGTATGGCGATCTGCAGGCTTGACCCTTAGGAACCATCGTAACGCTGAACTCTTGAGCGTATGCTGGAAGTGATCGGCCATTTGCTGAAGGGTTGCTCCTTTTGTTCTCATGCCGAGAACGTAGGTGTCAACATGCGTCTGTGGACATTCGATTCTGTCGAATCGGTCCATCTCCGGCATTCTGAACTTGGTAGGGAGAGGCGTGACCATTCCCGGATCTGTGGATATGAGCGTTTCTTGCTTTGAGCTGCTCATGCTGGCTTTCAGGTCTTTCCTATGTTCAACCATCCAGGCTAAGATTGGGTCCAGTGGTGGACTTTGAGGCTCGGCGCCGGGTGCTACCATATGAGTGGCAGTGATTGGAGGTGGGAGGCTCGATATATGGGGGCCTTTTCTGGACTGTATTGGGGTTTGTCCCCAGTGTTTTGGGGTTCGTGTATAGGCAATGGGTTGAAACCGGGAGGATATTGGAGGATATTGACATCTGTTTGAGATGGTCCAGCGGTGCTCTGGTTGTACTGAGTGATGGGAGTAGTACTGGCTTGGCCGTATATGACATGGTTGCCTTTAGAGGTGGCAACATGAAGCCTAGGTCAGCTGTTTCCTTGGTTCGAAGGCACCCCGAAGTTGGCGGGGGAGGAACCTGGTTAAAGGTTTGAGGAGCTGGTTTCGGGGAATCGTCGTCCTCGATTAGGACGAAAGTACCATCTGGCTAGGGGATAGCTGCTATACCTCGCTCATTCACAAGCCCGGATGGCTTCTTCCAATGTCATATCTGTTACTGGTGGCGGGGTTCCGTTCCCGTCACAATTTCTCGGTGAGCTTGACATGTCGGAGAGTCTGGCTGAAGGAACTGAGGGAACTGAAGAACTGTCTGACGCTGCCGTAACTGTGACTCTGGCGAGGCGTTGACTCGGAATTCTGAACCACTTTTTGCTCGCTGCAGGGAACAAAAGGCAGGGTTTAGGCTTTGGAAAGGGTATTCGGCTCAGGGTTTTGGGCTAGTGCAATGTGCAGTTACGGATTAATGTTTACTTAAAACGTAATTTCTCAAAGTCCTAATCGGTTGGAAAAGATCGCGTCTTCTTTTTCGCAACTAACCTAAGGCTCTAATCAGTGGATCTCGTCACTACGTTTATAAGCCCCTCATTTTTCACCTGTAAATCGTCTTCCCGGGACGGACAATCCCGAGCGAGGGTCCTATAAGGCAAGCGAGTTCCACCGACAAAGGAAAAGTGAACTTAAGGCAAGCTGGTCGCGCAAACTTCCAACGTATGTGACACGCGGGCCACAGTCAAAGTCAACGTCATTAAGTTAAGGCTGGGATCGTGCCAAAATTTCGGCATGACCTCTCCTGAATCGATTGCGCGAGGGGCCTTAGCTTTTGGCGTTGGCCAAGTTGTGGCTGGTACGATGCATACGTTGAGGGTTTGGTGACACGGTGTCACACTGAACCTTCGGGTATGTTTTTCGGCAGAGCTCCGCGTCAAAGTCAAGGCTGAAAAGCTCAAGACTTAAGGTCGGGAACGACCTTCGGTCTAAATCTTTCAAGCTTGACTTGTGAGGGAACCCGGCGTAAAAACATACACTTGGGCTTTATGACACGTACTAAGACAAAAACCAACTGGGGTCTTGGACGAAGTGTGACACAAAGAGTGCATGGCTTACACGGGCTAGGATGGGCTGTTTGGGACGACCCCGTGCGAGCTCGAAAGGTGTCTGGCAGACCAATCGAGCTGCAACTGAACGGTTATCCCGGGTTACGGGTCGTAGTGTGCAGTGTATCGAGGCAGCATGTGCACGTAGCGTGCGGTGTACCGAGGTAGCAGTGCAAGTAGTGCGGTCACTAAATTCCTTTTCTGAGTAAAACAGAGATTTTCAGAATGTGTTTTAAAGAATTTATGTGCAGTTCAAAATGTAACATGAAAATCAAGTATGAACGAGAATGCACGAACATGTTTATGATTTTAGATGAAAAATGCAGCACATTTTTTTGAAAACCGTTCGAGGTTTTTGAACACCACACGCACACAAAAACGAGGAAGGGTAAACGAAAGTTTGACCCACGGAAGACTTTTTGAAAACGACGGCAGTTTTGAAAAAGTATCAAACTCCCCAGCGGAGTCACCAACTGAAATTACACGGGGATCGCGCGCGGGGCTGCTCGGCAATGCGGTTGTCTTTCGCGGATGTTTGGGACCTCACTTTCGGGAAGGAGAGGAGTCGCCACGCGGTTTTGTATTTTGAGCCCAAACGTTGAAAAATGGCTTATGAAAAAGGTGTCGTTTTTATTGGTAGCAAAAACTTGGAAAAGGCTTTGAAAAGGGTGTCATTTTTATTGGTAGCAAAAACATGACAAAAGGATTTTTAGTACCAGAGATTGTTAGGTTCGGAGGTCACGTTACGTTTCGGGAAGAGTATTTTGAGATCACCCGAAACGCCTCGTATGACAAGTCTTTCTATCTTTCTCGAAATTGTGTGTGTGTGTGTGTGTGTTTGCATTTTGAAAATGGGGGCTTGAATGACAAGCTTAATCTTGGTTTGAATGTCAAACGTTGATTTTATGGTTCTTTTGGAAAAAGCGAGCGTTTGAATGACAAACGTCGATTTTGGAGTTTTTTAGGAAAAGAGGTGCGAGTGACGAGTTTTGAATCTTTAACTTAAGTGTCAAATGTTGACTTTTAAGAAAAGAGCGTTTGAATGTCAAACGTCGGGTTTTGAGTTTAAAGATGATCGTTTGGATGCCAAACGTCACTTTGCGCGTTTTGAAAGAGAGTTCGAATGTCGAACTCCGGTTTTGAACCGGGCATTATATTGTTAGCGATTTTACGGGAAAAAAGCATTAAATGATATGCGATCAACGAATCGTTTTGCGACTCGGACTTTGATAAGTAAATACTATCACGAGCCAAATGGCTCGGACTTGTAAATGACAGTATTTAAAATGCGGTATCAACGAAATCAAACAATCCGGATTTTAAAGGTGCGATCAACGAACCAAACGGCTCGGACTTGTAAAGTTGCGTTATTTAAATGACAATCAACGGATCAAACGATCCGGAATTGGTAAATGACTATCTCAAACCGAACGGTTTGGACTATAAAGTTGCGTAAAGTAAATGACATTCAACGGATCAAACGATCCGGACCGTTAAATGACATAAAAAGTAAAGAACGGGACCGGAATGCCGTTTTAACCTGAGATTACTTCTCTTACGGGAGAGAAGAGGATCTTGGACTAAAACTTATCGGACCCCGTAGACGGTAACGTCTACATTTCAATAACTTTCGACCGAAACGGTTGTAGCGATGGGAGCGTAAACCGAGACGGAACGAGTGTTTAGGGAGAGAGAGTGTTACCAATGGCTAGGGGTTGACTCTTTTGGCTCGGGAGGCGTATACGGGATAGAGTTTAGTGTTTGTAAAGATGTTTCGAGATGGTTTGGTTCGTGTTTGGTTGAAAAGCGAGGTTTTCACGCAAATCGAGACAAAACGAGGCTCTATAGGGGGTTGAATGTGCTTATACCGTGGGCTTTGGGTGAAAAGAGATTAATTTTTTCTTTCTGAAATGTTTGACAGCCCTCTGTATTTATAGGGTGATTTTGCAAAAGAGTCCGGACGGACTTTACCTCAATTTGGGGGGGGGGGGGGTTTGTGGTATTTCGGAAATTGGGAGGACCTGCTGGCAATTCTGTTTTGCCTGTAAAACAGTCCGGACGGACTGTGACTCAATCTTAGGGGAATTTTGGTCTTTTCTCTTTGAAATCTGATTGAGGTTGACTAGAGGGCTGTGGCATGTGTGCCATGTGCCCGTGTGACTCACCAGGGCTAGGGTTTTCGTTCGGTTATTCTCGGTTTTGTCCGTTTTTTAAATAACTTTCCAGAAAATGTCTGTAACGCCCCCGGAAAGTGCCGGAAAGTGCATTTTCAGGAAAAGTTGTACTTTACGTGTGATAACGTGTGTTGAGTACGCTTTGACATTGGGATGCATGGGGCAGTCCCGGGACGTCTTGTTGGCTTGAGAACGGGGAGTTTAATGGGTTCCGGTTAACCTAGAGCGGGCCAGTTATTGGATTCCGGTTAACTTTTAACAGATTTTGATGATCCGGATTTGGGTACTTACACCGCTACTTGAAGAACATCGCGAAAGGGGCAACACATCAGGTAAGGAGGTTCAAAAATCACGAATTGGGTGTGTATCAAGTGACAACCGCACATCAGGGTGATAAGGGAGGAAATATCCAGATTGTCCGACTTAATGAGTGTACCTGCACATGTGGTAAATGGGTTGCCTATCACATGCCTTGTTCCCATCTTCTTGCATGTTGCCATGCACAACATCTTGATGGTCGATATTTCGTTTCTCAATTTTACACCATTGGGGAATACTACAAGACATGGAAGGAGACATTTGAACCAATCGAGCATGAGGACTATTGGGGTGTGGATGGTTTGGTGCCAAGTTTTTTCCCTAATCCCCTACTTCGACGTTCTGCGAAGTCTGGATGGCCTAGATCAAGACGCTTTCGAAATTGTATGGACTTTCAAGCAGATAAACGGAAGACTCTGTGTTCATCATGCCATCAAGAAGGCGACAATCTTCGTAGATGCTCGAACATTAGGGAATAGCAGAATGTTTTTCATGTAATTTATGTTTGGTTTGAATTGGATTCAGTTTCAGTTGCAGTTTCATTTTATGTAATTTTTATTAAAGTTGAAAACTTGAATGTAATTTCTATTTGAGTTGAATTTTTCAATATGAAAATTTATGTTTGGCAAAATAACAATTAGTTTCTATTTTGAGTTGATATTCTCTATCCATGGCAAACTTGAATGAAAACTTATAAAGTTTCTGCCAAAAAAACCCTGTTCATGTGAACTCGCTACACGGTGTAGCAATTTCACTAAACTCGCTACAGGGTGTAGCGAGTTTAATGAAATCGCTACACGGTGTAGCGAGTTCATTTGAACAGGCTTCCACACCAGCAGCAATCTTCAACGTCCCACCTGCAAACAATTTTAAAACTTAAAATAAGCTGCAAACAGAATCCCATATTCAATATATGAAACTATAAACATGTACATTATACCATAACACACATCTACATAAATGTACTAAAGTGTAAAAATAAATAAAATGCAGATATCCAAATAAAAGCTAAAAAAAATCTAAAAAAATCATAAGTTCAGTTATTACAAATAAAAACATCCATATAACAACTAATACTACAAAGTTTCATTATATCTAAATAAAAAAGAAAGTTCCACCTATTCCCCCTCTCCCTCTCGTAGTCATCCGGGGTGAACTTCCTCGTCGCATTCCGCTGCCGAGACCCTCCTCTAATGAAATCCTCTCGTTGAGTAGGGGTAAGTCGTACCCCACTAGACGTAGTCGCTTCCGCATCAGATAAGGGTGTCGTAGCCTCAAAGTGACTTCCGCCAAATGTAGTCGAACTCGGATCTGAGAAGGGGCGGAGCCCTGCTTGTGATGTAGAAAGAGGAAGCCTATAGCCATTTCCACTAGAATATAGTCCGAAGCCCATAGTGGATCCAGGGGAAGGGTCTGGCTGGGCACTCCACCCACTCCCACTCCCACTCTCCCAGCCACTCCCATCCCCCCACCCACTCCCATCCACCCACCCACTCCCACCCCCACTCCCACTACCATAAAGCAGACTCTGAGTCTGAGTCCATTGTGACTGTGACTGCCATTCATATTGTCCATCATCCTGGGTCTGGGTCTGGGCTTGAGGCTCGGGCTCAGGCTCGTCGTGCAAGTCCATTTGTGGTTGTGGCTGTTCATGTGCACGACGTCTAACCCGACCCTGTTGAGGTTCTACCCCCTGTGCGCGATCTACCGGTGGGGGAGGTGTTGCAGCCTCAAGGCATTGTTGCACCCTAACTCTCGTGAGCGCGTGTCTGATAGTCGCCCTCATTGAAGCTTGTCTGGCATGCTCCTCCGCCTCATTGTCGACATGCAAACGCTGAAGGGTCTGCACCTGTTTTTATATCAAAAAAAAATATAAGTATGAGAGACATAAGTTAATAAATTGAAGTTTTGTTTAAAAAAACTAGAAATAATAACTTGAAAAATGTAAAAACTTACCACAAACTCTAGGCAAGGGGCAACAGACCGGTATCCAACCTCCTATATATGAGTGATGTTCTGCACAAACATACACGTTATGTTCCGATACCACATCATATATGGATTGGTGTAATGCATATCGTGAATGCCTGAGACCCCGGAAACCAGAAATTGTCGGCGCTGTTCCCATAGTGTAATGAATTGTCGATGGCGGTCGCTCCAAATCACGACATTGTTTCCCCGCCTATCAACTCTGTGCAAGTCCGGACGAGTGTTGCACGATTCTGGGACCCCCTAAAGCAGGCCAAACTGCCTCATAACGCGATCCGGTAGATGCCATTCGATCCTCTCAAAGCATACAAGGGGGGACCCGCGCCAACCATACGTCCTGACCCTGAGTGCAGTAGGCCGGAGCGTATCTCTCTGCATAAGGCTGCCACACAACCTGATCATCGGTTAACTTGGCCAGCTGATCACGATATCCTCGCAGGTTATGTGCAGTAACCTCCTTCAGATACAATGATGAATGGGTCCACCTGAACTTTCATAAACAGAATAATAAAAAGTAAAAAAAAATACAATAACGACGAGAAAATAACGTATGATATATGTATACCTGGATCCGAGGGGCATGAGCACGTAGTCCGGATCTCTGTTTCGGCTACGAATTTGTGGTTGCACACATAGCAACCACTCCCAAGCCCAAATCTATATCAATTAAATATATATCAAATACTATATATAATGCCGCTAATTTGAAATCAAACTTAAAAACAACAACATAATGAACATTAAAATGAGATAAACATACCTGTAGAACGTTGAGAAATCCTCCGCAGTGTTTCGTCTGAGGGTTAGTCGCACTACACAGCTCTCATTATAGGAAAGCAAGCAACACACTTCCCCAACTGTACTGGCTGACCCTAGAAACATCCCCAAGCAGAGGGAGATAACATAACTTAACCTTGTTGTTCGTACGATTAGGCATCACCGTAGAACCCAAGGCGAGCATGATATATGCCCGTACGTACATATCCACAATGTCTAGAGCAGTATCATCAGCGAGGTCATGGAAGTGTGGAAAATGGCTCGTAATCCATCTGAGCTTCAGACTACTCCCATCTATATCTCTGGGATTAGGGACAACCCCTAAAAGCTGCTGACAGACAGCCCGCCAGTCTAAATGTGCTGGGATGCCAGCATCAGTAATAGCATCCCCATCAATCGGCAACCCGAAAATCACGCCGATATCTTCTAGGGTGATCGTCATCTCACCAACCGGGAGGTGGAATGTATGGGTCTACGAACGCCATCTCTCGATCAAAGCCTCCAGCAACCCATAATCGTACTGAACTCTCCCTATATATAGTGAACTCCACTAAAGCCGCACTCGGCTAGTCTGGATAATATCCTAGGAGCTAATACGTCCGGCAAGGAGGCACCACGATGAAATGACAGCGGACTAGCAACCTCTACATCAGCCCAAATAAATCGAGCTCTATGGTTATCATGCTCGGTCAGAACAGAGTTATCGATAGGCCCGGGATCAATGAAGGAATCCATCTGTTTATTTCAATATCAAGGTTGGTAATTAATAATCATTTTTTTGTAAACTGTGTTTCTTCTATATTCATTATTTCCTACATAGGAAGTCTAGATATTATGTTTATAAATATTTTCAACAGGTTTTGATCCCGATAACAAGAATATAAATATGTACAAATTTGTAACTTATATTATCCTTTGATGGAAAATTTTATCTTGATTGATAATGCAACCCACTCCCATTTCATCTATTTCTATATCATATAGCTTATTCTTAAATAGTAAACAACATTCTAATGGAAGTGCTCAAAAGCACATAATTTCCTTTTTTCTACTTTTTCAACATTAGCTATCCATTCATAAGTTTTTAGTGTAGGCAAAACTTTGTTTTCATCCATTATATTTTTAAGTGTGTTTTACTTTTATCATTATATTTTTTTTCTTTAAAAAATATCATTGTTGCTTGAAAAATGTATCATTTTAACCATCTTCTATCTTCTATGTATGTACATGTCATTAAAATTGGGGTCTGTGTCTTCTATGTATGTATATGTCATTGAAAAATATATCATTTTACTCCTCACAATTTTGGATTGGGACACAAATTAATCACAGATTTGAAACTAAACTAAGATATTTTTACAAAGTCATCAAAGAAATAAAAAAAATCCTAAATTGCAAGTAAACAAATAATCAAATCAAAGCTAAATCAACACAAAATGAAGTAAAATACAGGAATGTAAACTTACAATTACGAAATTTTGATGATAAAAAGCTTGAATTTGAATGGCAAAATGTCTCCTTCTTCTTGTTTTCTTCTTCCCGACGGTGAGAAAGGTTTCTTTGTTGTTTTGAAATGAAGATTGTACGTCGGAATGGGGAAAAGGGATTTCTGAGAACTCGCTATACGGTGTAGTGAGTTTGACAGGTCAAACTCGCTACACGGTGTAGCGAGTTCTCAAAAATTAATTGCCCTTATTAATTACAAACCGGTAAATCTTAATCACATAGAAATCACTACACAGTGTAGCGAGTTTGATCGGTCACAGTCAAACTCGCTACACGGTGTAGCGAGTTTAAAAAAGTGGGACATTTTAGGAAAAAGTTTGAATAGTAAGTTACTTTAGGAAATAAAATTTTAAAAATGTATTATTTGAGAAAAAAAATCCCCATTCAACCCAAACAAAAGGTTATAAAAACTCACTTAATTTACTAAAAACCATATACATACATTCTAAATTAAAATTTCATAAAACCCACCGTTCCCTTGACTTGACCCGATCAAATATGATTTCTGAATACCCAAAATATCCATAACACCTTTCTCCTCAACCATTTTCACTCATCCCACTCTCTCTCTCTCTCTCTCTCTCTAAAAACACACCCACACACTCTCCCTCTCTTTCTAATATTTCTCCCAGGCACTGTTTAAGTTTGGGGCTACCCAATTTTGAAGCAAGATAACGCCCCTTCCTTAGAGCTGCTCTGTCGCCATTTTTAGAGTAATAGCGCCCACATTGGGGTTTGTCTTAGCATTTTATAAAAGCTGCTATTTGCGTCATTTCAGATTAATAACGCTCCATTGGAGTTGGCTGTAGCATTTTATGAAGGCTACCCCTTTTCTTGGACAACCTAAAATTGAAAGTGCATATTTTATTTACATCTTGTGCACTTGAGGGCTGAGACATGGAACAATTTGGTACTAGTGGATGTTCGGGGTAGAAAACCTACAACAACATGTTACATCTTGACGTCTCATCTTGTGATAACAACTTGGCGATACAACTTGATGGACTATACGCACTGGCCAAAATTACTGAATGGCGACATTACAGGAACCGTTTCCGAAGCTCCTCAAACGTTATAAACCAAGTCAAAGGAGGTCATCTACAAACATTTACTTGCAAAATCACAATGGATATCTTGGTCATCAACCACCTGCGAGATTCTTGGCACAAAAGGAGGGATTACATTTATCTTGTTGCTAGCGTTATCTTCATTTGTATTTAAATAAAAGAAACACATGTATACACACACACGTACGCAATTAGCAATACTCTCTGTACTCACACTTTCTCTTTACCATCACCATACTAATAATATTCCATTGTTCCGAGGTTTTATGCCGACGAACAAGTTGTTCAAGGGCTTTCCTCGTTAAATCTCTTGTCATTACATCTTGAATTTACATTATCATATTCCATTGTACCCAATATTTCTCTTTGAAGTTGAATTGCTTGAATTGACCAAAACAGTTTGGCGCCGTCTGTGGGAACATTGGTCTTTTGATTAATTGAAAATACTCAAGATGTCTACCGGAATGTCATCTACTACGACTTCAGTGGGAGCCAACACCGGAATAACGACTTCAGGCCAAAATGTTGGTCCCACTACCAGTACAATCCATGGTCAAGGATCAGGCGCACCTAAGCAAGGGATCCCAGTGGACGTCCTCTCCAGTCTGACAGATACAATGTCTTAATTGAGGCGCCAGGTGATGTTGCAGACCGATACTTTCACTATGTTAATGAACAATGTTACCAGGTTGCAACGTGAAGTATCCGCTCTTCAATTTGGGTCATCCGGGGCACGTTAGAATGTACTACCTGGAACATTTCAGGGTGAAAATCCCAACATGGGCTCCAGTATGTTCTCCCCAATCCAACCAAGAAGGCTCGGCTTTGATAGGGATACGGGGACATTAACCGATAATGTGGGATTCATACCGATGGTCAGTGCCACCACTGATAGCGTGGTTACCAATCCTGAAGCTGGCCAGGCCACCACATCAACATTTGCAACAACTATTCAAGGACCAGCAGGGAGTGATAACCCTCAAGTTAATTTTAATACCTTTTATGTTGCTGCTAACCCTGATGCATGAAATACAGTGAATAGGCAGTTACAGGAATTGAGGGAGATGGTGATAAACGTGCCTGGGATCACCCTGCCATACCACCAAGCTTCTTTAACATGTTATAACGAGTCGCGTTTTAGCCCAGTCATTGCCAACATGGTGATACCAAAGAAATTCACCGTTCCTCACATGAAGCAATAAGATGGGACAACCGATCCACTGGAGCACATCGCCTTATACCAGGAAAAGATGGACTTGATTCACACCCCCTTGCAGTTCAAGGAAGCCTGCCATTGCAAGGGCTTCGGTTCCACCTTAACTGGTGCAGCCTTGCGTTGGCTCATCAACCAGCCTCTAGGCTCTATTGGATCTTATGCTCAACTCATAAATATGTTTACTAATCACTTTTCTTGCAACAGGCTCTTTGAGAAACTAACTAGTGATCTGTACAGGATAGTCCAACAACCTGATGAATCCTTGAAGGACTATTTGAGCAGGTTCGATAAAGAAGATGTTGATATCCCCAACATGGACATGTCTACTGCAACAGAGGCCTTCAGGATGGGACTTAAGAAAGATTCCCCTTATTATGAGGAACTGGTAATGACTCCCTGTAGGAGATTGGAAGAAGTCAGAACGAGGGCTATAAAATTCATCAGGTTGGAAGAAGACAAGCTGATGCAAGAGAAAGCAGCCAAGAGGACCGTCACCCCTGAGCATTCGAGTGGCAAGATGGAGACATCTCACTCTAAATCTAATAGGGGCAAACCCTACTCTAAACTTGACCAGTCTAGTATTAATACTATTAGTGATAATGGTCACGAGGATGAATTACACTATCCAAAAATAGATGACTATTGTTTCTCTGTTGATATTGCAGGAGTTATACATGCCATGGACAACCTGGGTGAGAAAGCAAGGTGGCCTAAGAGGTCTGACAAGCCCTCTGGTTGGAAGGACAAGTCCAAATGGTGTGCCTACCACGATGATTTTGGGCATACCACCAAGAATTGCATTGCCCTAAGGAAGGAAATCAGCCATCTCTTATCTAAGGGGTTTCTCAAGGATCTACTCGGCAAGCACCGTGGACGAAATGACAACCAGGAGCAACAGGCTAAGAATCCACCAACTCCTCCCGTCCCAACCATGGTGGTCAACATGATCAGTGGAGGATTAGACATATGCGGTACTTCCTACTCGGCCGCCAAGTGCCATGCTTCGGAGTCAAAGGAAGACAGGTTGAACCTACCAGCAAGACCATCGGTGAAGGATAGTGCCCAAGAAATTACGTTCAATGAAGACGACAAGGGTGATATCTTGGATCCACATCATGATACACTTGTCGTAACTCTACAAGTAGCCAACTGTTTGGTAAAGCGCATCTTGATTGATAATGGAAGCTTCGTCAACATAGTGACCACTGATAGTTTGGCGAGTATGGACATACCGCTTGAGCACGTTATTCAAAGTTTGTCCATACTAGTTGGGTTCAGTGGAGAGACCAAGCATACCTATGGGGAAATCAAGTTGCCCGTTTATTTGGAAGGAGTGAACTCCATGGAGAAATTGTGCATCATCAAATGTAAGTCATCTTACAACATCATTCTGGGAAGACCCTGGATTCACAACATGAAGGCAATTCCATCAATTTACCACCAATGTATCAAGTTGCCCACCCGTTAGGGGGTCATCAAGGTGAAGGGAGATCAGCAGACAACAAAAGAATGTTACAAGGTGTCAATAAAAGCAACGAGCGTCCCCAGGCAGGCATAGCAATTAAAGAAAAAGGCACGGGATGCCTTGGAGGTGACCGAAAGTGACATCAAAGAAGTTCAACTTGACCCCTCCAAACCCGATATCAAGGTGCTATTGGGAGCTGATATTCCTCATAAAGTTGAGGATAGTATAGTAGAGTTCATGAGGACCAGAGCCAATTGTTTTGCCTGGAAACACTAGGACATGATTGGGATTAGCAAGGATATCATCACCCTCAAGTTGAATGTTGATCCTAACATCAAACCCGTTCATTAGAAGAGAAGGAAGTTCGCACATGAGCGCTACCAAATTATAAAAGAAGAAGTTGCATGACTACTGAAGGCCAAGATGATTAGGGAAGTTGATTACCCAAGGTGGTTGGTCAACGTGGTAGTCATTGAAAAGAAGAATGGCAAATGGCGGGTGTGTGTGGATTTCACGAATTTGAACAGAGCATGCCCGAAGGATCCCTTTCCTTTACCTCATATTGATTCTCTAGTAGATGCAATGGCCGGCCATGACATCCTAACTTTCATGGACGCCTCCTCAGGTTATCAACAAATCCAAATGGAACCGTCAGACCAGGAAGACACTGCCTTTATCACCCCTGAAGGTATATATTGTTATATTGCTATGCCATTCGGACTAAAAAATGCAGGTGAAACTTACCAGAGGTTGGTGAACAAGATGTTCAAGGATCAACTTGGAAAAACCATGGAAGTCTGCATCGACAACATGGTGGTAAAATCCAAGCAAATTGAAGATCATCTTGAACATCTCAGTGAAGCATTTGACATCTTAGAAGCGTTCAACATGAAGCTCAATCCATCAAAGTGCCACTTTGGAGTCAAGGCTGGAAAATTCCTCGGTTATATGGTGACTAAGAGGGGCATCAAAGTAAGTCCTGAGCAAATCAAGGCTATTATCAACTTGGAGTCACCTAGAATCGTTAAAGACGTACAACGACTTACAGGTAGGGGGCAGCCCTTAAGAGGTTCATCTCCAAATCTTCTGACAAATGCAAGTTGTTCTATGAGGTGCTCCGAAAAAACAAGTTGTTCCAGTGGATCAGTGAACACGAAGCGGACTTCGTTCAACTTAAAGAATACCTCACAACCCCACCGTTATTGTCCAAGTCGGAGCAAGGGGAACCGTTGCTCCTCTACCTCGCGGTATTTGAAACTTCAATTAGTGCAGTCTTTGCTAGAGAACAAGATGGTACTCAGTATCCCGTTTACTACGTAATTAAGTCTCTACTTGATGCTGAAACCAGGTATTCTCGTCTTGAAAAATTAATACTTGCTTTAATCATTGCTTCTATAAAATTACGCCATTACTTTGAAACCCATGTTATTATTGTCAAGACTAACTATCCTATCAGAAGCGTGATGAGAAAACCTGAGATGTCAGGTAGGATGGTTAAATGGTCAGTAAAACTTAGTACTTATGACATACAATATGAAGCAAGGACTGCCATCAAGTCGCAAGCTTTGGCAGACTTTGTAGCAGATTTCAGTCCCAGTTTGCAGCCTAAGGTTGAACTCAATGTCCAACAACTTGAAGGCCTTGGCTCCCCTAGATACTAGACACTATACACGGATGGGGCTTCAAACACTAGGGGCACAGGTTTAGGAAACGTTCTAAAATCCTCTCAAGGAGACCTCATTCCTCAAGCTGTAGCTTGTGAGTTCAAGGCAACAAATAACGAGGCTGAGTATGAGGCCCTCATTATGGGATTAACTACTGCTTTAAATTTAAATGTTAAGCATATTAATGTATTTACTGATTCCCTGTTACAGTTAACCACTTCAATGGATCATATACAGCTAAGCAGGTTAAAATGACAAGTTATCTCCAACATGTTAAGCTGCTAGCGAGGCAATTTGAAGACTTCATCTTTGAGCAGATCCCACGAGAGGAAAATACCGAAGCAGATGCCCTGGCCAACCTGGGTTCAAGTTGCAGAAGCATGTTGAACAATAAGATCCCAATCATCCACATCATGCATCCCGCCATAGACCAACTTGAAGCGTGCCAATTCAATGAACAACCCGATGTCAAGATCATGCCTATCTATAACTCTACACCCTGGACGCTACCCATAATTCAGTACTTGCAGGATGGCACAATCCCAGTTGATGTTAAAAGTCTACGGTCCTTCATAATAAAGGTATCTCGGTTCATCATGATAAATAATGTCTTGTTTAGAAAATCCTTTACAGGTATATACTTGAGATGCTTAGAATCGGAACGAACAAGACGAAGAAGTTCTAAGGTAGTTGCATGACGATGAGTGTGGCAACCATGCTGGGGGCAAATCGCTATCTACAAAGGCATTAAGAACAGGGTACTATTGGCCAGCCATGCGGCAAGATGCAGTCAAGTATGTCCAAAAATGTGATGCATGTCAAAGGCATAGCAATATCTTGCGTCAACCTGCTAAACCACTACATCCCATCTTGTCACCTTGGCCCTTTATGCAGTGGGAAATCGACATAGTAGGTAAACTTTCGCGAGCACCCGGAGGCAAAGTGTTCATGCTGGCCATGACGAACTACTTCTCGAAGTGGATTGAAGCTGAAGCTTTCGTACAAATTAGGGACAGGGATGTAATTTCATTCATAAAAAGAAACATCATCAGTAGATTTGGAGTCCCATCTGAAATCATATGTGACAATGGCTCCCAGTTTATTAGCAAAAAGATGCAAGATTTCTGCATAAGATGAGGGATAAAATTGATAATGTCTACACCAGTGCATCCTCAAGATAATGGGCAGGCCGAATCCAGCAACAAGTTGAAAATGAACAACCTGAAGAAATGACTTGATCAAAAGAAGGGAAGATGGGCCGAAGAGCTACCCTTGGTACTTTGGGCTGACATAACTACCCCAAAGAATGCAACTGCGCAAATGCCATATTCCTTGGTGTTCGGTACCGAAGTTGTTATCCCTGTAGAATTCACAATCCCCACGGCTAGATATGATTTAGCAACCCCAGAAGATAACTAACTTATCCTCACGGAAAATTTAGACACTATTGATGAGCTCAGGGATATGGCCAAAGTCAGGATGGCTGCCTACCAGCAGAGGATAGCTAAGTCGTACAACAAGAATGTTCGCGTCAGGAGGTTTCAAGTTGAAGACATGGTCCTAAAAAAGGTTTTTCAAAACACGAAGGAACCAAATGCAGGCAAATTTGCAGCCAAGTGGGAAGGTCCATACCTAATTGATGTAGAAGCTGGAAAGGGAGCATACAGCCTGTCAACCTTAGATGGCGTGAGAATTCTGAGGAATTGGAATGCTGTCCACCTCAAGTTGTGCTTCATGTAAGTATGAACCTATCAGTCTTCGTTCCAAGGACCAGGTATGATTCATTTTACTTTATTTTGTTCTCTCAATTTAATTTATATATCTCAAACTTCTACTGACTTAAGCATCGGAGGGGTGTTAGCTAAGCTAACACCCACCCTAACCTGTTTCTATTTTGAAAGATGAGACGATACTAGCAACTTATGCAACTCAGGTCAACCAAACAAAAGATATGACAAGCTGTTCAACGTACCAGAAACTACTAAGTCTCTACACAACACATTTTTAGATCACAGCTTACTGGGCCAAATTTAAGCCTATTCAATTGTTTCACCCTAAAATTTTCACTCAGCATGTTCTACATCTTGGTCATCCACCTTGAGTTAACGTCTTGACTTACTTACATCTTAGACTAACATCTTGAAATTATTTGTTGTATATTTCCTATTTTCAGGAACAAAGTTATGAATCAATTATCTGCCTATATGACCATTCAAAGACTTAGTCAAAGACGCCATAACAACTCCATTTATCACCCAAAGGGATAAAGACTGATCATCATCAACAAATGGCGAGATTATAGGCGAAATATCAGGAATGATATTCAATTTGTTGTTTTCGGTTAAATTCATGTATATATATTATCTCTAGAATGCACATGTATTCACGTTACACACACTCTCTTCTACTCTCATACTGCACTTTGTAATCGCAAGCTACTGAATTCAATAACAATTTTTGGTTAAGGTAGGCTTTTCCTAAAGCCTCCCGAGGTTTTTCCCTACGAACAATTGTTCAAAGGTTTCCTCGTTACATCCTCGTGTTCATCTTAGTTTGTGAATTATATTCCATTTGTGCCCAAACATCCTTGATAAAATAAATTTAATTATTGAAATTTGTCCAAAACAATTTGGCGCCGTCTGTGGGAACTTTGGTTTTTTAGATTCCAATCAAGATGAGCAATCCTACTTCAGCAATGTCTACCCCCATCATTATGACTGGGGCAAGAACCATCATGTCAAGCTTGCCTATGACGTCCAGCATGCATTCGCCTATTGGATATAGTGTTGTTACGTCTCAAAACCAAGGGCTTAACTTGGGAGGACCTTCATCCATGACGCTCCCTGGAATTTTGCTAGAAGTGGTAACTTCCATGACGGCTATGATGCAGCAGTTGAAGGATCAGATTGAAGGGCAACAACATACCAATCGGATGATCTTCAATCACATTAACATACTACGACGTGATTTATGGGCTTTAGGGTACGGATTTCCAATAGTCAGCATGCATGACCCCACCTTTGCAGCCTAGGACTCTTTTCTCAGATGCTGGGATGAGTGCACAGGGCGGTAAGGCAGCATGTCCATGTTCAACACTGTTCAGACGGAAAGCACCACCGTTACGTCCAACCTGGTGTCGCTGAACATGTTTTACCTTTGCAACCCCACCTCCTGTGGGGTAAACATGGAGTTTTAATGCGTTCAATACTCCTTTGGAAGAAGTTAGGGGTAGAGATCCCTAAGAGATTCCAAGTACCTCCCATGAAGCAATACGATGGCACAACGGACCCTGCAGAGAACATAGGGTACCAAGAAAATATGGATATCATCAGCATTCCCCCACATCTTAAAGAAGTTTGTTTGTGCAGAGGCTTTGGGTCCACCTTATCTGGTCCCGCCTTGATGTGGCTGACTAATCCGCCTATGAATTCTATCTCATCTTACTCTCAATTAATTAACATGTTTCTTAATCAATTCTCTTGAAATCGTGTGTTTGAAAAACTCACGAGTGACCTTTACTGGATTGTACAACAGCCTGACGAAACCCTAAAAGATTACGTGTTCAGGTTCAACAAGGAATCTGTAAGCATTCCTCACATTGACGTGTCAACCGCAACAGAAGCTTTCAGGATGGGCCTGAAGAGAGAATCACCATTCTACCAAGATCTGGTCATGTTCCCGTCTAGAAGTTTGGAAGAAGTTAGGACGAGATATGTTTGTTTCATCAGGCTGGAGGAAGACGAGATGATTCATGGCAAGGCGTCAAAGAAGACACCTACATATGAGAATCCTGACAGAAAGGCGGACTCCTCCCATCATCGATCTAATAGGGGAAAACCCTACTCTAAAACTGACTCTTCTAAAATTAATATTGTAGAAGAAGATGATGATGAAGATGATACAACTTATCCTAAGATTAGTGACTATTGCTTTTCTGTTGACGTTTCAGGACTCCTACATGCAATGGACAGCTTAGGTGGCAAGGCGAGATGGCCAAAGGCAGCTGATAGATCATCATCCTGGAAGGACAAATCCAAATGGTGTGCTTACCATGAAGATTTTGGCCACACCACTGATAATTGTATCGCCTTGAGAAAAGAAATTAGCTACTTACTTTCAAAAGGACTCCTCAAAGATCTGCTTGGAAAAAGAAAAGGACAGACTGAAACAAAGGAAGTCGTAGCTGACGCTCCATCTTCACCTCCTCCTGCAACTAAGGTGATTAATTTTATCACAGGTGGTTCATATATTTGTGGCACCACGTATTCTGCGGTAAAACGTCATGCTAAAGATTCCAAAGAAGACAATATGGAACTACCAACTAGACATTCGGATCACTCGCCAGGAGAGCAAATCATTTTCGATGATGATGATAAAGAGGACGTCTTGGACCCACATCATGATGGTCTAGCCGCCACCTTACAGATTGCCAACTGCAAGGTGAAGCACATCTTAATCGATAACAGTAGTTTATTCAACCTAATCATGAAGAGCACCTTAGAAGAAATGATGATCCCCTTAACGGAGGTTGTGAGGAATTCCTCCGTTCTAGTAGGTTTCAGTGGAGAAACCAAACAGACAATTGGAGAAATCAAGCTACCCATATATGTAGAAGGAATAAACTCTATGGAAAGGATTTACGTGATCGACTTCCCATCTTCTTATAACGTCATCCTGGGCAGGCCTTGGATCCATAACATGAAAGAAATTATGTCTACGTACCATCAATGTATCAAGATGCCAATGTATTGGGGAGTAATCAAGGTGAAGGGAGACCAGCAAGCTGCCAAGGAATGCTACAAAGCAGATATGAAAGCTTGTTCTACTCATTAAGCGCGACTTACAAAGAAGGTCTAGGGATCCCTGGAATCCGTAAAGATGAAGATGCCAAAACCTATCTGCTGATCGACTAGTTGGAACTGGGGCAAGCTTTCATCTTTATAGGGCTTTTAAGATGGCACCATTTCTTCCCTATAAGGTACCATGGGATACATCTCAAAGATTACTACACATAAGTTAAAATTCATTACAATTTTAACGCCCAGGTACGAACCTCTTCTTAAAATAATTTCTATTTCCTTCGAATTTATTATTCCTTTTATTTAATCAAAACCCCTACTGACTTAAGCATCGGAGGGGTGTTAGCTAAGCTAACACCCGACCCTAACATGTTCCTATGTTGCAAGATGGGGATCCCTCATCCGTTGATAAAAAGCATCAGAAAGTCACTTGACGGACACCTTGAAGGGACAAACGTCTCTTGATAATATAAGGTACACGATCTCTTCATACTTAAGAGCATTATACAGCGTACCTATGGAACCATGATTGTAATCGCCTAGGCGCACGTTTTACGCACTTAATTTAAAATGGAAAACTCAATTCACCTTGTTATGGGAATTATGTCTGCTATTTTAAGCTCAAGTTGTGAACTAAGGGTTGTAACATTAACATGTTACCTAAGGGACACCGAAAGGTGACATTTCTACATGTCACCCATAACTTGGTTATAACATCGTTGCATGTTATCATTATAACTTGGTTATAGCATCGTTGCATGTTATCTTTACAACTTGGTTATAACATCGTTGCATGTTATCTTTACAACTTGGTTATAACATCGTTGCATGTTATCTTTACAACTTGGTTATAACATCGTTGCATGTTATCTTTACTTATTGGTTACGACACTAGTACGTGTTATCTTCCGTACCCAGAATAAAAATACTCAAAGGTATAAAAACATCCAAGACACCTTTACGATAAAAGTTAACCAAAAGACTAAGATGTTGGACCAACCCAACACCATCAAAGCCAAATGTTTAGACTCTTATGAGCCACTTACAGAATCACAAATTTAAAGATGTTTAGGGGCCAACCCCCTACTTCAAAACCTAAATTCACATGCCAATAAAGGCATGGAAAAATAAAACACAACCATCGTTTGAAAACGTAAGAAAGAATTTTTTTTATGTTGCAGGTACATAACCAGTTTCCTTACCTTCGTCCTCCTTGACGGACGTACCAACATCTTCTTTATCCTTCCCTCCTGCTCCTCCCTGCTCAATATCTTTGACATCATGAGAATTCACCTCACCAACGTCCACAGCTTCGCATAAGAATGCATTCAACATATCCACTTCATCCTCAATCCTCCATGCACTATGTTTTTCAGCTTCAAATTCTTTGATCATGTTGATCCTGTTTTCCATTACTGACTTGGTGGCGTCGGCCATGAACTTCTTCTTCACTTCCTGCAGTTCTTTGATGTTCTCCTCCTCTACTTTCAACATCCTGGTGGTAAGACTTACTAACTCTTTCTCCGCTTGATCAACTCTTGCACTTGCTTGATCAGCTCTTGCACCTTCCACCTTGGCCTTTTGGGTCAAGATCTTGCTCTGATCTTCCCTCACTTCCAATTCTTTCAACAAAAAATCCGTAAACTTCATCACCAACAGGAAAGACATGTTTTCATGTCAAACAATTTACGCCTAGAAAATTTTATGCAAATCAGAAAGGAGTTTTACCTTCTCAAAAGAGCTTTCCATGTTAGTCCTCACATTCTCAATCTTCAAATCATCCTCCACCGCGGTCACCACAACATCCAACCTTCTCTTTTTCCCTGCCTTGTTGATTGAACTATCCCCCTTAGGGATAGGAGGTTTACCTCCTTCCAACTTTATTCCCACTTTGGCCCTTAGGCTTGACATTATGTCATTTACATCAAAACCTGCTTTAGAACGGGTCACTACATCATGAAAAGGATAAGGGTCACATGAATAAACAACAAGTCAAGAATATTATTTACTATGAAGGAGACTTTACCAGATGACATCTTAACTGGACTGACACTTGCAGAAACTCTCTCCTCCTCTCTATAATCTTCCCCACCAAACTCAATAGGAGAAGGACTGTATTTCGCAAGGAATCAGGAAACAGACTCAAAATCAGGTCCACATTAGCAGCAGTCTCATCTAACTGCGGGAATAACTCCTCCAACATTTTAACTGCACGAGAAGGAAGCAAGCGAACTGTTAAATAACAGTAGAGCAAGATGGAAATATGTAAACAAAACGTTAATCAACCTCTACCTTGACCGTTCCAAGCGGACACCATCTCTTTGCCTCCCTCCAGACTCGCCTTCTTTACATAAAAATATTTGTGTTTCCACCCTCTATCTGGTGCATCTAGACTCAAAACAAAGGGATCTCTACCCGACCTGATCCTAAAATTATATCTTCCATTGCTAAAATCCCTAATGTCGTAAACAAAGGCCAACTCTTCTAACCCAGTAACAACCCCGTGTTCAGCCGAAATTCTATCTAGGGTATGCAATGTACGCCAACCGATAGGCATCAATTCACAGTATGACAGATGGGTGGCCTTGAAAAAGCGGGTGATTAAGGGAGAAAAGGGGAATTTCAAACCTATTGTAAATGGGTACTCGTAAAAGCCTACCCAATCGACGAAAACACAGTCAGCACTACAAGATTCATCGGGCACCAGGAATTCTACGTTGGGGGAAACGCGTTATTCCTCTTCAGAGAATCAACATGGGGCACTCTGAGATTGCACTGTTCATCATCCTTTTTCCTAATAAACCCTAGGCATTTAAACCCCTTACGAGGGGAAGCCTCAACATCTATGACTCTTTTGCCTTTTCCCATAACGACGACCGGAAAGAAACGGAGAAACAAGAGAGAGAAAACTCATCGGGAAACAGACAAGGACCTAGCACCGGTGGGGTGGAGACTTTTTTGAGAAAAGAAATTTAGTTTCTTCCTTCAAAAATCAAATAAATATGAAAGGACTGCTACAGGTGCTACAAAGCCCATAATAGCCCTAATTTCTCGTAAACCGTGCGGACCAACCACCTCATCAACTCCCTTATAAGATCGAGGTGACATTTGGCAAAATATTAAAACTTTCTGTATTCAACATGGAAAAGCCTTAATATTTTGGGGGCAATTGTTTCACCCTAAAATTTTCACTCAGCATATTCTACATCTTGGTCATCCACCTTGAGGTAACGTCTTGACTTACATCTTGGACTAACATCTTGAAATTATTTGTTATATATTTCCTATTTTTCAGGAACAAAGTTATGAATCAATTATCTTCCTATATGACCGTTCAAAGACTTAGCCAAAGATGCCATAACAACTCCATTTATCCCCAAAGGGATAACGGCTGATCATCATCAACAAATGGTGAGATTCTAGGCGAAATATCAGGAATGGCATTCAAATTGTTGTTTTCGGTTATATTCATTAATATATATTATCTCTAGAACGCACATGTATTCACGTTACACACACTTTCTTCAACTCTCATACTGTACTTTGTAATCGCAAGCTACTGAATTCAATAACAATTTTTGGTTAAGGTAGGCTTTTCCTAAAGCCTCCCGAGGTTTTTCCCTACGAGCAACTGTTCAAAGGTTTCCTCGTTACATCCTCGTGTTCATCTTAGTTTGTGAATTATATTCCATTTGTGCCCAAACATCCTTGATAGATAAATTTAATTGTTGAAATTTGTCGGAAACATCAATACTTGTCCTCAAGGAAAAAGGTACACTCCTTCTAAAAGGTTCAAAGGTCTTACACCTTTCTCAAGTTTTTAAGGTTATTTACACCTTCCTTTGGGCACACGTTTTTCATGTTTTATCTATGGAGTAGGTGGGCCAATATGTCAAGTACATATTGATTACCTTCCTTCTCTAAGTTAAGATTATGAACTCAAAGTTGAAAACATCCATTGTGACATTAACATGTTACCAAACGGACATCAGAATGAAAAGCTAAACGTCTTTTCCATTTTTGGCATATTATTTCTGAACATAAAGAAACGTCATCAGCATGTCGAAGCGAACATACGTAAAATCTCACATTCTAAAAAGGAAATATCAATTATTTGAAAGCAAAGAAAGACCCCTTCAATCAAAAGCAACACCCTTACCTTTATCCATTCTCCCTCCTTCCTGGGTTTCACCAACCTTCTCCATCTTATCCATGTTCCTAGAATTCAACTCACAAGGTCTTTCACGAACGATCCTTTTCAAGGCGGCCAAGTTCCAAGCTGAGTGTTGACCAGCTTGATATTCTCTGATTATCTCGATTCTAGCATAGAAAACGGATTTAGCAGCTTCAGCCACTAGTTCATCACGAAGGGTTTCCATCTCTTTAACATGCTTCTTTCTAACTTCTTCCATCTCTTCCTCCTTTGCTTTCAACATATCAAAAGCTACTTTGAGGTCTGCCTCGAATTCCTTTCTATCCATGATCAAAGTGTCAGCCTTATCATTCCACAACTTGATCTCGTTAACCATCATCTTGACCGAAGTTATTGCCTAAGTCAAAATGTTTTGATCAAAACAAGATGCAAGTTCAAAAATAGTGGAAGAAAGATATACTCTACCTTAGTCTCTAGCACATCCTCATTGGGTGTAGCCTCTTCTACATCCATTCTCCCTTGTCTTTTCCTCTTTACCCCCGATTTATTCCCAAATTCTAATCTGGATACCGAAAGCATATCCTTCGCCTTTCCCTTATACTTGGCAACTAGGGCCTTCGCTGCGAACCTAGGCTTCGAGCGGATGGCTGTGAAAAATAAAAGTAAACATCCTGACACAGGTAAGAAGCCAAGATATAATGTCAAAAGGAACTTACCAAATGACATCTTTTCCCTCAAAATATTTCAGTTTGCAAAAGTTCTTCGATGGAGTCTCCAACATATATCAACCAAACCAAGTTATCATCCCTTATATATAGAAGAATTATCTTCCCAACATACTTATTTACGGATTTATAGCTAATCCATACCTCAATTTAAGCCCTACGTCCATGCCTAGCAATTCGGAAAACAAGCAGAACATTTCGCCTTCCAAATTCAACAACAAGGCGGTTAGAGATAGAATTTTTGAAATTCAAATTTACACCTTTGGATATCCCAAAAATTCAGGGGCAATTGTTCGGGGTAGAAAACCTACATCAACATGTTACATCTTGACGTCTCATCTTGTGATAACAACTTGGCGATACAACTTGATGGACTGTACGCACCAGCCAAAATTACTGAATGGCGACATTACAGGAACCGTTTCCGAAGCTCCACAAGCGTTATAAACCAAGTCAAAGAAGGTCATCTACAAATGTTTACTTGCAAAATCACAACGGATACCTTGGTCATCAACCACCTGCGAGATTCTTGGCACAAAATGAGGGATTACATTTATCTTGTTGCTACCGTTATCTTCATTTATATTTAAGTAAAAGAAACACATGTATACACACACACACGTACGCAATTAGCAATACTCTTTGTACTCACACTTTCTCTTTACCATCACCATACTAATAATATTCCATTGTTCCGAGGTTTTATGTCGGCGAACAAGTTATTCAAGGACTTTCCTCGTTAAATCTCTTGTCATTACATCTTGAATTTACATTATCATATTCCATTGTGCTCAATATTTCTCTTTGAAGTTGAATTGCTTGAATTTGACCAAAACAGTGGATTCACTAGCACCAATGACTTTCCGCCCTTAAATTCAGTAATCTTTGAATCTGAAACCCCAAATCCATACAATTGTTGATGGTTTTGAAATCAACTGCAATCATATTTAGTTCGGACTACAATAAGATATCGTGTCTTGCCAAATTGAGCCACATTGTTTGTGCTCGCAAACTGTTCGATGAAATGTGTCATAGAGATTCCATCACTTGCAACACCTTGTTATCTAGATATTTTCTACTGGGTTTTTTTCCTAGAGTCTCTCTTTGTTCCATCTCATGAGAGTCAGCAATGCTAGGCATGATCATTTTTCTGTACTGTAGCTTTGAGTGTTTGTGCAGGCGCTTGCAATCAAAAGTAAGGTGAAAAGATTCATGCTTTGGTTGTGGTTTCAGGTAGAGACGTCAATACAAGCTGGACGACCAAATTTCTGGCGGGCTGGAAATGCGTTATCCCAACCTAACCCACCTTAGTTTGGTGGGCCATGCGGGCCAATCAAATAAATAAAATTTGAGTTTGAAATTGTGCATAAACTATTAACAAAAAAATAAAAAATCAAAATAGTCAAACAAATACAAACTGTCAAACACAATAATATCTCAAAATATTCCAAAAATCATAACAGTCAAACATATACAAACAAAGATTCCTATCAGATAAACTAATTCTCAAACAGGCAACACAAGTAAAATTTAGGCAAATTGATACAAAGAAATATAGGTAAATCATAATCCCAGAATATATATATATATATATATATATATATATATATATATATATATATATATATATATATATATATATATATATATATATATATATATATATATATATATATATATTGAGAGAGAGAGAGAGAGAGAGAGAGACATATGTGTGAATCGTAGACGGTAACCCTAACGAATTAGTGGTCGTGATTGAGGGTACCGGCGGGGAGGGCGGTGGCATCTACTTAAAATTTATCCGTTCACTACAAGAAAAATGGCTTTTCCCGGCACTTTTAATCTGACACTTAATTTGTGCCACCAATTTTCGGCACTTTTTTAATAAGTGCCACAAATTTCCGGCACTTTTCAGAAACTGCCACAAATATCCGGCACTTTTTTAGAAGTGCCGCTAATTTCCGGCACTTTTACAAAAGTGCCGCTAATTTTCCGGCACTTCTTTAAAAGTGCCACTAATTTTCCGGCACTTTTTTAAAAGTGCCGCTAATTTTTCGGCACTTCTTTAAAGGTGCCGCTAATTTTTCGGCACTTTCTTAAAAGTGCCGCTAAATTCCCGGCACTTTTGAAAAAGTGCCACAGACTTTCCGGCACTTTTGAAAAATTGCCGCAAATTTTTCGGCACTTTCTTAAAAGTGCCGCTAATTTTTCGGCACTTTTTTAAAAGAGCCACGAAGTTCCAAAACTTTGTTGAAAGTGACGCTAGTTTCTTACACTTTTAGTAAGTTGCAGTTATTTTCCAACCGACTTATGTAAATACATGTCCCTTGTTTTGGCGTTTTAACACATTGCAAATTAATGTGGTTGAACAATATTAAACAAAACACTCCCGGCGCCGTGAGAGCTAATTTGCCCGGGTGAATAAGAATGCAGTTTTTCGCGAACAAATTCTTTCACATATATGTGAAAGAACGACGACGTCTAAAAATTAGAGTGGGCCAATTCGGGCGGGCCCAAACAGGTGCGGGCCAAACGGGTTCGGGGCGGGGCGCGTCGGGCCAACCCACCCTTTTTTTTCCAGCTCCACTCATCAAAAGGACGACGTCTAAAAATTAGTAATTTTTCCAGCGCCCAGGCACGGCCACTCTTATTCCTATTCTAGGGTTTTCATTTCACTTCGCTCAGTTTCAATTTCAACTTTCACTCTTTCAAATCCAGTTCAAACCGCCCTCCCTCGCTGTTGCCCTCGCCCTCGTTCTCGCCGTCGAATTTTCCAGCGCCCACTCTTCAATTTACGGAGTAAGTTTTTTTTTATCCACACATCTCCCTCAAGTTATGTGAAATCTATTAACTGCGCTAAATAAATCTTCACCAAATTTGTTTTTTGTGATTTAGTTAATTTGTTATTTTTTGTTCATGTGTGCCAAAGCCAAATGCTCTCAAGCAACTCCCTGTTTGATTTATTTTCTTTCACTTTGTTTCTGGGCTTGGGGGGGGCTAATATCTTATAAGTATCTTAGGATTTATACAAGATTAATGGGAACTACCATGGTTTACATGAAATAATCTTGGTCCAAATGGGCCACAGTTGAAGCAGTAATCATACTTACCATGGTTTGACCCTGCATAAACAAAGATATGCTCACAGTTGCATATTTGGACCCTTTTGGCCGAAAAGTTTGGGAGAATGTTTAATGGAAAGCAATCATAGTTTTTGTGGATTATTTGTTGGAGGACATGGGGTTCGGTACTTAAATTGTTTTATGTTCAATATTCTGGATCTCTGCTTTATCAGCTCTTGGCTTGGGATGCAAAGGTCTCTTGCTTATTTTGTACGGTTTACTATGTTAGTTTTCAAATAATAAAAAAGAAACTAAGTATACCACAAAGTGCTTTTTGCGGAATAATGGCTCAAATGAATAAAAATCTTAATTAACTCAATTACTCAGACCAGTCCATTTGCATTTATATGGTTTAATGTTCCGGTGGTTATGGCAAGTGAGAAACGTTAGTACTATTTTGACACAGTTAGTGTTCTGGTTAAGCAAGATGGTTCTTTGTATGGAAATACTGCTAACTGTAACCATTCTATTAAAATGTAATCCAGACATATAAAGATATTCATCCTGCCTTCTTTGCTAGCTGTAGACATTAGGGCTAATTGGTGTTTTAGCAGGGACTTGACTCCTTAAATCATGGTTCAGTATAATGAAGATAACTATTTGTTAATGCTATGGAGTCTGATATTGCAGAGTTTGGTACTTCCTCCGTCCCACCTTCTGTTGCTGTTGCTGTTGCCTGTTGCCAGATGCCTGATGCCTGTTGCCTTTTGCCTTTTGCCTTGCCTATTGCCAGTTGCCAGTTGCAGCATGAAGTTGTTGCCTGTTGGTGATGCTAGAAGTGCTGTTGCCTGTTACAACATGAAGCTTTTGCCTTGCCTGTTGGCTGGCTGTTGCCACTGCCAGTTGCCTGTTGCTATTTATATGTTTAAAGACTTAAAGATTTACTGTGATCATTTAATAACTCTTGTTTACCTTAGTACGAATTGTGTATATGTGTGTTTTTTTAGTTGCGTTGCGTGTGTGAAATAAATATGCTACATATGATGTTATGTAGGAGTAATGATATTTACCTTGATATCTGTAATAAGATTTCTTGAGTAATAGTAATGAATGCAATGAGATGTGTACAGTCTCTTTGAAGCCTTTACTCAACTTCCTTTTCTGATACTGGGTGTGCTTCCCCCCCCCTTTTATATTTTAAGGTCAAATAACGTGTTGAACTTGAGCTCTTGCGACATGTACTTTATTCATGCCTTCTTGTAACAAAAAGTTAACATCCTATGATAATTACTATATTTACTGCTCTTATACTATGTCATTTTAGATTCACTACTATGTTCAATTGCACATCCAAATAAATGTATACAGAGACCAGCTAGTATTGATAAGTACGATGTATTAATACTATTTCAGTTTGAGCATATTTTCATGTAAACTGACTCACCCTTCTGTTGTGGCCTGCTGCAACAAAGAAGTTTGGACGACACATTAACACCTGCTAGAAAATCCATCCCGGATATGACTGGTTTAAACTCTCAGCTCTCAGCTCTCAGCCAGATTAAGGTACTTTCATTATAATACTGTATTCATATGTAAGTTGCAATCATTCGAGCCAAAAGGAATTGCCCTTAAAAAACATCCTATAATTATCTTTGTGAATTACAGGGAAAGAAGAAGGAAGGAAACGCCGCCAGATATATCACTAGGTCACAGGCTATTAAGTATCTTCAAGTCAGTCTATCAGTTTTCAGGTATGGTAATTTGTATATTTTCTATAGAATTCATGAGAAATTATTGAAGTTACATAAATTTAAGTATCTTCATGTTAGTCTATCAGTTCTCAAGTACGTTAATTTATATATTTTTCTCTAGAATTCTTGATAAATTGTTGAATTCACACAACTTTTATGATTTTGGTGCAATAAAGTTATGATCTTTTGTTCATGTTATTGGTTTGTTTTGAAATTAACTGGAGATTATGCATATTCAAAGGAATATTTCCCCGGGAACCGAAGAAGAAGGTGAAGGGGAATCACCACACTTACTATCATATGAAGGATATTCATTTCCTTAAACATGAGCCACTTCTTGAGAAGTTGCGAGATAAGCGAGCTTATGAAAGGAAGATGAAGAAGGCCATGTCTAAGAAGAACAGGGAACTTGCTGAACGTTTATTGACTCGCAAGTCAGGTTATACATTGGATATGCTTATTCACGAAAGGTAATTATTTGCTTTGTGTAATTTGGTTACCTTAATTATTGTGTGTAGATGAACATTTTGATGGGTACTGATTGAATGCTTGGGTTTTAGGTATCCGAAGTTTATTGATGCACATATAGATTATCTTCGTTTGTGATGCACTCTCCTTTCATTTACCAATTTCAAACTCTATCATTCAATAAATGTTGCATATCCACCTATTCTCGATCCTCGATTGTAAGCTTTGCCTGCAGGTATGGATACTTGTAGGTTTATCTAAATGTCTTTTTATTGAAACTTAGGAAATTGATTTAGAAATGTCAAAGTATTTATATAGATTCACCTTTACTTCTGTTGTGGAAGTGGTCACAGTAATAGATTGAAGCTATAATTTATGAACCATCTGTATTAATAATATTTATGGACTTTTGCAGATCTTTATGCCTTATCAAGATACTTTGATGCTAATTTACGTGCTGTAAGTGCACCAGTGTCCGACCAAGCGGAGAATCTACAGGAGGGAACAAAGCTTGACGAGTCTGAGCTTAGACTTGCCCAACTCCAACACCAACTCCCCTTCAAATGAACCTGGTGCGTTGATGAGCCTGGTTGAAGATGCCAGTGACGAGAATGAAGATGATGAGGAAACAATCAAGTGTAAATGCTTATTGCGTACCTTTCTTCTGAACTAGTACTTTTTGGGTTGTGTAATGCATACTAAATGTTCAATTTATGGCAATGGATCAAGCTTTATATTTTATAAGTTATTCTTATTCATTACTAATTGTTGAAATTTGTGTGTTAGTGATTTCAATAGCACAATAAATTAGAGATGTCAAAATTCTAGGGTCAGAAATATATATATATATATTTTTAAAAAGGAAAAAAATTCCAGTAATTTTAAATGCATCGCTAATATTGGAGAATATTAAAAGTGCCACTAATTTTCGGCATTTTAAAAAATGTGCCGCTAATTTTTTTTGCATTTTAGACGTGCCGGTATATTTTGACACTTTATGAAAGTGCCGGAAAATTGGCGGCACTTTTAAAGTGCCGAAAAATTAGCGGCACTTTTTTAAAGTGCCGGAAATTAGTGGCACTTTTAAAGTGCCGGAAAACAGCAGCACTTTCATAAAGTGTCGATAAACAGCGGCACTTACAAAAGTGCCGAAAATTAGCGGCACTTTAATGAGTGCCGAAAATTAGTGGCACTTTATAGGTGTAAGTACCCCAATCTGGATCACCCTCTTCCGAGCACACGGGAAACACCGCAGACTCACACAAACGCAGTCTCGAATACCCGTAACCATCAAAAACCACAAAACCACCAACCAAACCAAGGGGGGACCTTTCTGGAACAAAAAGGACAAAAGTACTTTTGAGGAATTATGCAAAAAAGCTGAGTTGGTCCGTATGGACCTCTTTGTTATCATAATTACTTAATCCTCTTAAAGTCCACCTTATTCCCTCAAATCCAGGAAATCATAATTACTGGAATACCTTGGAGGTCCGTACGGACCTTTCTGCATGCAAGGATGTCCGTACGGACCTTCTTGTTACCAGACACCATCATTTCGAAATCCTCTTAAAGTCCACATTATTCCCTCAAATCCGGGAAAACCAAAATGTTGGATTTCATGGAAGGTCCGTACGGACCTTCTTGCACATTTTTGAGGACTATAAATAGAGGGCTCCCCCTCCCTCATTTTACACATCTCCCTCTTCTCTCCTCTCCCCCCAGCCTTCAGGCACCCCTCTAAGACCCTTCTGGGCAATCCCGGTCCCTTTCGATTTTGCCCGAGGCCTTCCGAGCTCCCTTGTGGTGCTCCGAAGCCTTTCCGAGCGCTCTCGCGACGCTCCCGCACTGCCCCGAGGCACTCTCGAGGTACTCTGAGGCCCCTCATGGTACTCCGAGGCCTTGACTGGTCTTTCCCGAGGCGTCCCGGCTCTTTCCGAGTCAAACCGGCGATTTCGGCCCACGTTGAACCTCTGCCTGAGTGACCCCTGCCATCCCAATACACGCCAAAACTCTGCCCGAGGATCCTAGACATCGTTCCTAACCATCTAGTGATGCTTGAACTACGATTAAGGCTTGATTCCTTCGGGATACGTAGGTAGCCTTTCATAAAGGTCCAGCCATCCGACTATTTTGGTCACCCTGTTCCTTCGTCACTCCTCAGTGGTGAAGTAGCCCCTCATAGAGGTCCATATACCCGACCACCTCGGTCACTTCTAGCATATCGCCAGTAGGATCAATCGCCTGACCTCCTAGGTCACTTTCTCTTCTATTTCTCCAGCAAGAGACCAGTTTTCTCTTCACCATTTCCCCTGCGGATCTTGTTCTGAACTACGGCCTGGCTTAATTCCTCCAGGATACGTAGGTAGCCTACTTTAGGTTCAGCCAATTCGTCACATGTGACACTCCCTTTCCCCACTGGATATCTATTTCGAACTACGATTATGGCTTGATTCCCACTCGGGATACGTAGGTAGCCTTCCACAGGTTCAGCCACTCGACCACCTTGGTCACCCAATCCGTCTCGGCATTCGCCAGATCGGATCCTTTTCTATCGACAACCCCACTCGCCCCGCAAGTGACGTTGCCGAGGGGCTTCTGTAAGTACCCAAATCTGGCTCATGCCTTCCGGTTAAGTTTTCCGGCAATTTCCCGGACTTTCCTAAAGTCCGGGAGCAATTTCGGAACTGTTCCGAACCTTCCAAGGAATGAAGGGACTGATTTAAATTAAAAGGGCACATTTTCCTTAATATGGAAAACCTTCTAGAAGTGCCACCTTGCATGATTCTAGAAAAATGCTGAGTCATACAGGATAATGCCGCACGGCTGCAGTAGGAGAGAACTCCTAGCTGCACGGCCTCATTAGCCTTATCCAGACTGCATATAAATAGAGCCCTCCTCTACCCATTTTGAGACACCAACAATATACCATATTCAGCACCAAAAGCTCTGTTTAAGCCCTGCGGCGAAAATCCCAGAAGTTGAAGAGTGCCAAGAAGCCACCTCCCTCCTCCTTGAAGCCTTCCAAGTTGGTCCATCCACTAGGCAAGAATCAAAGAAGAAGAGGTCACCACCATTGGTAACCTCTCACTCCCTTACCTTGCATCATGCTTGTTTATGTGATATAATTGCTCCTTGCATTCATATATTACTATTATCTTGCTTGGGACTTGGTATTAGTTGTTAAAGATCCTATTTTTATTCATACAAATCATACCCCCTCCCCCTTTGCATCCTTTGCATGAAATAAGCATCCTTTGCCCATAAAAATGTAATCTTTGAATTAAAGGTGCATCCTTTGTACCTAAAACCCTCTTTTTCATAAAAATGGTATCCTTATACATCCTTTGCATATAAAAATGTAATCTTTTTATTCATATTGCATCCTTTGCACCCTAAAACTCGATTTTATACATAAAAAAGCATCCTTTGCATTAAAGATCACTTCTTTACATGAAAATGCATCCTTTGCCTTAAAAATCCTTTCTATACATAAAACGCATCCTTTGCATTAATAATCATTTCTTTGCATCATAAAAATGCATCCTTTGCATAAAAATCCTTTCTTTATATCAAAAAGCATCATTTGCAAATCAAAAGCATCCTTTGCACCCTAAAAATGTCATCTTTTCACTAAAAATGTCATTTTTACATGCATTCCCCCATGTCCCCATTAGCAACCTTCGGAACGGACCGGTGTAAAGATTCTATCTTTACATCGTTTCTTCCATTAAAGGTGCCACAATCTCTTTAGAAAGGGATAAACCTTAAATCTATATCTCCGATTATCGCTTGAGACGAGCATGATAGCTCCCATATAAGCTCAATCGTCTCAAGGCATAGGATTGATGGGCATAAGGACGCTCCTTTTCTAAAGAACCCCATTTTGGACTATAAAAGGAGCCCTTCTCTCGATCATGCAAGACCCAAGGTCAAATAGTGATGATCACAAGTCCAAGATGAGGACGGGATCAAAGTCCCGAACACATAAAAATCCAAGGAATCCCGAGCGACAACCAATTAAATGGTTTGTACGTCCGGAAGACAACTTGGGACATTCCCCCCTCTCTTTTCAACACATGCACACAAGAAAACACTCAAGCAAGCACGAAAAATGGAATCTAGGGAGACTTGCTACGGCAAGGCACCTTGGGTGAACGACGATCCGTTCTTCCCAAGGGGTAACTTAACCTCCGAACCCTAAAATCCTTTTTTTCAAAGTTTTGAGGAAATCAAAATGGCGTGGCGACTCCGTTTTTCAAATTAAACCGGATGCTTTCAAACTCGCGTGAATCCGATCTAAAAACAAAATTTAGAATTTGGGCACACATTCACAACGCCGAACCTCTGCCCGAGTGTTCCCTGCGATCCCAACGCACGCCGAAACTCTGTCCGCAGACAACCGGCTCATCCCGAATCAAACCCGGTCCGTCCCGGAACACTATTCCATCCTCAAACACTATTCCCCAGCGGAAGACAGGCACGAACCAACATTGGTAAGGCTTCCTTCCTATACTATTTCAATACATTTCAATACGCAGTGTACAATGTAGACATCCGATACAGCATGCATTTTTAAAAGCACATACACACACACACACAACAGTTAAAGAATATAAGGGGTACCGAAAGACTCGTTTTTACGAGACGACTCGGGTGAGCTCTAATATTCTAATATTCTCTTCCCGAGGAGTCATCTGACCTCCGATCTCAAAATCTCATCACACAAAACAGTTTATAATTTTAAACTGATGCCCTTTTTCAATGTTTTGGGGTTAATAAAAATGGCGTGGCGACTCTACAAAGCAAAAACACAGCGAGACACCTCCTTCCAACAACAAAATGCCGCAAGGCGGGGAAATGCCAGATGCCGGGGCGCGAATGCGCTGCCTCTCGGATTCGGGCTATTTCTGTTGGCGACTCTGCTGGGGAATATTTTGTTTCAAAAACTTTTAAACAAAACAAAAGATTTTTAAAACAATGATGAGGGTCAAACTTTCATTTTACCCCCTTCTTTAACTTTTGTGTGTGTGTGCATGTGCTTTACTTTTTTATTTTACAAAAAAAATAAAAAATACAAAAAAATGCATCAATATACATCTGTGAACATACATTTAAAATTCTTCAAAAACTTCTGTTTTACTCAGAAAAATAATTTTAGAGACCGCACACTACTCGCACTGCTGCCTCGGTACACCGCACGCTACTCGCACTGCTGCCTCGGTTACACCGCACGCTACGGGCACTGCTGCCTCGAATACACTGCACACTACAACCCTTAACCCGGAGTGGTCTCAGTTGCAGTCCGTTTGGTCTTCCTAGGCCTCTTGGATGCGCACGGGATCATTTCAAACATCCCATCCTAGCCAAGCGTCAACCTTGCACGTTTGAGTATTGAGTCACACTCTGTCCAGACTCGATTGGTTTTTACTCAGTCCGTGTCATACAAGCCTGGATACATATCCCATGCCGGCCATTTTCTGAGTCGAGACTCGGAACTCAAGATCCCTTGCGCAAGCAAAGAGATGAAAGGTCATGCTAAAATCTTGACCCGATCTTGATTTTCGAAGCTACACCCAGACGATGTTCCGTCCCGAATATACATCCATGCCCACATGACACCATGTCATCAATCCTTTAATACGTCAGCCATGAAAATATGACCCAGCCAACGCCTAACATCACAGATCCCTTGCGCAAGCAAGGTAAAGAGAGGTCATGCCGAACTCTCGACCCGATCTTGACTCAGTGGCCGGCTCGGTTCACTATTCACATGGCTAACGCATTAAAACGAACATGACAGGCTCGGTCCTTAGGTTCGGTTTTTCTTTTAGGCCGGTGGAAACCGCTTGCCCCATAGGACCCTCGCCCGGGGCTGTCCACTCTAAGATGTCGAAATACAGGTGCAAAACGAGGGGCTTATAGCCGCACAGATGGTCTTCACTGACCCAGGATCTAGCATAGTTGCAAAAAAGAAGAGCAATCTTTTCCAACCTACCTAGGATTCTGAGAAAACACGTTTTAAGTAAATTAAAACAACAAAAAAAAATCAGCAATAAAAAGCGGAAACTGCATGTCACATGAGCTTTCCCCCTTTTTCATCCAAAAGGATTTCCCATGTCTAAACCTTACCCGTCACCCCCCTCCAGCGAACCGAGAGTGGTTGAGAGTACCTAGGAGCCGCCTTTTCAGTGTCGAAGTTACGAGGTCCGACAGCCCTTCCAATTCAGCGGTCCGAATAGCCGGCTACTCCCCCATGACGGGATCAACAGATAACAGTGAGGGAAACGGAACCCCGCCGCTAAGAAACCTCCAGACAATGGAGGAGGTGTTGCAAGCCTTCGAAACTCTCAAGAAGCGTCAAGAAGAGCAGCAAGCCTGGATAGTAGACACCATGCGCCTTCGAGGAACCGTTGTTGTTCCCCAACTCGATGGAACCTTCGTCCTCATAGAAGATGAAGAAATGCCAGCTCCCCCGGGTCCTCAAAGCTATCAGCAGGTCCCACCTTCGCCAAGCTACGAAATCCCAGCAACGCAAAGCAGCTCTCGCTCAAAGCTCCACTCAGGCATCAGTCAAGCAGCTCCGACATGGCCGCCTCAGCACAGTCAGTTTCCCGGCTCTGCACCCCAAGCTCAGTATCAACAGCACACATACGTACCTGCTCCGCCAGATCCCAATGCATCTCGGTATTCCCCAGGATTCAATCCTCTGCCTCTATACGAGCCTCGCAACCCTAACCAAAAATCCCAATGTTTACCCGGGACGGGCATCCCGAGCGGATATCCCGACATCTCAAACCTACCACCCGCTGGTCTGCCACTTGGGGCTAATGAAACATTTCCCCAATTCCCAAACACAACCCTTAGCAGCCCGGGCAATCACGCCCTCAATTTCAACAACCCAGGGTACGGGATGGTATACACTCAACTACCTCCCCAAGACTCCCGAATGGCGATCCCATCTGCCAATCCACCTCCATCTTCGGTTTCCATCCCCTAAAATGGCAACCCTCCTCAACCTGCTGATCCTCACATGGCTTGGTTGATCGAGCAAATGAAAGACATGCAAGGCAAGCTAGCCAGTTCTCGGAAGGACTCCCTCATGCCCACTGATCCAAACAAGGTGGTCCCGCTTCCTCCGAAATTCAGGATGCCGGAAATGGAAAAGTTCGACGGGTCAGAATGCCCAAAAACCCACATCGACACTTATGTCTTGGGAATGAGAGCCAAAGGGGCAACCCCTCAACAGATGGCGGATCACTTTCAGCATTCTCTCAAATCTACAGCGCTAAGGTGGTTCCTAAACGTAAAGGCAGAAAACCGCTCCACGTGGGACCAAATCAGCGAGATCTTCCTGGAGAAGTACCGCTCCAACCTTGAGTGGGAGACAAACCGCCACGATCTGCAAGCCACCAAACAAAGGATGACGAACCAGTAGGCGAGTTCTACAAAAGATGGAACTCGAAGCTTAGCGAGATAATGGATCCGCTTTCCAAAGAATAGCATATGGACATCTTCCATTCCTGCCTCAATCCATCTCTGAGGACCTTGATCAGCCATCACTTCTATCCAGATCTCCGTGCCATGGTCAACGCCAGAACCAAGTTTGAGAAGACTCTGAGCCTTCAGAAGACAATAGCAACCCCTGCTTCGTCTTACCGCTATCGGACAAACCTGTCAACTTCAGCACCTGTCCCGAACAAAGGAAAAGAAGCGGTCGGAATGGTACACTACATCCAAAACGGAGCTCAAGTAAACTGTGATCAGGCACTCCCGAGGAACAACAATCCCCCTCGTATCCCACAGTTCCAACATTTCGACAACCTCGAAATGCCTCTGGGCCAAGTATTTGAAGCATTGGTAAAGCGAAATCTCCTCAAGCCCCTCGAGAATTTCCAACCAAAGACTCTCAAGCCCAACATGGATATGAGCAAGCACTGCGCCTTCCACAACTACCCCAGCCACACCACCGATAATTGCTTTGTGCGAAAGTAAGTGGTCCAGGGGCTAATCGAAGAGGGAAAGTTGGAATGCCCCCGTGGCCCCAATACCATCGGAAATCCCTTCCCCCGAAACGACAGGGTGAACACGATAGCCTTCGACGAAACTCCAGGCGAGAGCAGGCCCCCTGCAATTTCTGAAACCGTCAACATGCTATCCCGCTACAACTGGGAATGTGAAACCAGAGTCAAATGGTCCCGTGACCGGGAATCCAGACAAGAATGCCCAAGGGCAAGTGTCTCCCTACGATCTTTGCCCCGACCAAGGCACACCAATGGATGGATCGAACGCTCCCCAGAGGAGACTGAATCAAATGGCAGCACGGGAAGTGGTCTAGCCTTCACAGACGATGATTTACCGATGTGTGAGAATCGACACAATGAGGCCCTCCTCATCCTCATAAAAATAGAGATATTCTACCTCCCGAACGTCTTGATCGATAATGGCTTCGCAGTCAACATCATCGCCTTGAGCACATTGAAACGACTCCGTGTCAACCGCTCCCTGATAAGACATTCACCCCGGATAATCCGAGCCTACGACTCCACTCCACGACCAGTTGTAGGAGTCATCAATCTGAGGATCCAATTCGACGCACAACTGGAGTCGGTATAGTTCCAAGTCGTGGAAATCAAACCAACCTTCTCTGCCCTGTTGGGATGACCTTGGATACATCAGATGAAAGCGGTATCATCTACTCTTCACCAATGCGTGAAATTCATCAGCGCCAAGGGAATCCTCAAGGTAATCCGCGGAAGCAGCACAATGACAAGCGCCTGGCCAGCAAGCTACGACCCAGAAGAAGGTCCCGACATGACCGAATACTCTTCTGCAGATGGGTCTCCAGTCCTGTCCCGCTACGAAGTGGATCCCTACATCCACGCTCTAAGCCGCGACGAGCTAGAGATCAAAGAGCTCATGGGTCAAGACGATAACTCCGACATATGGGACTGAGAAGAATGCCTAAGAGAGGATCAAGAGATGGACGCCCAGATGGAGATTGACCAAGGAGTAGACCCATACTTCGCCGAAAACCCTCTTGAAAACTGGCTCATCACCGACCCACTGGTACAGGACAACCCTCTTGTCGATACACTCGGATCTCACGGGGACAGCCATCACAGCATCGTCCAATTCAACATCCCGGTGTCTGACCTAGACGAACAGTGGCGCAACCTCCTCCAAGGCCTAATCAGGGAAGGAGAGATAACATGCCCCCTCGAGTCAGACATTGTAAATGTCGTCCAAGCAAAGATCCCAGATAAAGAAGCAGATTCTATGAAAATGATCAACATCAGCAAGAATCAACTCCGAATCAGCGAATGCTTCGCCCTCCTGGAAGTAGCCCTCAATGACTTCTACTGTCCAGGACCCCCAAAATCTGGTAGCAACACCAATGGAGGGACATCATCAGGGGAGCAACCAAAAACCTCCGCGATCTGGTTTGAAGTCGAACCACATGCAAGCTATCCTCCGGGATCCGTGCCAACTGAAGATTGGCCACCAAAGCCATCGCCACTCTCTCTAGAGCTACAGCCCGCCAAGAGTAATGAAGCCTGGTCCAATCCCTCGTCGCCTATAGTCTAGCTTCGAGTCATGTTGTCTGTGAATTCATGTCTTTTCGAGTCATCTGATGGCTCTACGCCAGAAGATCATGAGTCCATAATCAACAATGTACAGTCTTTACGCTTTCAATAAAAGGTCCGACCTTTCTAAATATCCTTTCATTGCATCTTTAACAAATGATGAGTTAACTAACACACAAACAGTTAATAACAAATCATCTAAAAAAAGAAGCAAACACACTAATTGAATAAATGCATCAAGCAAACATTTAAGCATGTTGTCAAACGAGAGAAAAACCGGGCCCAAGCTGCCGAGAAGGTTTTAATCACAGCGATTTGGGGAACTGCTGAAGAGCCAAAGAGACGCAAGTCAGAAGCCTCTTCACCAGCACAGCCCAACAATCAGATCTTCCAATACCTCAAGAACGGGGAAACTCCCTTCATGAACGAAGAAGGCCAACCCAAGGAAGAAGTCAAAGCCAAGAGCATTATGGCCCTAAAACGCCTCGCCTCTCACTTTGTCATCCTTGGGGACATGCTATACAAAAAACGCTACCAAGGACCGTTCCTACGCTGTATCAGCCAGGAAAAAGCAAGCGAGCTCATGAACGAAGTCCACAACGGGGCTTGCGGCCCCCACATGAACGCCAGGGCCCTGATGCAAATCATTCTCCGGATGGGCTACTACTGGATCTCCATGGAGGCAGACTGCATCCACTTTGTCCGAAGCTGCGACAAGTGTCAACGGTTCTCCAACCTCAATCATCTACCTCCTCACGATCTCTACTGCATGACTACGCCCTGGCCCTTCGCCACATGGGGAATCGACGTCATCGGGAAAATCGCTCCGCCAGGCAACAACGGCCACGAATTCGTCTTAGTAGCCATCGACTACTTCACAAAATAGGTCAAAGCCAAGTCCTACAAAGTGCTCACCTCAAAGAAAGTCGCACATTTCCTCAAGGAAAACATCATCTGCCGATACGGCATCCCGAACGAAGTCATATCAGACAACGGCTCCCACTTCGAAGGAGAATGCGACAGACTGCTGGCCGAATTCAAGATCACACGCCACAAGTCTTCTCCCTACCGGCCACAAACGAACGGCGTCGTAGAAGCAGCAAATAAGACCCTCGAACGGATCATCCGAAAAATGACCACCCGAGGACGAGATTGGCCCGAGAAGCTGCACCTTGCACTTTGGGGCTACCGAACATCAGTCAGAACAGCCACGGGAGAAACCCCATTCGCCCTGACATACGGGATGGAAGCAGTCCTGCCCTTTGAATTGGAAATTCCCTCACTCCGAGTGCTGCTGGAAAACGAAATCAATGAAGTCGAATGGCTCTGGAGCCAACACGATGAACTGGCTCTGCTGGACGAGCAACGACTAAAGGCCATGGAACACGTCCGAGCCTACCAAAGCAGGATGGCTAGAGCTTTCGACAAGAAAGTCAAGTCCCGAGACATCAGGGAAGGTGATCTGGTACTCAAAGAAAAGCCTCTCACTCGAACCAACCCACTGGGAAAATGGGAACCAACATGGATCGGCCCTTTCGTGGTTCAAAAGATCTTCTCCGGAGGTGCCATAAAGCTGACAGACCTAGACGGCAATCCCTTCATGAATCCAGTCAACGGAAGCAAACTTCGCAGGTACTTTGCCTAAAGAAGAACAATTGTGCATCTCTTGGCACTCCATGTAGTGTCGAACTACGCAGACCTGAGCCCTCTAGTCCGGGGGAACGTAGGCAACCTTAATTGGTCCGGTCTAAAAACACACAAAAAAGTCAAAAGTTTGAATGTCAATCAAGACCTCCATCAAACTATACACTTTCCAAGAGCATGCCCCCAACATCACCTTGACCAAGTCAAATGACGGCGGCAACATCAAAAGACATCCGAGGGTTACTCAACGTCAAAACGACTGACCCATATCAACTTCCAAGCCAGGGGCTTGTCTTCGCCCTCACGCGCTTCAAAAAAAAAGAAGCTCAAGCAGACGCTTACAAAAATATATATATAAAAAGATCAAGCAGAAGCTGCAAAAGAGGTCAAGAGCCCGACGCCAACAAACAAGAGGCAAGGAAGCTACGGAAAAGACCATCAAAACGACTTGTCAAGGGATGATCCAACCTCCCATCCAAACACAAATCCCGAGCAAAAGGAATTGCCGTCAAGGCCCAGGCTGCTTCAGTCCGCAAATACAACAGAAAGGTCCAAAGATGGACGCTGCCAAGGTTCACAAAAGAAACGAAAAGCGAACAAGAGATCTTGCGTCTCGACAAAGCTTTAAAAGAAAATCACAAATCACTAACGATTACAACATTTCTTGATGAGTTCAAGCACAGTCTACTCTCAAGTTCACAACATGCTTAAAGACAGCTTAATACATTTAATAAATAATGTGTTCGCAATGCAATGAATGGATACCTAGGAGGTCATTCCGCGCCATCTGCGCTTGTCCCCTCGCCATTCTTCCCTTTCTTCCCTCGTCCCCGGCGAGTCTTCTTTCACTCCACGCGAGCCATCTCTGTCTCTCTCAGTCCGAGATTAGGGGTCCTCCCCGTAGCGTCAAACAATCCAGTAGCCCGCAGGGCTTCATTCGCCCATGCTTCGGCTCGAATCTCCTCTCTGCGAGTCTGCAAAAGGGGACCTCTCTCCTTCAGTCGACCAACTCTGGTCTCGTAGTCAAATAAAGCGTCTCCCGTGACATCCTGAGGGTCAGACCAGGCTTCGGCACTCCTAAGGAAATAGCTACTACGGCAATCGGGCCCCAGAATCGCATCACGCCTATTCCCCAAAATCACTTGGGACTGCCCAACACGCTGCTCATACCAAGCCAAGTACTGGGTGGTCAATACAATACTCTCCCGACATCTAAGGAGCACCACAGGAGGGAAAGCGGAATACTTCCAAACCCTCAAAAAATACAAAAGAGCACCTGGAGCTGCCATACAAAGAGGATCCACCTCCGCAATGGCAAGGTCATCCCAGCCAAACAAAGGCTCCTGCTTCATCACAAACTGCCGGGAAACAAGCAACGAAATGTAGAAGGAGGACCAAGACAAACCTGGAACTCTGACAACATAGGACCCTTCCTGAAAGGCCCTCCTAGTCTCAATCCCCCATTGCAGAACCCACCAACGGATCTGATGCGTACCAAGCTGTGCCATCCATCTCTCCCAGGCGGATTGATCCATATCCAATACAAGAGGACGTTGAGAAAATGTACACGGGCTAAATGACGCTGGAGCCTCACGCATAGCCTGAAATCTCTCTCGTAGCCACAAAGTGAGCAAAATGGGGCTTCCCCCTCTCATGAACCTATCTCCAGTCGCCAGACGATCAATGCCGTGAAAGGTCTCCCCCAGCACCAACGGAACAATATCCTCTCCGGCTCTGCAGTGCCCAACCACATCCAGCAAAGCACCATCGCAAACCCCCAGGGAGCTGACCATGAAAAGCGTCGCTATCACGCATAAGGCAAATGCGTCCCACGAGATGTCACTCTCGTCATCGCTCATAAACCACTCCGGCAGCGCAGAAATGTCAATGTGACCCGAATCAAAGGTCATACCCTGTGCTTCTCCCAACGAAGCCCGAAGAAAGCATGCGAGCTTCACGCTCATGGCAGCACCGCCAATCAAAGGAAGCGAGATGGCCTCCACCTCCGGCCCTCCAATCAAAGCCCAAAAATCCTCAAAGGTGGGCACCATTTCATTGTAGGAGAAGCAGTACACATGCCTCCTAACATCCCAGAACTTCGCGGTAGCCCGCAACAATTCCCAATCAGGAACCAACTCCTTAAGGGACCAAACCGAGCAGAGTCGAAACCTTACCTCGAAAGCCCGCCTCTGATGCCTCATACGATGTCGCATCCACATTTTCAGCCGCTCAAGGAAGTATGCTTGCCGCTCCTTCGAAAGCCTCGGCAAAACTCTTGGAACATACGAAGAATCCATGGCAAAAATGGAGGTTCCTAGAGAAAATGGGGAAGAAAGCTCGAAATGACTGCAAATGGGAAGTGGGGAAAGTCCAGACATCCGGAAAACACTTATCCCTTCCCAAAAGCAAAGGAGATCCGTACGGACCTTTTTGCATCCCAAGTTGGTCCGTACGGACCTTATTGCACCATGGTCCCACGTTTCCAGCAAACAGTACAACAGCCACTGTTCCCAGCAGGACCTTGCTCCAAACTGCCCAAATTCTGGCCAAAGCCATTTCCGGCAAGCATACGCTACCCACAAACGCACTCCCAGCTCACGTGGCATGCACAAATAATAAACTAGCAACAATTCCTAGGACAATTCCCGGGAATCACAAAATACGGCATTACATCTTAAAATACTTTGCGGTGTAAATACAAGTGTTTTATTACAGGTACCCATAATGTCTGTTGCTAAACAAAAAAAAGAGAAAGGAGATATGGAAAGAGGGAAAGCAAATGAGCCCTAATCCGACTCTTCATCATCAACCTCATCAAGCGAGAAGTCAGGCGCCTCGGCAAACTCGCCAGCCACACCCTCGTCATCAGAATACTGAACCCCCTCCTGGGGTGGGTACTCAAAATACTCTGAAGGGTCAAACCCGGCAAAAGGATCAAAGAAGGAAGGATCCGACGAACTCTCTCCCGGTGCCTCCTGCGAAGGCCAGAACTGGTGAAGGATCGGCTCGAAGACGTCCCTGCATCCATGCTATGCCGCCCCCGAACGGGTCCCTCCAACTGCTGCCCTGGCTCAGCCCTCGGCGGCGGAACGTCCACAGAATGCCTCGAAGGCATCGGCTCGTACGTCGGCACACGCCGCGAAGACCTGCAAGACAGCTTCCCCGCCAACTTCTTCGCAAAGGACCGCATCGCCACATAACGGCGGGTCAGCATGTCATAGGCTCTCCCCGAGACCTGCACAAACAAACAGCCAAAGAAATGCTCAACTAAAGAGATACAGGCATGCAAAAAAAAATACAAGAAAGATGCCAAGATGGAAAAGAGTAAGCACACTCACCAGCATATTCGGGTCAACCCGATAGGCAGCAGGAGCCTGCTCAGGGACGGGTACCGATACCCGCCACCTCGACGAATCCCCACGAACATATGTGAAGTCCGTTCAAGGCACCGGAACATCTGGGGGACGCGGTGGGCCACCCCGCCTCTCCCTCGCCAACACCTGTAGCGTCCTCAGCTTCCTCCTAACGAAGGCCCCATACTCCTCTCCATACAAAACAAACTCATCAGCACTCATGCCGCCCAGATATCTCTCGTGCTCCAGCACGTCCATGTCACGGGAATCCATCATCCCAAAAGGCGGGTCCCTCGGAGCCATGGGGAGCATACCCGGGCCATGTTGCCAGAAGAACCTCTCCCCTACATGACATCGCAGGTCAGGCCCCGCAGCATCTTCCTCTGCGCCGTCACCACGGGACCACCCTCAAACTCGTCATCCCCATACCGAGTCAAGGGGTACAGATCAAACTCTGCCGGGCTATCTCTCCCCTGGTGCTCCTACACATCCCCATAGGCGATGGTGAGCTTCCCCCTACTCATCCTCCTCCTCCTCAACAGACGGGCCCAGCCCAACATAGCAGGATAGGCCGCTATAGCCTCAGCATCTCGATCCCACGGAAAGCACCGGAAGATCTCATAAAACCATACCTGCGACAAAATTAGAAAAGGCTCAGTGCAAAAGAAAACGGAGAAATGACAAATTGCTAAATAAAAAACAGCAATAAACTCATACCTCCAAAGCAAAATCAAAGCAGCCCAAGGAACTGGCCACGCCTCGGCTAAATCGGTCCAAAGAAAAATAAAGCACGGCCAGGCCCGCCTCGCCCCAAGCTATCTCACCAACCCTCTCCAAATCCACCAAACTCTCCAGCAGAGGAAAAGGAGCTGCGGTAGCGTGATTCGAGAACAAAGTCTCGGAGAGGTCAAACCACAAGAAGGAGCGTGCCAGCTGCTCCGTCGTTACCAAGCCGGTACCACGGCGATAGGCCCCAATGTTGGCCGAAATCTGCATCTCTACGTCGCCGTACAGAATGCCCAGGTGTGAATGTGTGCCCAAATTCTATTTTTTTGTTTTTTAGTTTGGATTCACGCGAGTTTGAAAACATCCGGTTTAATTTGAAAAACGGAGTCGCCACGCCATTTTGATTTCCTCAAAACTTTGAAAAAAAGGTTTTTAGGGTTCGGAGGTTAAGTTACCCCTTGGGAAGAACGGGTCGTCGTTCACCCAAGGTGCCTTGCCGTAGCAAGTCTCCCTAGATTCCATTTTTCGTGCTTGCTTGTGTGCTTTCTTGTGTGCATGTTTTGAAAAGAGGGGGGAATGTTCCAAGTTGTCTTCCGGACGTACAAACCATTTAGTTGGTTGTCGCTCGGGATTCCTTGGATTTTTATGCGTTTGGGACTTTGATCCCGTCCTCATCTTGGACTTGTGATCATCGCTATTTGACCTTGGGTCTTGCATGATCGAGAGAAGGACTCTCTTTTATAGTCCAAAATGGGGTTCTTTAGGAAAGGAGTGTCCTTAGCCCATCAATCCTACACCTTGAGACGATTGAGCTTATATTGAAGCTATCATGCTCGTCTCAAGTGATAATCGGAGATATAGGTTCAAGGTTTATCCCTTTCTAAAGAGATTGTGGCACCTTTAATGGAAGAAACGATGTAAAGATAGGATCTTTACACCGGTCCATTCCGGAGGTTGCATCAAGTACCAATTGGGGACTAGGGGAATGCATGTTTTATAATAAAAATGACATTTTTAATGAAAAGATGACATTTTTGGGTGCAAAGGATGCTCTTTGATTTGCAAAGGATGCTTCTTATGTAAAGAAAGGATTTTTAATGCAAAGGATGCATTTTTATGTGGAAAAATAGTGTTTTATATGCAAAGGATGCATAAAGACTACATCTTGAAAGCAAAGGATGCTACTTTGATTATAAAGACATGATTTTTAGTGCAAAGGATGCATCTTTATACATGAAAATGGGTTTTAGGTGCAAAGGATGCACCTTTAATGTAAAGACATGATTTTTATATGCAAAGGATGCATCTTTGTACATGAAAATGGGTTTTAGGTGCAAAGGATGCACCTTTATGGTAAAGACATGATTTTTATATGAAAAGGATGCATTTTTAATGTAAAAAAGGGATTTTTAGGGGCAAAGGATGCATTTTTATGAGCAAATAATGCAATGGTAATGCAAAGATCACATTTTTTATGAGCAAAGGATGCAATGGTAATGCAAAGGATGCAAAAGGGATGGGATATGATTTACATGAATAAAGATATGATCTTTAACAATAATATGACAAGTCCCAAACAATGTATAGCAATATATAAATGCAAGGAGCAAGAATCACATAAAGCAAGTATAATGGAAGATAAGGGAGTGAGAGGTTACCAATGGTGGTGACCTCTTCTTCTTTGGATTTTGCCTAGCAGAGGGACCAACTCTTGGAGGCTTCAAGGAGGAGGGAGGTGACTTTTGGTGCTCCTCAGCTTCCTGAATTTCGTAGGAATGTTTTGGGAGAGCTTTGATGCTGGAAATTGGTATATCAAAATGGGTAGAGGAGGGCTCTATTTATAGGCAGTCTGGATAGAGCAAATGAGGCCGTGCGGCTAGGAGTTCCCTCCTAATGCAGCCGTGCGGCATTATCCCTTGTGACTCATCATGTTTCTAGAATCATGCAAGGTGGCACTTCTAGAAGGTTTTCCACATTAAGGAAAACATGCTTTTTTTAATTTAAAGCAGTCCCTTCATTCCTCGGAAGGTTCGGAACAGTTCCGGAATTGCTCCAGGACTTTAGGAAAGTCCGGGAAATTGCCAGAAAACTTAACCGGAAGGCATGAGCCAGATTTGGGTACTTACAGAAGCCCCTCGGCAACGTCACTTGCAGAGCGAGTGGGGTTGTCGATAGAAAAGGATCCGATCTGGTGAATGCCGAGACGGATTGGGTGACCAAGGTGGTCGAGTGGCTGAACCTGTGGAAGGCTACCTACGTATCCCGAGTGGGAATCAAGCCATAATCCTAGTTCGGAATAGATATCCAGTGGGGAAAGGGAGTGTCACATGTGACGAATTGGCTGAACCTAAAGTAGGCTACCTACGTATCCCAGTGGAATTAAGCCAGGCCGTAGTTCAGAACAAGATCCGCAGGGGAAATGGTGAAGAGAAAACTGGTCTCTTGCTGGGGAAATAGAAGAGAAAGTGACCTAGGAGGTCAGGCGATTGATCCTACTGGGGATATGCTAGAAGTGACCGAGGTGGTCGGGTATATGGACCTCTATGAGGGGCTACTTCACCACTGAGGAGTGACGAAGGAACAGGGTGACCAAAATAGTCGGATGGCTGGACCTTTATGAAAGGCTACCTACGTATCCCGAAGGAATCAAGCCTTGATCGTAGTTCAAGCATCACTAGATGGTTAGGAACGATGTCTAGGATCCTTGAGGTTTTGACAATTAATGGAGGTTGTCACCTGATTGACAATTAATGGAGGTTGTCACCTGAATTGACTAAAGCTTACATCACTATCGAGGAGATAGAGGTAGCTGAAGTTTGGAAAACTAAAGCTTACATCACTATCGAGGAGATAGAGGTAGCTGAAGTTTGGAAAACTTGAGCGTACTTCACTATCTGCGATAGAGGTAGCTAAAGTTTGGAAAACTTGAGCGTACTTCTCAATCCGTGATAGAGGTAGCTTAAGTTTGGAGAACTTGAGCGTACTTCTCAATCTGTGATAGAGGTAGCTTAAGTTTGGAGAGCATGAGCATACTTCTCAATCTGTGATAGAGGTAGCTTAAGTTTGGAGAACTTGAGCGTACTTCTCAATCTGTGATAGAGGTAGCTAAAGTTTGGAGAACTTGAGCGTACTTCTCTATTCGTGATAGAGGTAGCTAAAGTTTGGAGAACTTGAGCGTACTTCACTATCTGTGATAGAGGTAGCTAAAGTTTTGAGAACTTGAGCGTACTTCACTATCTGTGATAGAGGTAGCTAAAGTTTGGAGAACTTGAGCGTACTTCACTATCTGTGATAGACGTAGCTAAAGTTTAGAGTTCTGACAATTCGGAGGTTGTCACCTAGCGTCATTCCGTTATAACGGAAGTAGCGGAGGCGACTGGGGAGGAAAGTCTATTTGCTTAGGAGATAACGGATATCTTTTTGGAAAATGACGTTATCCTAGTTAAAGGATAACAAGAATTATATGCCCAAGTGGAAAGTCCAGGGGCAAAAACTGTAATTTCTGCTCAGGACAAAAGAAGCCGCCCGGCATGAGATGGGGGCAAAAGAGGCCGCATGCTAGAAGTCTGATTTTTCCAGATTATTTAAAATCAGATTTGAACGGGCATTGGGCATTGTTGCCGGCCTTCTTCTGCCGAGAAAGATAGAGAGGAGGGAGAGAATTTTTTCAAAAAAATCCTTCAATCCCTTGCTTCTACTGATCTAGATGGATCCGGAGGGGAATCCGATGCCAAGGCAAGCACGGAGGAACATCTCCGAGGCCGCTCGAAGGAGGAGGAGAGAGCTCGTCCGCACGGAGAGGAAGTATGACTTCCTTACACCTCCATCGGAGCTTTATCCGGGCAGGAGGGAGCACAAATCGACGAATCCTCAATTGGTTGGGGTAAGCATTCTTAATTTGCTCAATTCCGTCAATTTTGATTGAATTTTGATTGATTCTAGGGCTTGACCCAAATTTTAGGATTTTCTCAAATTTTCCTAGGATTTTTTATGATGATTTTGAAATCTTGATGATTAACCTATGAGGTTAAGGAGATGGACGATCATGCATGTGCAATTTTCTTAAGAAATAATGAGAATGACCCATTTTTTGAAAATAGAGTAAAAATAATTGTCTAAAATGTGACGGAGTCCTTGCATGTGCTAGAACTAGGTCAATTTTTGATCATGGATGATAAAACGGGATTTTGGATGATGAAAAGGATTCATGCATGCCATTTTTGAGAAAAAATTAATGCTTATGTGCAAATAATTTCGAAAGCCAGAATTTTGTGCTTAGGAGAGCAATGTGCTTGACATGACGTGTTTCAAGTGATGAAAGACACGTTTTCTATGCATAGGATGCTAGAAAATTTTTATGAATGCTTTTCTTTTGAAAATATGTGCACTTTTGAATATATGCATGCTTTTGAAATGAGATGAAGGACTGACACATTTCTTTTGTGTTCTCCTACAGGAGAACAAGTCTAGGGGACCTTCCGAGATTGCAGTGAGACTATGGGAAAGGATGCCCGATTTTGAGAAGGATGGGGTGAACCCCAAGCAGCTAGTGAGGGCTACCGGCCTTGATTTGTTTGTTGAGGCTATCGGCAGAGGCATTCATGTGACCTCGAAGAGCAAGGGCTTAATCCAGGCCCTTTCGGAGTTCTGGTGGAACACCACCCACAGCTTTCACCTTAGCTGGGGGGAGCTGACAGTGACGCCTGCAAACTTTACTGTTATCACTGGCTTGTAGTTCACCGGGAGGCCTGTGACCTGGAGGAACCATATCACGGCGGAGGAGTTTAGAGCTTTGGTTGGGTTTGAGCTTATTCCTAAGGGGCTCGGGATGGAGACTAGGAACGTCGAGGTGGCAGTCCAGAACTGCATGCAGGGATTTGCTGCTAATGAAGTGACTGCCCACCAGCTTGCGAGGGCTTTTGTGTGGTTGATGCTGTCAATCACCATTTTTGCCAATTCTGGGATGCTGGCTATGACTTGCCTTCTTGACTCCTTGGAGGATGTAGATGGGATTGGGACGGTCTCTTGGGGCGAGGCCGGATTGGCAGAGCTTTACTTCTCCCTGGACCTGTATAGCTGGAATAAGGCTGCTTCGATGGACTACTTCTCCTTTGCTCTTGAGGTATTCTCACCTTCTTTCCTTTCTCTTTCCCTTTCTGTCTTTGAGACTTTATGAGAGAAAATGACCCTTTTGATGTTTTGAACATGCAGGTCTGGTTTTGCGAGGTGATCAGGTTCTTTCCGTGGAACCAGCAGAGTGACGCTACCATCTTTCCCGCTATGATCCGCTGGAGGGGAGATGCGAGAGACAAGTTCACCGGGAAGACCCGGATCACCTTTGACTACAAGATGGTTAGACCAGTCATCAACAGGGATGGGCATGATGGAGTGTACTTCTACCCTTGGGGGAGGTATCCAGAGATTTTGCTAGGAGATGCCCTGGAGGCGATGAGGCAGAGGCGATGGTTAACCGGGCTGACATGTGATGTCATCTATCTGGGGGACCGTTTCTCTAGGTAGCATGGCCATGTCCCTCCATTGGATGCCATTACTCCCCTCGATCCTCCAGCACGGATGCTGCAGCCCAGGGACTGGCCGGCGGATGAGATAGCGAGGTACCAGGCAGGTGTAGCAGCTGAGGAGTATTTTGATCTGGCTACCCCATATGCTACTTTTGTAGAGCAGCGATTGAGGACGCCACAGAAGCTAGTGAAGCTGGCTGTCACTCAGGGATATGGGGAGGCCGAGCCTACTGACCCACCGATGCCTCCTGCTCATCTCTCTTATGTGGTCAACGGGGTACCGAGGAGGTTCAGGATACCTGTCCCCGACACGAGGGAGCCCCAGTATACTCTGCCGCCGGACAGCACTGTGAGTACACTTTTAGGGTCTTTTCCCTTTTTCAGACTTCTTTGCTTTTTGCAAATCTGAGATTTTTCTGAGATTTTCTTCTCTTTTTTCTCAGGTTCCAGCTCGCACTTATGACGGCTTGGTCAGGCAGAACAGGGGCTGGAACGATGTATGCCTGTCCCTTTTGAAGAAGCTGGCTTGCGCTTCAAAGGCTGCACCGAATGTGCAGGAGCGCGTGCGCAAAAGGAGGCACGTCGGGGGCACATCATCCACCTCATTAGCCTCAGAGTACTCTTCCAGTGCCTTGCCTCGAGGTCAGGGACCAAATGCCGGCATCCTGGAGCAGCTAGCTGAATATGAACATGTGAATGTTCATCTTTCTGATGTGAGTGATAGCGAGGATTTGATGAGAGAGGCGAGCTTCTATGAGCTGAGTAGTGATGAGGAGGAATCGGAGGCCTAGGAGGTCCTTAGAATCAATCTAGGAGGAGGAAAACAAACAATGAACAATTTTATGCACAATTTGTTTATTTTTTTGCTTTATTTGGGCGCCGATGGGGCGAAAATAATGTATTAATGTTTTATTTGCTTTTTAAGTTTATTCTTTATGAATTTTCACATTACTTGAGCCTTGGGGCTGCTTTTTTGCTTGAAATTGAGGCTGAAACTGGGCCAAAATTATTTATGATTGTATATAACAACTTGGATGGTCTTTGGACATGTTTTGGGACAGGTTTCATTGAGAAAGTGGGGTGAGAACTCCTCTTGGGCAGCAACTTTGGTTGCTGCATATTGTTTTCCACATCAGGCAAATGAAGCCGTGCGGACTGGTCTTGTGAGCAAAAGAAGCCGTGCGGCTTACAGTTCTGTCTGGACTGGTCTTTTTCAAAATAAAATCAAGGCTTGGCCATTTCATTTCATTTTCACTCTAGACTTGTCCCAACTGTTCCCATAGCACATATTTGACCTAAAGACATCAACTTTGATCATTTTGCAATGGAGAAACCAGTTCGATTGCAAAAGAGGAAAAGAGACCGCTTTCTGTCTGATCTTCAATCTTGGGTGAGATATAACTTTCAATCTCACAAGGGGCTATTTGATTCTACCTTCAAGATCAAATCTTTATGGCATTTGAAGGATCTCCCGCCTGATTGGGACCTTTTGAGTGCAGCAGCAAGGTTTTGGGACGTCCGGAGACACGTTTACTGCTTTTCTTACAATGAGATTATCCCAACCTATGAAGACTTCCGAGCCTTGATTGGGGGTCCAGAAATTGAGGCTATATCGATTCCTCTGATCGAAGATGTGCCGGTGGCGGCAAAGCTTGCATCTTTTCTGCACATATCTCTGGGAGAGGCTGAGGGGATGATGATAGCTCCGGACAGGATTGACCTTTCTGATATCCCGGGCAGGTTTGGGTCCCTGGATATGGCTACGACCATGGTGGCTATGGATGCCTTTATCCTCTGCATATTCTCGTCCCTGTTCACTGTTGAGTCCGTGGGAGTCTGTCACGGTGGTCTCTTGGACATGGTTAGGGATTGCAGGGCTGGAAAGGACATTGTCCCATTGGTTTTGGGTGAGACCCTGCATGGTATTGATAGGATGGCTAGAGGAGACCGTTTCATGAGGTCTGGGAGTCCGGCCGTGTTGACTTTATGGCTGCAGGAGAGGCTCGGGGCTTTGCCAGGGGCTTTGCCGACTCAGTGCCCTTGGGTGATTTCCCGGAGGGGTTTGCCTAGGTAGCAGGACCAAGGTGACTGGGAGTTGATGATGGCTAGGTTGTCCACTTCGGATATTCGTTGGTGGGTACCTCACTGGAGGTTGCAGACCAGGAGGACATTTCAGGAGTCCTATGTGTTGAGGGTTCCAGGGCTTTGTTGGTCATCCTTCTACATACCTTGTTTGGTCTCCAGGCAGTTCGGGGCCTTACAGGAGCCGTTGGGCGATTGGGAGGACATCCGCACCATGGAGGTGGTGTCCTTTGACATGAGGGATCCAGCCAGCTTTTCATTCTTCTCGAGGGCTTGGACATATACCATTTTCCCACCCAGGGCTATCCTCAGGAGCAGGAAGAGTACCATCTTGACCACGGCCTACTTGGATTGGTATGAGAGGGAGATGGGAGCGACTCAGGTCATATTGGGAGAGAGGCGTCAGGCTTTATTGGGGGCTAACTGCGACTCGAGCAGGACTCTGAGGGAGACTGAAGCTAAGGCGAGTCGCCATAACCAGTCGGGCGACCTTATCATGAATATGGAGGCTCAATATAAGAGGCTTTCTGAAGTCGCTCCCTTAACTGAGGCTCAGATGGAGGAAGTGCGGACTCGTGCCCGTATTGAGAGGGCACTTATTGACACAGGTTTGATGGAGGCTCCAGTGAGGATACCGGAGATCGGGATGAGGGAGACCGACATCATAGAGAAGAAGAGAAAGAAAACTCGACGGGGTCGAGGTAAAGGGAAGAAGATCAAAGAAGACTCAGTGAATGACAGCTGATAGATCTTTTCTTAGGATTCCCTTATTGCCATTTTGCAAACACAGTAGTTTATTAGGCATTTTATTGTATTTTAGATCTTTGTAGCAGGTTAGCAGAGTTAAGAGTAGAACGTGCTTGAACTCATCAAGAAGTTTTTAACTTGTAATGAACAAGAGATATTATCTTAGAAATTAACCAAGACACAATTTCATGGAAATTTCAGATGTCTTATTGAGTGCTTAGGACCCGTTTTGTGAAAACATGAATGCCCTTCATTATTGTTTAGGACGCATTTCATGAAAACTTGATCGCCCTTTTTTATTGTTTAGACCGAACCATAAATGGCTGCCTACGTTCCCCTTTTACAAGAAAGACTAAGGGGCTCAGGTCTTCGTAGTTCATTCTGGTAAACTTTTGAAAAAAAAATTATGTGCAGCCCTGTTTTTTGCCTAGACCGCCCTTTTTGGGTTTTCAGCCTAGTTGGGCATTACTCTTTTTGCACTAAGATTTTTTTTATATGTGCAACCCTGTTTTTTGCCTAGACCGCCCTTTTTTGGGTTTTCAGTCTAGCTGGGTATTACTCTTTTTGCACTAAGATTTTTTTCTTTATCTTTTTTTATTTTTTTTTATTTTTTAGACATAGTACCTTCGGAGCATATCACCGTTGACTGGGTGGACAAAGGGATTGCCGTCCAGGTCTGCAAGCTTCATTGCTCCTCCCGACGGTATCTTCTGCACCACATACGGGCCGATCCAAACGGGTTCCCATTTTCCCAGGGGGTTGTCTCTGGTAGGGGGCTTCACTTTCAATACTAAGTCACCCTCTTTGATGTCCCTGGCCTTGACTTTTTTGTCAAATGCTCTGGCCATTCACCTCTGGTAGGCTCGGGTGTGCTCCATGGCTTTTAGCCTTCTTTCATCGAGCAGGGCCAACTCATCATGCAGGCTACGTAGCCATTCTACTTTGTTGACACTGTTTTCCAAGAGGACCCTTAATGACGGGATTTCCAACTCCACTGGTAACACTGCTTCCATCCCGTAGGTTAGGGCAAAAGGAGTTTCTCCTGTGGATGTTCTGACAGATGTTCGGTAGCCCCAGAGTGCCAGGTGTAGCTCTTCGGGCCAATCACGACCACGGGTGGCCATTTTCCGGATGATCCGTTCGAGCGTCTTATTAGCAGCTTTCACGGCTCCGTTAGTCTGAGGTCTGTATGGGGATGACTTGTGGCGAGTGATTCTGAATTCTGACAGTAACCTATCGCAGTCTCCTTCAAAGTGCGGCCCATTATCAGAAATGATCTCATTGGGCACCCCATATCTACACATTATGTTTTCCTTGATAAACTGGGCCACCTTCTTGGAAGTGAGGACCTTGTAGGACTTGGCCTCTACCCACTTGGTGAAGTAGTCGACGGCTACTAACACAAATTCATGCCCATTGCTTCCTGCCGGGGCCATCTTCCGTATCACGTCAATACCCCAAGTTGCAAACGGCCAAGGAGTTTTCATGCAGTACAGGTCATGAGGCGGGAGATGGTTAAGGTTGGCAAACCGTTGGCATTTGTCGCACGCTCGAACATGCTGGACACAGTCTGTCTCCATGGAAATCCAGTAGTAACCCATTCTGAGAATCACTTGCATCAGGGCTCTAGCATTCATATGAGGACCGCAGGGACCATTGTGGACTTCGGTCATCAACTCTCTGGCCCTTTCTTGAGTGACGCACAAGAGGAGTGGTCCTTGGTACCGCTTCTTGTACAGGTTGCCTCCTAAAATGACATAATGGGAGGCCAACCTTTTCAGGGCTTGCAAGCTCTTGGCTTTGACACCTTCTTTTGGTCTACCTTCTTCGTCTCTGAAAGCTGACTCTCCATCTTTGAGGAACTGATAAATTTGACTGTACCAGGGTTCCTTGATAGGCTCAGGTCCCAAGTCTACTTCACAACAGAAAGTAGTGGAAAGTCACTTCTCTGAACTGTCCAGTCAACTCCTCCATATAGGCATGGTACCGCTGAAGATTAGGTGCTTCTCTTCTACCCACTTTGAAGGGTTTTATGGCTTTTCCCTCGGGGATCTCTACCAGTGAGGCTAGAGTAGCTAGGGCATCTGCGAATCTATTCTTTTCCCTTGGCAAGTAGTGGAAAGTCACTTCTCTGAACTGTCCAGTCAACTCCTCCATATAGGCATGATACCGCTGAAGATTAGGGTCCACAGTCTTCCATTTGTTGGAGACCTGGTTGATGATCAGGGATGAGTCTCCATAAACTTCAAGCTCCTTGACATTCCTTTCTAAGGCAGCTTCTAAACCAAAGAATGCAAAGCTTCGTATTCGGCAACATTATTCGTGGCAGGGAAGTTCAACTTAAGGGCTATGGGCGTGTGCTCATCTTTCGGATCAACCAGTAGCATCCCTACGCCATTTCCTCTTTTGTTAGCAGCTCCGTCAAAGAATAGCTTCCATCGGCTTTCACGCTCGACTACAAAGATCCCTTCATTTGGGAATTGGGGTTCAGGCCCACGGTCCTCATTACTGGGGAAATTTGCCAGATGGTCTGACAATGCTTGACCCTTGATGGCCTTTCTGGTCACGTAGTTGATGTCGTATTCAGCTAAAAAGAAGGACCATTTTGCTAGACGCATTGAGAGGGAAGGCTTGTTGAAGATGTACTTGATGGGGTCCATTTTCAAGACCAAGTTCACAGGGTGGGCTTGCATATAATGCTTCAGCTTACCGACTACCCAGACCAGTCCTGCACAAGTCTTTTCACATGCTGAGTAATTGAGCTCACTCCCCTGCAGCTTCCGACCGACAAAGTAAATGGCATTTTCTACCCGAGAGTCTTTCTTCTCCCGAGCAAGCATAGCCCCAACCGCCGTATCGGTGACGAGTGAGATAGAGCGTAAGAGGTTTCGTCTATGTGGGGGCATAGTACCGGAGGATGTACTAAGTACGCCTTGATCTGGTCAAAGGCATCCTGGCATTCTTCGGTCCATTCTGTGTCTACATTCTTCTTCATGAGCTTGAAGATGGGCTCGCACATAGTGGTCAACTGATTGACGAAGCGGCTGATATACAGCAGTTTGCCCATAAAGCTTTTGACTTCTGTCTGGGTTCGAGGTTGCCTCATGTCCATAATGGCTTTGATCTTTCGGGGGTCGACTTCGATACCTCGCTCCGTGACCATATACCCGAGCACTTTTCCCCTTGTCACTCCGAAGGTGCATTTGGCAGGGTTCAGTCTCATGGAATGTTGTCTCGGCCTCTCAACGAACTTTCGCAGGTCAACAAAGTGTTGTCCATTCTCGCCTTTGGAGTGGATTATCATGTTGTCGACGTAGACCTCAATCTCCTTGTGGATCATGTCATGAAAAAGCGCGGTCACTGCCCTTTGATAAGTAGTCCCGGCGTTCTTAAGCCCAAATGGCATTACTGTATAGCAGTAAGTTCCCCACGGTGTGGTGAAGGCTGTCTTTTCTTGGTCTTCTTCGGCCATCTTGATCTGGTTATAGCCTGCAAAGCCATCAACGAAGGATTTGACCTCGTAATTGGCAGTGGAGTCCACCAGGATGTCTATATTTGGCAAGGGGTAATCGTCTTTGGGACTGGCTTTGTTCAGATCCCGGAAATCTACACAGCAGCGCACCTTCCCATTGGCCTTGGTTACAGTCACAATATTGGACAACCATATCGGGTATTCGATGACTCTGATGAATCCTACCCGCATTAGCTTCTCAATCTCTTCTTTGACCTGTAGAGACCACTTTGGCTTAATTTTTCTCAGTTTCTGCTTTACTGGCTTAGCATCGGGTGCTAGAGGGATTCTGTGCTCTACTATCGAACTGTCTAGCCCCGGTATATCCTTGTACGACCATACAAAGACGTCCATGTATTCTCTGAGCAGATTAACCAGTTTGTCCCTTTCAACCCCCTGGAAGAAGCTTCCAATCTGTGTCTCTTTAGGTTCCTCGACAGTACCCAAGTTAACACTTGTCAAAACCTCCTCGGCAGCTTGGGCCCGGTTTTCCTCTTTTCTGTAACCTGCTTAAAGATTTCTTTAATGTATTGTTCGTTTAGTGTGTTTGCATCTTGTTCAAATGATTCATTATTAACTGTTGTTAAGTTTTGAGTTAATTTATCATTTGTTAAGTTGGCAATAAGAGGATACTCAGAAAGATCTGTCATTTCATTCAAAGCAAGGGGAAAGATGACATTGATTACATGTTCATAATCCTCAGGCGTGAGGCCTTCGGATGACTCAGAGGACTGGAATTCAAAGATTCCTGACTCAACTGTCTCTTGACCCTACTGACTCTGGACCCTACACTACTTATTGACTCAAAGTGTTTGACGCGGGTTGGACTGGGGTTTACTCTTTCCTGCTGTTGCCCTGGGGAGTAGCAGTCTTGTCAGCGTTCTTCAGAAAGTTGTGCATCCTGTGGACCATCATTGCTTTTGTTGACACCATTCCCATGGGGGATGCCTGACTGATCTGGCGCAATCTCCTTTCCGAATCTGACTGTATCCATCTGTACCTCCGGGGTAGTAGGACCAGTTGTACTTTCGGCATCTGAGAGACAGCTTTCTTCATCATAAAAGTCTTCTGGCTTGTTCACTCTTCTTTCCACCTTTTCCCAAATAGGGGGTTGGGACTGATCTTCAGGGATAGTAAGAGCCATCACAAACACATTATGCTCACCGTGGGTGATGAAGGGTTCCGAAGAGACTTTCATTAACATAGCTTGGTTTACTTCAAACTCGCAATCTTCATAAGTGAGCCTTTCTTCTGTAATCTTGACCATGGTCACTGGTTCGATATCATAAAAGAGAGGTCGGGCTCTGACGACATTAACGAAATCAGTTTCTATTATGGGTCCAAACTATCCTTCCATGGCGGCGGCATCAATCAGATCTTTCCACTTTCCTTGTAATTTAGCATAAGGAACATTGAATTTCAGGATGTCTATGATCTTTGGATTCCCAAAACTGACTGCATTTGTCTCTCCGAACTCGATCACGTTGACTCGATTGTTAGCAGGAAGAGTATTCTTGACCACATTGGGACCCCGAGGCGGTTCCAGCTTGCCTTCTTCAATCAGGCGAGAGATCAGGAACTTCAGGTAGGTGCAATCATTGGTGTTATGCCCATGATATTTGTGAAAGCGGCAGTGCTTGGTTTCGTCCATCCTGACACTAGGGTTCTTTGGTTTCTAGTTTTCCAAAGGTCTGATGAGTCCTTCAGCTACCAAACCGTCGAAGACCTTCTCTAGTGGCATTCCGAAATCTTCGGCAGTATAGGAACGAGGCCTTGGCTTCGCAGCGACTTGGCTTGAATTTTGTCCAACCCTCTCATTCTGAATATAATTGACAGCGGCAACCGTTTCTTTTCCTTTTATAGTAACAGCTGTGGCATTTGAAACTGGTGCTTTGTAGCGATAAGAGTTGGCTGTTCCTGTGGCCGGGGCCATGTTGAAGGCATTTTCAAACTTGGTGCCGGCATTTACCATTGCCCGAAGGTCAGGATAATAGTAATTGTCAATTTGGACCCTTAGTTGAGGTTTCAAGCAAGATTGGAAAATCTCCATCTGTTCCTCTTCATTCAGTGGGGTCATTATTTCACTAAGCTTCCAATTCCATCTCTTGTAGAATTCACTTACTGGCTCATCTGGGCGCTGTAGAGTGCCTTGTAGGTCATTCCTGCTGGTTTCCCAATTCAAATTGGCCTTATACTTTTCCAGGAATGCTTCCTTGATATGGTCCCAGGTGGCTCGGGCCTCTGGTTTTACATGCAGGAACCACCTAAGAGCTGAACCCTTTAATGACAACTGAAAATGGTCGGCCATTTGCTGATGTGTACAATCTTTGGCTCTCATGGCAAGAAGGTAGCTTTCAATGTGAGTCCGGGGACAATCGGTGCCATTAAACTTTTCAATCTCAGGCATTCGGAATTTTGGGGGAAGAGGGAAAATTTTGCTGGGATCAGTGATCTGGTATGCTGCCTTTTTGGTGCTCAGTTCCCCAAACTTCTCTTGCATGGACTTAACTTGTTCCATCAACCAAGTCATGTTGGGGTCAGGTGACGGTTTAGGATTGTTCGATTCTGAAGCAGGCTTATCAGATTTGAGTGGCAGGACAGTGGGTGACACAGTGGTAGCTGGTACCATGGCTTGGGGATCTTTAGAAGGGAAGTAAGTGTAAACTTGGCCTGGTCCTGTGTTTCCGTGAGGCTGGCCAGAGGCATAGGAATTAGGCTCGTAGTTGCCAAAGTAGGAAAAAGGAGCCTCGTGGGATCCTGTTGGTAAGGTTGGGGGTGGAAGATCTGCTGTGGCAGGGCATAGATTGAAAAGGTCACTCGATTGATTCTGAGGCCTAGAAATTGTCTGGGACGGCCCATACTGGGGAGAGGGAGCGAATCCCATGGGGTAGTGCAGAGGCTGCGTTACGGGGATAGCTGTGGCGTTTGCTCTCTGTTGGTAGGGAACAAAGCTGGGTCTTATCTGAGGAGGAGAGGGTGTAGGGACCCTGATGGCTTGAGACATTGGGAAGGACTGAAAAGGGACAGTCTTTGGCAATGGATCATATGTGGATGGAGGAGGGCATTGGTTATAGGCTGAGGGAGCTGAGATGGCTACTTCTGGAGTCTCATCTTCTACCATAACCAGGGAACCGTTGGACTCAACCACTATCTGAACCCCATGACGACGGAGCGCATCAATGAGCATGGCTTGCTGTTCCTCATGGGCCTTACGACTGTTTTCTAAGGCCAAGGCTAGCTCTTCTTCCCTAGTCATCTGATTACCCATACCACTACTGTTCTCTGTCAAATCGGCCATTCTGACTCTTTGGACTGACAAAGCTGAGGATTCTAGCGAACTGTCTGAGAATTTTGCACTAACAAGCCGCTGACCCGGTATTCTCACCCACTTCTTTCTCCCTGCGGGAAAGGGATAGGAGAGGTTTAGACTCGGGGTAGGTGTTTAGGCTGAAGGCTCAAGCAATATGCAAATTAAGAATCTTCCAGTTTACTTAAAACAGTGTCTTTTATTAATTTCTATTTGGTTGGAAAAGGGGTTCTGCCCTTCTTTTTCGCAACTACTCTAGATCCTGGATCAGTGGGTTTCGTCACTACGTCTATAAGCCCCTCGTATTCCACCTGTATTTCGACCTCCTAGGGTGGACAGCCCCGGGCGAGGGTCCTATAGGGCACGCAGATCCCACCGACCGAGAGAGAAGAACGCTCCTAACGAGTCTAGCGGGTCATAGGAACTTTTAACGCACGAGCGATGCGGATTATAGTCAAGGCAATACCGGGAAAGTCTCGTCTTTCAGCCTTAACGGAATTTTGGCAGAATTTCGCTTGCGCGATTGACGTTTTGACTTTTCGGTAATGTCCGAGAAAATAATAGGCATGGGTCGGGCGGCAAAAGCCGGATGACACAGTGTCACATTGAACTTCGTTGCATACGCAGTGCGTGAGTCAAAATCGAAGTCAATGCCGGGTCAAGATCGTGCCAATTTTTCCTTGTCGGAGAGCTTCGCTTGAGCGAAAGATCTTTGGATTTTTGGCAAGGCCTCGGTCTCGACTCTTATGCATTCCGTGCGGCTCAAGGTCAAAGTCAATGCCGGAGTCAAAGTTCTACCAATTTTTCCTTGTCGGAATTTTGGCAGAGTTTCGCTTGTGCGAAAGATCTTGACTTCCGTTATGGACTAAGGCTTGACCTTTACGGGGATATGCAACTGGGCTGTATGACACGGACTAGACCAAAAACCAACCAAAAGTCACGGTTTTTTGAAACGTGTGACACGGACTGTGCATTGGTCGACACTGGCTGCCATGGGGAGTTTGGGGTGATTCCGTGCGCGCCCGGGAGCATCGTAAGGCTGTCCGTGAATGCAACTGAAAAACAACCCCCGGTTTAAAGGGACGTGCGTGCAAAGTGTACAGGATATATAAGGTGCGCGTAGAATGCGGCCTCCTAAAAATATTCCTTTTTGAGTTAAAACAGAGATTTTCAGAAATGTGTTTTAAAGGAATGATTTTTCGGGACCGGGAAAAATGCAACAGATAAGGCACGTAAATTTTCTGGGAGCCCCAGTCAGTCTTGGAACTGAATAGCCCCAAACTGCCAAGGCTGCCAGATTAACCTCAATTTGTCCTGGTGGAATTGCCACTGAGGCCGCCCGGTCAGAATCCAAGGAGGATTAAGTCGTTCGACTGCATGGATCAATTTTCCAGGTTCCACTCCTTTGCAATTTCAGGTTGCTTCCCGAATATTTTAGGCACCTTTTCAGCTTTTAGCAGGCTTCCTGTTCAGAGTATGCACAATTCCCAAGATGCAAGATGCAATGCAATGCGAGGAAAGAAAGCAAGCACGATAATTGGAATCTGTGACGGGAGTCTAACCTGCTCAAAGGAAAAAAGCTTTCTTTTTATATTTTTTTTTCTCGAAAAGAGATACCGGTACGTGGGATTGTTAGACCACCGTTTATCCCAAGCCCCGCGATACAGGAAGGTTAAATGGTTTCCACCTATATACCGGGTATCGTTTTTGTTTTGAAAATGAAAGCTTTTCTCCTTTGGGATGTCCCCAGCGGAGTCGCCAAACTGTGAATGTGTGCCCAAATTCTATTTTTTTTGTTTTTTAGTTTGGATTCACGCGAGTTTGAAAACATCCGGTTTAATTTGAAAAACGGAGTCGCCACGCCATTTTGATTTCCTCAAAACATTGAAAAAAAAGTTTTTAGGGTTCGGAGGTTAAGTTACCCCTTGGGAAGAACGGATCGTCGTTCACCCAAGGTGCCTTGCCGTAGCAAGTCTCCCTAGATTCCATTTTTCGTGCTTGCTTGTGTGCTTTCTTGTGTGCATGTGTTGAAAAGACGGGGGAAATGTTCCAAATTGTCTTCCGGACGTACAAACCATTTAGTTGGTTGTCGCTCGGGATTCCTTGGATTTTTATCGCGTTCGGGACTTTGATCCCGTCCTCATCTTGGACTTGTGATCATCGCTATTTGACCTTGGGTCTTGCGTGATCGAGAGAAGGACTCTCTTTTATAGTCCAAAATGGGGTTCTTTAGGAAAGGAGTGTCCTTAGCCCATCAATCCTACACCTTGAGACGATTGAGCTTATATTGGAGCTATCATGCTCGTATCAAGTGATAATCGGAGATATAGGTTCAAGGTTTATCCCTTTCTAAAGAGATTGTGGCACCTTTAATGGAAGAAACGATGTAAAGATAGGATCTTTACACCGGTCCATTCCGGAGGTTGCATCAAGTACCAATTGGGGACTAGGGGAATGCATGTTTTATAATAAAAATGACATTTTTAATGAAAATATGACATTTTTGGGTGCAAAGGATGCTCTTTGATTTGCAAAGGATGCTTCTTATGTAAAGAAAGGATTTTTAATGCAAAGGATGCATTTTTATGTGGAAAAATAGTGTTTTATATGCAAAGGATGCATAAAGACTACATCTTGAAAGCAAAGGATGCTACTTTGATTATAAAGACATGATTTTTAGTGCAAATGATGCATCTTTGTACATGAAAATGGGTTTTAGGTGCAAAGGATGCACCTTTAATGTAAAGACATGATTTTTATATGCAAAGGATGCATCTTTGTACATGAAAATGGGTTTTAGGTGCAAAGGATGCACCTTTATGGTAAAGACATGATTTTTATATGCAAATGATGCATTTTTATTGTAAAAAAGGGATTTTTAGGGGCAAAGGATGCATTTTTATGAGCAAATGATGCAATGGTAATGCAAAAATCACATTTTTATGAGCAAAGGATGCAATGGTAATGCAAAGGATGCAAAAGGGATGGGATATGATTTACATGAATAAAGATATGATCTTTAACAATAATATGCCAAGTCCCAAACAATGTATAGAAATATATAAATGCAAGGAGCAAGAATCACATGAAGCAAGTATAATGGAAGATAAGGGAGTGAGAGGTTACCAATGGTGGTGACCTCTTCTTCTTTGAATTTTGCCTAGCGGAGGCACCAACACTTGGAGGCTTCAAGGAGGAGGGAGGTGGCTCTTGGTGCTCCTCAGCTTCCTGAATTTCGTAGGGATGTTTTGGGAGAGCTTTGATGCTGGAAATTGGTATATCAAAATGGGTAGAGGAGGGCTCTATTTATAGGCAGTCTGGATAGAGCAAATGAGGCCGTGCGGCTAGGAGTTCCCTCCTAATGCAGCCGTGCGGCATTATCCCTTGTGACTCAGCATGCTTCTAGAATCATACAAGGTGGCACTTCTAGAAGGTTTTTCACATTAAGGAAAACGTGCTTTTTTAATTTAAAGCAGTCCTTTCATTCCTCGGAAGGTTCAGAACAGTTCCGGAATTGCTCCGGGACTTTAGGAAAGTCCGGGAAATTGCCGGAAAACTTAATCGGAAGGCATGAGCCAGATTTGGGTACTTACACCAGGCCCCTGCGAGAAAGAGGCGCAAAGCCCAATAGCTCAGCCAGCACCCCATCGGACATCCTGTCCCTCCACCGCACTGGCCCTCCTTTGAAGGAAAGCCCGATAATAGCTGCAAAGTTTGTGGGAGTCACCGTCACCTCGCCCCAGCTCAAATGGAAGGTGTGGGTGGTATCCCACCAATACTCGGACAAGCCCAGGAAGATACTCTTGTTCTTCCTCGTATCCGAAATCCCGGCCAGGTTCTCCACGAACGCGCCCAAGCCAGAACCATAGACCAGCCTCCTAGGAACTCGGCCTGCCCTTCCTAGAGATGTCCGACAACTGCTGCCACAACTCCACTACCGCCTCGAGCGACCCCCGAGACTTCATCTTCTTGGTCTTTCCAGACAAAGACCCCTCATCCTGCAGGTAAACACAGCAAAGGTACGTCAATCACAGTACTTAATGCAAAATACCAAAAGGAAACCAAAGCATAAAAAAGGTCCGTCCCAACACGGCAAAACAACAATAACCCGTCACAAAACACGGCACACATTGCACATAATTTTCACATGTAACCCATCACAAAAACACGGCACGCATTGGACATAATTTTCCCCATGCAGTCCGTCACAAAACACGACACACACTGTACAAATTTTCTCAACAGAGGGATTAAGCCCTACACGACACATTTTCAAAAGACCCGTCACAAAACACGGCACCCATTGCACATAAATTCCCCACAAAGCCCGTCCCTACACAACACATACTTTCAGACAAAACCCGTCACAAAACACGGCACACGTCACATTTTTCACAAAATTTGTCCCTACATGGCAATTTTCTCACAATGTACACACAGAAATAGCATAAGGTGCAAAACACCAAAGCATGCATTTCAAAGAGAGGCACTTTATTTTTACAAATAAGAGCTAATCTCCACATTTTTGCACAAAATTCACATACCCACAATTCTTGCATGCTCAATTTCAACAATTCATCACGAATTTCACAAAAAGCATGGCAAACAACAAAAGCCCCAAGTATGCGAAAAAAACCTAGTTCTAGCATACAACAATTCAAGCAAAGAATTAAGACTAAATTGATTTCTTACCTCCCCGACGACCCTATCTCGTAAGTTGTGCACCTCCGAATTCGGATACAACACATCCGGGTTCCTCGACGAAGGCACGAAGGAAGTGCAATTCCTTTGAAGATCCGCCCTCTGCTCGAGAGCCTCTTGGCCCCTCTGACGACGACCCCTCCATGCCCTTTCCGCCATTGACAAGAAATTCAAGCTAAATGTGGAGGATTTTCTAAGGAATTTGGAGCAAAAATGGAGTTTTCTCCTTCTCTCTCTCGGCTGCTCACGAAACTGGAAGAGGAAAATGGGGGGTTGCCTCGGTGCTGAAGCTGGTCAAAACCTGGGGATTTTAAAAATCACAAAGGTTCGTACGGACCTCTTTGCAGAGAGAGAAGATCCGTATGGACCTCCTTGCATTATTTGGTCAAATTACTTCTTTGCCCTTATAATCTTTGCCCCTGGCTGTCCAAAGGCCTATTTCAGCAGATTCAATGCAGTTTGGTTCTTAACCCAACAAAACCAACCCCGACCGTCATCGTAAGTCTGGATTTCGCCCACTAAACGGCAACACAAACCCCGGCCGTCATCGTAAGTCCGGATTTCGCCCACTAAACGGTAACACAAACACCGCGGCCGTCATCGTAAGCCCGGATCTCGCCCACTAAATGGTAAAACAAGCGCAAAAGAAGCAAGCGCCTCCAAGCACAAATCCCAAGGTATAAAACGCCTCCAAAACGCCAAACGGTGAATCAACCACCGGCCATCAAAGTAAGCCCGAAGTCACCTTCTCAGCGGACAAAGCCCCTACGAGGCTGCATATCCCCAGCAGATGAACACCGGCAGTCATCGTAAGTCTAACCTTTCCTCAGCGGACAAAATACAAGGCATTCACGCCTCTCACAATCAAAGCACAAGGCAGTCACGCCTCCACAAACCGCAGTCAGAAGACGAATCAAGTCCTCACACACGACATAACCGCAGTCAGAAGACGAATCAAGTCCTCATGCACGACACAACCGCAGTCAACAACCGCAGTCAGAAGACGAATCAAGTCCTCACGCATGACACAACCGCAGTCAGAAGACGAATCAAGTCCTCATACATGACACAACCGCAGTCAGAAGACGACTCAAGTTCTCACGCACGACGCAACCACAAGTCAAAGGGCATAACATGCCCTCATCACTATTCGCAGACCGGAAGGCTTTAAATCACTCAGTCCGGGAGACTGCATAAATCAGCCAAATTACTATCTCCAGCCCGGAAGGCTTTAAACCACTCGGTCCGGAAGACCGTATAAACCTCCCAAATCATTATCCCCAGCCCGGAAGGCTTTAAATTACCCGGTTCGGAAAACCGTAAAATTTCCATTTCAGGACGCCACCAAGTCCTCACAGTCGACCTCGACGGTCACACGACACCTCAGGGCACCACCACGCCCGCATACACTCACAATTTCACTACCTCTGAACTACGACCAGGCTTGATTCCCGCTAGGGATACGTAGGAATCCTATCACAGGGTCCAGCCAACCAACCTATACGGTCACCTAGGATGCCACCACGTCCTTACCACTGACCTATACGGTCACCCAGGACGCCACCACGTCCTTACCACCGACCTATACGGTCACCCAGGACGCCACCACGTCCTTACCACCGACCTATACGGTCACCCAGGACGCCACCACGTCCTTACAACCGACCTATACGGTCACCCAGGATGCCACCACGTCCTCACAACTGACCTATACGGTCACCCAGGATGCCACCACATCCATACATAGAGTTTTAGTCAGAGGACATCTCACGTCCTCGTACACAACAACACTCATCCCACACACAAACTACGATCAGGCTTGATTCCCACTAGGGATACGTAGGAATCCTATCACAGGGTCTAGCCAACTAACCTAAACGGTCACACAACAGGACACTACTACGTCCTCACGAACCGACCTACAGGGTCACTTCCTCTCCCAACACGCGATCCAGATCAGGACCCTTATCTTATTGACGACCCCACTTCCTCCGTATGTGACGTCGTCGAGGGGCTTCTGTAAGTAACCCAATCTGGATCACCCTCTTCCGAGCACACGGGAAACACCGCAGACTCACCCAAACGCAATCTCGAATACCCGTAACCATCAAAAACCACAAAACCACCAACCAAACCAAGGGAGAGACCTTTATGGAACAAAAAAGGATAAAAGGACTTTTGAGGAATTATGCAAAAAAGCAGAGTTGGTCCGTACGGACCTCTTTGTTATCATAATTACTGAATCCTCTTAAAGTCCACCTTATTCCCTCAAATCCAGGAAATCATAATTACTAGAATACCTTGGAGGTCCGTACGGACCTTTCTGCATGCAAGGATGTCCATACGGACCTTCTAGTTACCAGCCACCATCATTTCGAAATCCTCTTAAAGTTCACATTATTCCCTCAAATCCGGGAAAACCAAAATGTTGGATTTCATGGAAGGTCCGTACGAACCTTCTTGCACATTTCTGAGGACTATAAATAGAGGGCTCCCCCTCCCTCATTTTACACATCTCCCTCTTCTCTCCTCTCCCCCCCAGCCTTCAGACACCCCTCTAAGACCCTTCGGGACAATCCCGGTCCCTTTCGATTCCTCTCGAGGCTTTCCGAGCTCCCTTGTGGTGCTCCGAAGCCTTTCCAAGCGCTCCCGCGCTACCCCGAGACACTCTCGAGGTACTCTGAGGCCCCTCGTGGTACTCCGAGGCCTTGCCTGGTCTTTCCCGAGGCGTCCCGGCTCTTTCCGAGTCAAACCGGCGATTCCGGCCCACGCCGAACCTCTGCCCGAGTGACCCCTGCCATCCCAATACACGCCGAAACTCTGCCCGAGTGATCCCTGCGATCCCAACGCACGCCGAACCTCTGCCCGAGTGATCCCTGCGATCCCAACGCACGCCGAAACTCTGTCCGCAGACAACCGGCTCATCCCGAATCAAACCCGGTCCGTCCCGGAACACTATTCCATCCTCAAACACTATTCCCCAGCGGAAGACAGACACGAACCAACATTGGTAAGGCTTCCTTCCTATACTATTTCAATACATTTCAATACGCAGTGTACAATGTAGACATCCGATACAGCATGCATTTTTAAAAGCACATACACACACACACACAACAGTTAAAGAATATAAGGGGTACCGAAAGACTCGTTTTTACAAGGGGACTCGGGTGAGCTCTAATATTCTAATATTCTCTTTCCGAGGAGTCATCTGACCTCCGAACTCAAAATCTCATCACACAAAACAGTTTATATTTTTAAACTGATGCCCTTTTTCAATGTTTTGGGGTTAATAAAAACGGCGTGGTGACTCTACAAGCAAAAACACAGCGAGACACCTCCCTCCAACAACAAAACGCCGCAAGGCGAAAAAATGCCAGATGTCGGGGCGCGAACGCGCCGCCTCTCGGATCCGGGCTATTTCAATAGGTGCCGAAAATTTTTCGGCACTTTAAAAGTGCCGGAAAGTATTCCCGACACCACTTTTTCCGGCACTTTAAGAAGTGCCGGGAAAAGCTTTTCCGGCACTTTTTTAACATTTCCGGCATTTTTAAAGTGTCGGGAAAAGGCATATTTGTTGTAGTGGTTTCTATTCACTAATTCTCTCGAGTCTCACTCACGATTCACAGATTGATTACACAATGTCGATATAAGCATAGAATTTTCACTTAAAAATTATGTCATTTAGTCGCAAAAAAATATAAAAAATATAGTGGGTTGGCCCCCACCCGGAACCATTTTGCCTCGCACCCGTATGGGCCATTCCGAATTGTCCCACTTTTATTTGGATTAATACTTTTAAAACCCAACCCACGTTTATTAAATAAATGGCGGGCCGGTCTGACCCGACGGACACAACCCAAATTCACGGCTCTAGTTTCAGGATACAAGCATTCATTGCAATTTTCAGTTTTACTGTAGCTCCTTCTATCACTTTTACTTTTAGTTGATTTCATATTTGACAATATCTTTTACTTAACATAAATAATATAGCTCACTCTAATTTATTGTTGTAGGAACAATTGGAAGGCCCAAAAAGAGTTACCTCTAGTCACTCAACTTTGATAGTACAATCTGGGGTGATAACTTTTTTCAGTAGTTATTTTTTTAACTTGGTTATTTGGTTGGTTTCTAGCAATGAGGATTGGGAGTGCAATTTTTTTGTATATGGCCTATTCTAGTGATTGAAATTAGATTATGATATTGATTGGAAATTACAATATAGTTTAGCATTATTATTTTGTCTTTTTTGGTTAAAAGATGGTTCTTATAATTAAGCTATAAGACTGAAATGAGTCTTATAGTTAAACTATAAGAGTCATTATTAATAAAATATCAAAAAAATGTGAAAAAATACTCTTATAAATTAGATATAAGAGTAATTTTTGTTTTATACCTAAGCATATAAGCTGACTGTTTGATAAAATTTGAGAATTTTTTATAATTTTATAAGTAAATATGAATAATTATGAAAAAAATACTTTTATACCTTGGATATAAAAGTAATTCTAGTATTATAGCTAAATATAGAAGCGGACTGGTTAACAGAATATGAGACTTTCATTATTATTTTTTAAGAAAATTTGACAAATTGTGAAAAAAAAATAGCTTTTTTACCTTTAGTATAAGAATAATTCTGATTTTATACTTAATTAGCAGACTAGACTGATAAGGGTAATATTGTATTTTGAACAACGATGGTTTTTTTTAGGTTTTTCAATATGCCTTAGGTAAAGTATAAGAGTAAAAATGGTCTTATACCTTAGGTTTAGAGTTTCTAGTCTTATACCATAGTTTATCTGTAAAACTAAAATTTGTCATATAGAGAAACTATAAGGTAAAAATTAATAAAAGATGAGACTCTTTTTACAATTTTTATAAAAAATGTAAAAATATGTGTAAATCATCTTATTAATTTGTGGTTTTTAATGGAATTTTTTATTTTTTGGTTGAAAAAATATTTTATTGTTGAACTATAAGAAGTGAATTGATATTATATTTTAGATATAAGAGTTACACTAGTAGTGTGATGGCAGTTATGTAAATAAATGTCTCGGTAGACATTTCAGTAAATAAGGGAAATAATTGGTGGTATTTATATAATAAGTGACTTAACTGAATGGTAATAATGTAAAATAAAATAAAATATAGATGCTTTCCAAATAATATATTTCACAATTATAATTTTATTTAAGGCCCTTCATATTTTTATAATTTTTTTAATTATTTTATTTAATTTTATGATTTTTTTTAATATAATATTCTTATGAATATTTTTGAGGCACATTAATTAATTGTGAAATCTCTTTTTCTTTTTCTTTTTCTTTTTTAATATTTGTCCATATGTTTTGAATTAATATTAAATACTGTGAAAATTTGCATAAATGAAGTATTGGCTCAATGGTTAAGATTTAGTTTACACAAGTTTGATCCTAAATTCAACTCATACACTTTACATATATTGGTTGGTATTTTCTTTGAAGTTTTCTGGAATGGGCGAATATAATAGAACGGGGTGGATTAGCAAACGGGCCCGACAGGATGTGGGGGGCCAGGCCGAGATATAGGGGTGGGAGTTTATGGAATAGTCGGAAGGTATTGTTGTCCTTTCACTTGGGAGTTTATGGAATAGTCGGAAGGTATTGTTGTCCTTTCACTAGCGATGAATTTATATGGTATTTTCGAAATAGAAAGGGTTTTGTGAAATTTTGATCTCACTCAGGGGGTATAGGGTCCAAGTCCCATTTAATTGAGATGTATACGCAGGGCAGTAAAATAACATGGATTAAAAGTTATAAATATTTTCGCCCCAAGATAAATATTTAAAAAATTAATTTTTCTCTGTATTAAAATAAATTTATATATTTTTTACATATCCATTTTGGACAAAAAAATTATATTTGAACGGAATAAAATTGATGGACCAGACCCAACGATTGAACCCCAACATTTTAACCATCACGACGAAACAATTAATGGATGGGCCAATACAGTTGCTACAACGCAGACTAAGATAATTGTCCATTCATCCTTTATTCCGATCTATCTTCGTCCAACATACGATCTCCTATTTGAGCAATCTCTGCATAGCTAAGGCACGATCGACCTTGAATAATCATGTGACCTCGACCAAACCAACACTTGCATCTATACACGATTCTATTTGTAACCGCCTCATACAATCATGGATACCGTTACGCCAACATTATCTCCACGATCTGAGGATTCCTAACAATCCTAGGGCACTGCTCTATATACCAAACTATATCCAACGTGAAAAGGTAATGTCATTTCTGCTATTTTGAAATTAAGTCATTTCCATATAGTTTATATTATCATATAACTCGACATCTTATCATCACGCCGGAGGGTATTAGCCGGAGACCATCCTGTCAAGTGATTTGTTCGTGGTTTCAGTTCCTAGTGGCTGGATTACAATCTATTGTTGTACTAAGTCTGATCTGTATCATTTCTTGCATCATCAGTCTGGTTTCATTGCCGGGAAACGATAACGCTAGACCTTGAAACCTTGCATAATCATAGACATGGTATCCGACGGACATAATGCTAGTGCCTCCACTAAGACAATACACGAGAATGTTGGGGGAAACATTGATGCAGGTGCGGAGAACCGTACTACAAACCTACCTCCTCCTCCATAGGGGCACCCCACTAGGAGGTCAACTTGTTCCAACAGTGTGGCCGACGGGATGGGGTTGCAAGATAGGAGAAGGGGAGAAGAGGTCGATGCCTAATTAAGGAGTAGCCAGTAAGCTAAAATGATCCAAACATGTCGAAGAACTGCAGGCGACATTGTTGGTCCCTTAGTTTCTCACCTTAGTAGAAAGGAGATCTTTCTAGAGCGTGAGCTGGAATATCTTGTAAGCTTGCTCGAGTAAAAAAATGAGATGCTCAGCTACTGAGTCTCTAAAAACTGACGGAAGATAACGAGAGGATAAAAGCCACTTCGCGGGACTCACCTCTCATAGGCGTGCCTAGCAGGGTCCCTAGGCCGTACGGGCAGAAGGAGAATGACCTCCCCCAGCCCACATTGTCTTCGTGAGATCCTCGAGGTTTCCACGGGCGGCCTAAGGGATTTCAGGCTCAGCCAACGAAAGAGTAAGTAGGCTCGGCTCGAAGGCGGCTTTCACGTGCTGATAGATCTCGGCGTATGTCGCCCCCGAAAGGGAGAGCGATGGCACAGGAGCCCGAGATAGAGAGGGAAAGGACCCCTCGAGGATGAGAGACGAGAGGATCACGTTCTAGGAGGGAACCCTATTTGTGAAGAGGAAGCGAAAGTCGATTATATGCTCCCATCGAAGTAACGGACGTTAGGAGTCCTCTCAATCTGAAGAGGAGGTTGGATGACATACGCTGAGCTCTATCAGCATCGAGCTGCCTTCTCTGAGCTGAGTCGGCCTCTTACTCTCTTTGCTGGTTGAGCCTATCCCTTAGGCCGCCCGTCCTGTCTACGAAGATGTGGGTGGGGGAGGCATTTCATTCCTTCTTTCTTCTCCCGACGGCCTAGGGACCCCGTTAGCACGCCTATGAGAGGTGAGCGAAGGGCTATCCTCTGTTATCTTCTGTCGTCTTTTTTAGGAGACTCAGGTAGTTCGAGCATCTCATTTTTTTTACCTCGAGCAAGCTTTACAGCAATCTAGCCCGCTCTAGCAAGATCTCCTTTCTACTAAGGTGAGAAACTAAGGGACCAACAATGTCGCCTGCAGTTCTTCGACATGTTTGGATCATTTTAGCTTACTGGCTACTCCTTAATTAGGCATCGACCTCTTCTCCCCTTCTCCTATCTTGCAACCCCATCCCGTCGGCCACACTGTTGGAACAAGTTGACCTCCTAGTGGGGTGCCCCTATGGAGGAGGAGGTAGGTTTGTAGTACGGTTCTCCGCACCTGCATCAATGTTTCCCCCAACATTCTCGTGTATTGTCTTAGTGGAGGCACTAGCATTATGTCCGTCGGATACCATGTCTATGATTATGCAAGGTTTCAAGGTCTAGCGTTATCGTTTCCCGGCAATGAAACCAGACTGATGATGCAAGAAGCTGATCTGAGATCAGACTTAGTACAACAATAGATTGTAATCCAGCCACTAGGAACTGAAACCACGAACAAATCACTTGACAGGATGGTCTCCGGCTAATACCCTCCGGCATGATGATAAGATGTCGAGTTATATGATAATATAAACTATATGGAAATGACGTAATTTCAAAATAGCAGAAATGACATTACCTTTTCACGTTGGATATAGTTTGGTATATAGAGCAGTGCCCTAGGATTGTTAGGAATCCCTTGTATTGCGGAGATAATGTTGGCGTAACGGTATCCATGATTGTATGAGGCGGTTACAAATAGAATCGTGTATAGATGCAAGTGTTGGTTTGGTCGAGGTCACATGATTATTCAAGGTCGATCGTGCCTTAGCTATGCAGAGATTGCTCAAATAGGAGATCGTATGTTGGACGAAGATAGATCGGAATAAAGGATGAATGGACAATTATCTTAGTCTGCGTTGTAGCAACTGTATTGGCCCATCCATTAATTGTTTCGTCGTGATGGTTAAAATGTTGGGGTTCAATCGTTGGGTCTGGTCCATCAATTTTATTCCGTTCAAATATAATTTTTTTGTCCAAAATGGATATGTAAAAAATATATAAATTTATTTTAATACAGAGAAAAATTAATTTTTTAAATATTTATCTTGGGGCGAAAATATTTATAACTTTTAATCCATGTTATTCTTGCGCCTGCGTATACATCTCAATTAAATGGGACTTGGACCCTATACCCCACTGGAGTGAGATCAAAATTTCACAAAACCACTTTCTATTTCGAAAATACCATATAAATTCATCGCTAGTGAAAGGACAACAATACCTTAGGCTATTCCATAAACTCCCAGTGAAAGGACAACAATACCTTCCGACTATTCCATAAACTCCCACCCCTATATCTCGGCTTTGGCCCCCACATCTGTCGGGCCCGTTTGCTAATCCACCCCGTTCTATTATATTCGCCCATTCAGAGAAAACTTCAAAGAAAATACCAACCAATATATGTAAAGTGTATGAGTTGAATTTAGGATCAAACTTGTGTAAACTAAATCTTAACCATTGAGCCAATACTTCATTTATGCAAATTTTCACAGTATTTAATATTAATTCAAAACATATGGACAAATATTAAAAAAGAAAAAGAAAAAGAAAAAGAGATTTCACAATTAATTAATGTGCCTCAAAAATATTCATAAGAATATTATATTAAAAAAAATCATAAAATTAAATAAAATAATTAAAAAAATTATAAAAATATGAAGGGCCTTAAATAAAATTATAATTGTGAAATATATTATTTGGAAAGCATCTATATTTTATTTTATTTTACATTATTACCATTCAGTTAAGTCACTTATTATATAAATACCACCAATTATTTCCCCTATTTACTGAAATGTCTCTGAGACATTTATTTACATAACTTTGCCATCACACTACTAGTGTAACTCTTATATCTAAAATATAATATCAATTCACTTCTTATAGTTCAACAATAAAATATTTTTTCAACCAAAAAATAAAAAATTCCATTAAAAACCACAAATTAATAAGATGATTTACACATATTTTTACATTTTTTATAAAAATTGTAAAAAGAGTCTCATCTTTTATTAATTTTTACCTTATAGTTTCTCTATATGACAAATTTTAGTTTTACAGATAAACTATGGTATAAGACTAGAAACTCTAAACCTAAGGTATAAGACCATTTTTACTCTTATACTTTACCTAAGGCATATTGAAAAACCTAAAAAAAACCATCGTTGTTCAAAATACAATATTACCCTTATCAGTCTAGTCTGCTAATTAAGTATAAAATCAGAATTATTCTTATACTAAAGGTAAAAAAGCTATTTTTTTTTCACAATTTGTCAAATTTTCTTAAAAAATAATAATGAAAGTCTCATATTCTGTTAACCAGTCCGCTTCTATATTTAGCTATAATACTAGAATTACTTTTATATCCAAGGTATAAAAGTATTTTTTTCATAATTATTCATATTTACTTATAAAATTATAAAAAATTCTCAAATTTTATCAAACAGTCAGCTTATATGCTTAGGTATAAAACAAAAATTACTCTTATATCTAATTTATAAGAGTATTTTTTCACATTTTTTTGATATTTTATTAATAATGACTCTTATAGTTTAACTATAAGACTCATTTCAATCTTATAGCTTAATTATAAGAACCATCTTTTAACCAAAAAAGACAAACTAATAATGCTAAACTATATTGTAATTTCCAATCAATATCATAATCTAATTTCAATCACTAGAATAGGCCATATACAAAAAAATTGCACTCCCAATCCTCATTGCTAGAAACCAACCAAATAACCAAGTTAAAAAAATAACTACTGAAAAAAGTTATCACCCCAGATTGTACTATCAAAGTTGAGTGACTAGAGGTAACTCTTTTTGGGCCTTCCAATTGTTCCTACAACAATAAATTAGAGTGAGCTATATTATTTATGTTAAGTAAAAGATATTGTCAAATATGAAATCAACTAAAAGTAAAAGTGATAGAAGGAGCTACAGTAAAACTGAAAATTGCAATGAATGCTTGTATCCACGAAACTAGAGCGTGAATTTGGGTTGTGTCCGTCGGGTCAGACCGTCCCGCCATTTAATAAACGTGGGTTGGGTTTTAAAAGTATTAATCCAAATAAAAGTGGGACAATTCGGAATGGCCCATACGGGTGCGAGGCAAAATGGTTCCGGGTGGGGGCCAACCCACTATATTTTTTATATTTTTTTGCGACTAAATGACATAATTTTTAAGTGAAAATTCTATGCTTATATCGACATTGTGTAATCAATCTGTGAATCGTGAGTGAGACTCGAGAGAATTAGTGAATAGAAACCACTACAACAAATATGCCTTTTTCCGGCACTTTAAAAATGCCGGAAATGTTAAAAAAGTGCCGGAAAAGCTTTTTCCGGCACTTCTTAAAGTGCCGGAAAAAGCGGTGTCGGGAATACTTTCCGGCACTTTTAAAGTGTCGAAAAATTTCCGACACCTATTGAAATAGCCCGGATCAGGCGGCGCGTTCGCGCCCGACATACGGCATTTTTTCGCCTTGCGGCGTTTTGTTGTTGGAGGGAGGTGTCTCGCTGTGTTTTTGCTTGTAGAGTCACCACGCCATTTTTATTAACCCCAACACATTGAAAAAGGGCATCAGTTTAAAAATATAAACTGTTTTGTGTGATGAGATTTTGAGTTCGGAGTCGAGATGACTCCTCGGGAAAGAGAATATTAGAATATTAGAAGCTCACCCGAGTCGCCTTGTAAAAACGAGTCTTTCGGTACCCCTTATATTCTTTAACTGTTGTGTGTGTGTGTATGTGCTTTTAAAAATGCATGTTGTATCGGATGTCTACATTGTACACTGCGTATTGAAATGTATTGAAATAGTATAGGAAGGAAGTCTTACCAATGTTGGTTCGTGTATGTCTTCCGCTGGGGAATAGTGTTTGAGGATGGAATAGTGTTCGGGACGGACCGGGTTTGATTCGGGATGAGCCGGTTGTACGCGGACGAGTTTCGGCGTGCGTTGGGATCGCGAGGAACACTCGGGCGAGAGGTTCGGCGTGCGTTGGGATCGCGGGGATCACTCGGGCGAGTTTCGGCGTGTATTGGGATGGCGAGGGGTCACTCGGGGCGAGAGGTTCGGCGTGGGCCGGAATCGCCGGTGTGACTCGGAAAGAGCCGGGGCGCCTCGGGAAAGACCAGGCAAGGCCTCGGAGTACCACGAGGGGCCTCAGAGTACATCGAGAGTGTCTCGGGGTAGCGCGGGAGCGCTTGGAAGGCCCGGAGCACCACGAGGGAGCTCGGAAAGCCTCGAGAGGAATCGAAAGGGGACCGGGATTGTCTAGAAGGGTCTTAGAGGGGTGTGCGAAGAAATTTGGGGGGAGAGGAGAGAAGAGGGAGATGTGTAAAATGAGGGAGGGGGAGCCCTCTATTTATAGTCCTCAGAAATGTTCAAGAAGGTGCGCACGGACCTTTCATGAAATCCAACATTTTGGTTTTCCCGGATTTGAGGAAATAATGTGGACTTTAAGAGGATTTCGAAATGATGGTGGTGGTAACTAGAAGGTCCGTATGGACATCCTTGCATGCGAAAGGTCCGTACGGACCTCAAAATATTCTAGTAATTATGATTTCCTGGATTTGAGGGAATAAGGTGGACTTTAAGAGGATTCGGTAATTATGATAACAAAGAGGTCCGTACGGACCAACTCTGCTTTTGCATAATTCCTCAAAAGTCCTTTTATCCTTTTTGTTCCATAAAGGTCTCTCCCTTGGTTTGGTTGGTGGTTTTGTGGTTTTGATGGTTACGGGTATTCGAGATTGCGTTTGGGTGAGTGCGGTGTTTCCCGTGTGCTCGGAAGAGGGTGATCAGTTGGGTTACTTACGAAGCCCTCGACGACGTCACATACGGAGGAAGTGGGGTCGTCAATAAGATAAGGGTCCTGATGCGGATCGCGTGTTGGGAGAGGAAGTGACCACTGTAGGTCGGTTCGTGAGGACGTAGTAGTGTCTGTTGTGTGGCCAGTTTAGGTTAGTTGGCTAGACCACTGTGATAGGATTCCTACGTATCCACTAGTGGGAATCGAAGCACGATCGTAGTTTGTGTGTGGGATGAGTGTTGTTGTGTACGAGGACGTGAGATGTCCTCTGACTAAAACTCTATGTATGGATGTGGTGGCATCTGGGTGACCGTATAGAGTCGGTTGTGAGGGCGTGGTGGCATCTGGGTGGCCAAGTATAGGTCGGTTGTAAGGGCGTGGTGGCGTCTGGTGGCCGTATAGGTCGGTGGTAAGGACGTGGTGGCATCCTGGGTGACCGTATAGGTCGATGGTAAGGACGTGGTGGCGTCCTGGGTGACCGTATAGGTCGGTGGTAAGGACGTGGTGGCATCCTGGGTGACCGTATAGGTCGGTTGGCTGGACCCTGTGATAGGATTCCTACGTATCCCTAGCGGGAATCAAGCCTGGACGTAGTTCAGAGGTCGCGAAATCGTGAGTGTATGCGGGTGTGGTGGTTCCCTGAAGTGTCGTGTGACCGCCGAGGTCGACTGTGAGGACGTGGTGGCGTCATAAGATGGAAATTTTATGATTTTCCGAACCGGGTAATTTAAAGCCTTAGATTTGGGGATAATGATTTGGGAGGTTTATACGGTCTTAGGACCGAGTGGTTTTAAAGCCTTCCGGGCTGGAGATAGTAATTTGGGCGGATTTATGCGATCTCCGGAGAGTGATTTAAAGCCTTCCGGTCTGCGAATAGTGATGAGGGCATGTTATGCCCTTTGACTTGTGGTTGCGTCGTGCGTGAGAACTTGAGTCGTCTTCGGCTGCCGGTTGTGTCATGTATGAGGACTTGATTCGTCTTCTGGCTGGGGTTGTGTCATGCGTGAGGACTTGATTCGTCTTATTGCGGTTGTTGGCTGCGGTTGTGTCGTGCATGAGGACTTGATTCGTCTTATACTGCCGGTTATGTCGTGTGTGAGACTTGATTCGTCTTATTGCGGTTTGTGGAGGCGTGGCTGCCTTGTGCTTTGATTGTGAGAGCGTGAATGCCTTGTATTTTGTCCGTGAGGAAAGGTTAGACTTACGATGGCTATAGGTGTTCATCTGCGAGGATATGCGGCCTCGTAGGGGCTTTGTCCGGCGAGAAGGTGACTTCGGGCTTACTTTGATGGCCGGTGGATTTGATTCACCGTTTGGCGTTTTGGAGGCGTTTTATACCTTGGGATTTGTGCTTGGAGCGCTTGCTTCTTTTGCGCTTGTTTTACCATTTAGTGGGCGAGATCAGAGGCTTACGATGACGGCGCGGTGTTTGTGTTACCGTTTAGTGGCGAAATCCGGACTTACGATGACGGCCAAGGGGTTTGTGTTGCCGTTTAGTGGGCGAAATCCAGGACTTACGATGACGGTCGGGGTTGGTTTGTTGGGTTAAGAACCAAAAGCTGCATTGAATGTCTGTTGAAATAGGCCTTTGGACGACCGGGGGCAAAGATTATAAGGAGCAAAGAAGTAATTTGACCAAATAATGCAAGGAGGTCCATACGGATCTTCTCTCTCTCTGCAAGAGGTCGTACGGACCTTTGTGATTTTAAAATCCCGAGGTTTTGACCGACTTCGGCAGCCCTTAGAGGCAACCCCCATTTTCCTCTTCCCGGATTTCGTGACGTAGAGAGAGAGAAGGAGAAAACTCCATTTTTGCTCCAAATTCCTTAGAAAATCCTCCACATTTAGCTTGAATTTCTTGTCAATGGCGGAAAGGGCATGGAGGGGTCGTCGTCAGAGGGGCCAAGAGGCTCTCGAGCAGAGGGCGGATCTTCAAAGGAATTGCACTTCCTTCGTGCCTTCGTCGAGGAACCCGGATGTGTTGTATCCGAATTCGGAGGTGCACAACTTACGAGATAGGGTCGTCGGGGAGGTAAGAAATCAATTTAGTCTTAATTCTTTGCTTGAATTGTTGTATGCTAGAACTAGGTTTTTTTCGCATACTTGGGGCTTTTGTTGTTTGCCATGCTTTTTGTGAAATTCGTGATGAATTTTTGAAATTGAGCATGCAAGAATTGTGGGTATGTGAATTTTGTGCAAAAATGTGGAGATTAGCTCTTATTTGTAAAAATAAAGTGCCTCTCTTTGAAATGCATGCTTTGGTGTTTTGCACCTTATGCTATTTACATTGTGTACATTGTGAAAGAAAATTGCCATGTAGGGACAAATTTTGTGAAAAATGTGACGTGTGCCGTGTTTTGTGGCGGGTTTTGTCACGAAAAGTATGTGTTGTGTAAGTTGTGTAGGGACGGACTTTGTGGGGAATTTATGTGCAATAGGTGCCGTGTTTTTGTGGACGGAGTCTTTTGAAAATGTGTACGTGTAGGGCTTAATCCCTCTGTTGAGAAGAATTTATGCAGAGTATTATGCGTGCATTTTGTGACCAGGGCTTGCATAGGGAAAATTATGTCAAATGCGTCACGCCGTGTTTTTGTGATGGGTTACACGTGTAGAAAATTATGTGCAATGTGTGCCGTGTTTTTGTGACGGGTTATTGTTGTTTTGCTTAGTGTTGGGGACGGACCTTTTTATGTACTTTGGTTTCCTTTTGGTATTTTTGTGTCATTAGAATCTTGTGATTGACGTATCTTTCTTTGTGTTTGCACTGCGAGGATATGAGGGGGAGTCTTTGTGCGGAAAGACCAAGAAGATGAAGTCTCGGGGTCGCTCGAGGCGGTAGTGGAGTTATTGTGGCCTTGCGGATTGCGGGACATCTCTAGGAAGGGGCGGTAGGCCGAGTTCTTCAGGAAGGCTGATCCTATGAAGTTACGGCTTGGGCGCGTTAGAGTGGAGAACACGGCCGAAGGGATTTCGGATACGAGGAAGAAACAAGAGTATCTTCTGGGCTTCAGTCAGAAGTATTGGTGGGATACCACCCACTTGCCTTCCATTTGAGGTGGGGCGAGGTGACGGTGACTCCACGGACTTTGCGGCTATTATCGGGCTTTCCTTCGAGGAGGGCCGGTGCGGTGGAAGGGGCACGGGGATGTCCAGATGGAGTAAGTCTTGGGCGAGGACTACATTGGAGCTTTGCGCCTCTTTCTCGCGAGGGCACTGGGTGTAAGTACCCAAATCGGCTCATGCCTTAGATTAAGTTTTAGGCAATTTCCCGGACTTTCCTAAAGTCCGGAGCAGATGGAAGCATTGAACCTTAGAGGAATGAAAATTTGCTTTAAATTAAAAAAGCACGTTTTCCTTAATGTGAAAAACCTTCTAGAAGTGCCATCTTGTATGATTCTAGAAACATCTTTGAGTCCTGAGGATAATGCCGCACGGCTGCATTAGGAGGGAACTCCTAGCCGCACGGCCTCATTTGCTCTATCAGGGCCTATAAATAGAGCCCTCCTCTACCCATTTTGATATACCAATTTCCGGCATCAAAGCTCTCCCAAAACATCCTACGAAATTCGGGAAGGCGAGGAGCACCAGAGCCACCTCCCTCCTCCTTGAAGCCTCCAAGTGTTGGTGCCTCAGCTAGGCAAAATTCAAAGAAGAAGAGGTCACCACCATTGGTAACCTCTCACTCCCTTATCTTCCATTATACTTGCTTCATGTGATTCTTGCTCCTTGCATTTATATATTTCTATACATTGTTTGGGACTTGGCATATTATTGTTAAAGATCATATCTTTATTCATGTAAATCATATCCCATCCCTTCCCTGCATCCTTTGCATTACCATTGCATCCTTTGCTCATAAAAATGTGATTCTTTGCATTACCATTTGCATCATTTGCTCATAAAAATGCATCCTTTGCCCCTAAAAATCCCTTTTTTTTTGCAATAAAAATGCATCCTTTGCATATAAAAATCATGTCTTTACCATAAAGGTGCATCCTTTGCACCTAAAACCCATTTTGCGTGTACAAAGATGCATCCTTTGCATATAAAAATCATGTCTTTACATTAAAGGTGCATCCTTTGCACCTAAAACCCATTTTCATGTACATAAGATGCATCATTTTGCACTAAAAATCATGTCTTGCTATAATCAAAGTAGCATCCTTTGCTTTCAAGATGTAGTCTTTTATGCATCCTTTGCATATAAAACACTATTTTTCCACATAAAAATGCATCCTTTGCATTAAAAATCCTTTCTTTACATAAGAAGCATCCTTTGCAAATCAAGAGCATCCTTTGCACCCAAGAAAATGTCATATTTTCATTAAAAATGTCATTTTATTATAACACTTTTATGCACATTCCCACTAGTCCCCGGTGGTACTTGATGCAACCTTCAGGAATGACTGCGGTGTAAAGATCCTATCTTTACATCGTTTCTTCCATTAAAGGTGCCACAATCTCTTTAGAAAGGGATAAACCTTGAACCTATATCTCCGATTATCACTTGAGATGAGCATGATAGCTCCAATATAAGCTCAATCGTCTCAAGGTGTAGGATCCCGATGGGCTAAGGTCACTCTTTTTCTAAAGAACCCCATTTTGGACTATAAAGAGAGTCCTTCTCTCGATCACGCAAGGTCAAATAGCGATGATCACAAGTCCAAGATGAGGACGGGATCAAAGTCGAACACATAAAAATCCAAGGAATCGGCGACAACCAACTAAATGGTTTATGTGTCAGGAAGACAATTTGGAACATTCCCCCCCTCTTTTCAACACATGCACACAGAAAGCACACAAGCAAGCACGAAAAATGGAATCTAGGGAGACTTGCTACGGCAAGGCACCTTGGGTGAACGGCGATCCGTTCTTCCCGAGGGTAACTTAACCTCGAACCCTAAAAACCTTTTTCAAAGTTTTGAGGAAATCAAAATGGCGTGGCGACTCCGTTTTCAAATTAAACCGGATGTTTTCAAACTCGCGTGAATCCAAACTAAAAAACAAAAAAAATAGGAATTTGGGCACACATTCACGGTTTGGCGACTCATTTGGGGACATCCCAAAGGAGAAAAGCTTTCATTTTCAAAACAAAACGATACCGGTATATAGGTGGAAACCATTTAACCTTCTGTATCGCGGGGCTTAGGATAAACGGTGGTCCTAACAATCCCGCGTCAGGTATCTCTTTTCGAAAAAAAATATAAAAGAAAGCTTTTTCCTTTGAGCGGGTTAGACTCCGTCACGGATTCCAATTATCGTGCTTGCTTTCTTTCCTCGCATTGCATTGCATCTTGCATCTTGGGAATTGTGCATACTACGAGCAGGAAGCCTGCTAAAGGCGAAAGGTGCACTAAAATATTCGGGAAGGAACACTGAAATTGCAAAGGAGTGGAACTGGAAAATTGATCCATGCGGTCGAACGGCTTAATCCTCCTTGGATTACGGCCCAGGGCGGCCTCGGTGGCAATTCCACCGGGACAAATTGAGGTTAATCGCGTAGCCTTGGCGACTTGGGGCTATTCGGTTCCAAGGCGGCGGGGCTCCCGAGAAAATTTACGTGCCTTATACATTGCATTTTCCAGGTCCCGAAAAATCATTCCTTTAAAACACATTTACGAAAATCTCTGTTTTAACTCGAGGAATATTTTTAGGAGGCCGCATTCTACGCGCACCTTATATATCTGTACACTTTGCACGCACGTCCCTTTAAACCGGGGTTGTTTTCGGTTGCATTCACGGACGGCCTTACGATGCTCCGGGCGCGCACGGAATCACCCAGGCTCCCCATGGCGGCCGGTGTCGACCAATGCACGGTCAGGTGTCACACGTTTCAAAAAACAGTGACTTTTGGTTGGTTTTGGTCTAGTCCGTGTCATATAGCCCAGTTGCATATCCTAGTAAAGGTCAAGCCTTAGTTCATAACGGAAGTCAAGATCTTTCGCACAAGCGAAACTACGCAAAATTCCGATAAGGAAAAATTGGTAGAACTTTGACTCCGGCATTGACTTTGACCTTGAGCCGCACGGAATGCATAAGAGTCGAGACCGAGTCCTTGCCAAAAATCCAAAGATCTTTCGCTCAAGCGAAGCTCTCAGACGAGGAAAAATTGGCAAGATCTTGACCGGCATTGACTTCGATTTTGACTCGCGCATGGCGTATGCAACGAAGTTCAATGTGACCTTTGTGTCATCCGGCTTTTGCCGCCAGACCCATGCCTATTATCTTCTCGGACATTACCGAAAAGTCAAAACGTCCAATCGCGCAAGCGAAATTCGCAAATTCCGTTAAGGCTGAAAGACGAGACTTTCCCGGTATTGCCTTGACTATAATCCGCATCGCTCGTGCGTTAAAGTTCCTATGACCCGCTAGACCCGTTAGGAGCGTTCTTCTCTCTCGGTCGGTGGGATCCGCGTGCCCTATAGGACCCTCGCCTGGGGCTGTCCACCCTGGGAGGTCGAAATACGAGGTGGAATACGAGGGGCTTATAGACGTAGTGACGGAACCCGGCGATCCGGGATCTAGAGTAGTTGCGAAAAGAAGGGCGAACCCCTTTTCCAGCCAAATAGAAATTAATAAAAGACAACTGTTTTAAGTAAGCTTGGAAGATTCTTAATTTGCATATTGCTTGAGCCTTCGGCTAAACACCTACCCGAGTCTAAACCTCTCCTATCCCTTTCTCGCGGGGAGAAGAAGTGGGTGAGAATACGGGTCGGCATTAGTGCGGAATTCTCGGGCAGGTTCGCTAGAATCCCCTCGGCTTTGTCGCATCCCGTCGAAAGAGTCGAGAATGGCGGATTTGACGAGAGAACGGTAGTGGTATGGGTAATCGAGATGACTAGGGAAGAAGAGCTAGCCTTGGCCTTAGAAAACTTGATCGTAAGGCCCATGAGGAACGAAGCCATGCTCGTTGATGCGCTCGTCGTCATGGGGTTCGAGATAGTGGTTGAGTCCAGCGGTTCCACTGGTTATGGTAGAAGATGAGACTCCGGGAAAGTAGCCATCTCGGCCTATAACCAATGCCCTCCTCCATCCACATATGATCCATTGTCAAAGGCCTTCCCTTTTCGGTCCTTCCCCGATGTCTCGAAGCCATCGGGGTCCACTACACCCTCTCCTCCTCGAGATAAGACCCGGCTTTGTTCCCTACCAACAGAAGGCAAACGCCATGACTATCCCAGTAACGCGGCCTACTGCACTACCCCATGGGATTGCTCCCTCTCCCCGGTATGGGCCGTCCCGAACAATTTCTAGGCCTCGAGAATCAATCGAGTGACCTTTTCAATCTATGCCACCTTGCCACGACGGATCTTCCGCCCCAACCTTGCCAACGGGATCCCACGAGGCTCCTTTTTCCTACTTGGCAACTACGAGCTAATTCCTATGCCTCGCGGCCTCACGAAAACACGGGACCGAGGCCTGTCAGTTTTCACTTACTTCCCTTCTAAAGATCCCAATCCATGGTACCGGCCCTACCCTTTGTGTCACCCATCACGCCACTCAAATCGATAAGCACCGAGAATCGAACAATCCTAAGCCGTCACACGACCCCAACATGACTTGGTTGATGGAACAAGTTAAGTCCATGCGAAGTTTGGGGAGCGAGCACCAAAAAGGCGGCATACCGGATCAGCGATCCCGGCAAAATTGTCCCTCTTCCCCCAAAATTCCGAATGCACGAGATTGAAAAGTTTAATGGCACAGATTGTCCCCGGACTCACATTGAAAGCTACCTTCTTGCCATGAGAGCCAAAGATTGTACACATCGGCAAATGGCCGACCATTTTCGGTTGTCATTAAAGGGTTCGGCTCTTAGGTGGTTCTGCGTGTAAAACCCGGGAGGCTAGAGCCACACGGGACCATATCGGAAGCATTCTGGAAAAGTATAAGGCCAATTTGAATTGGGAAACCAGCGGGAATGACCTACAAGGCACTCTACGGCGCCCGGATGAGCCGGTAAGTGAATTCTACAAGAGATGGAATTGGAAGCTTAGTGAAATGATGACCCGAATGAAGAGGAACGGATGGAGATCTTCCAATCTTGCTTGAAACCTCAACTAAGGGTCCAAATTGGCAATTACTATTATCCGAGCCTTCGGGCAATGGTAAATGCGGCACCAAGTTTGAAAATGCCTTCAACATGGCCCCGACCACGGAGGCGACCAACTCTTATCGCTACAAGCACCAGTTTCAAATGCCACTGGCTTGTTACTATAAAAGGAAAAGAAACGGTTGGCGTTGTCAATTATATTCGAATGAGAGGGTTGGACAAAATTCAAGCCAAGTCGGCTGCGAAGCCAAGGCCTCGTTCTATCTTTGAAGATTTCGGAATGCCACTAGAGAAGGTCTTCGACGGTTTGGTAGGTGAAGGACTCATCGGAGACCTTTGGAAAACTAGAAACGAAAGAACCACTGGTGTCGGGATGGACGAACCAACCAACTTGCTACGCTTTCCACGGAAATATCATGGGCATAACACCGATGATTGCACCTACACGGAAGTTCACGATCTCTCGCACGATTGAAGAGAGAAGAGCAAGATGGAACCGCCTCGGGGTCCCCGATGTGGTCAAGAATCCTCTTTCCCACGCTTTAACAATCGAGTCAACGTGATCGAGTTCGGAGGAGGAAACAAATGCGGTCGGTTTTGGGAATCAGAGATCATAGACATCCTGAAATTCAATGTTCCTTATACTTTGAAGTGATACAAAGAGGAAAGTGGAAAGATCGATTGATGCCGCCGCCATGTGGAAGGATAGTTTGGACCCATGTAGCCAAGCTGATTTCGTTAATGTCGTCGGAGCCCGGCCTGTCTTTTATGATATCGAGACCGGTGACCATGCGTCAATTACGAGAAGAAAGGCTCACTTATGAAGATTGCGAGTTTGAAGTAAACCAAGCTATGTTAATGAAAGTCTCTTGAACCCTTCATCACCCACGGTGAGCATAATGTGTTTGTGATGGCTCTTACTATCACTGAAGATCGGTCCAAACCCTGTTTGGGAAAAGGTGGAAAGAAGAGTGAACGAAGCCGATGAAGACTTTTATGATGAAGAAAGGCTGTCTCTCGGATCCGAAAGTACAAGCCGGTCCTACTACCCGGAGTACTGGATGGATAAAATTCAGTTCGTGAAAGGAGATTGCGCCGGATCGTTTATCGAGGCGTCCCTACGGGAAATGGATGTCAACAAAGGCTTGATGATGGTCCACGGGATGCGCACCTTTACGAAAGGGAACGGCGACAAGGCTGCTTACTCCCGAGGGCAACATAGCGGGAAAGAGAGTAGAGCCCTATCCCAACCCTCGTCAAGCCACACTTCGAGTCAATAAGTAGTGTAGGGTCCGTAGTCGGTATGGGTCGAGACGGTTGAGTCGGGAATCTTTGAATTCCGGAGTCCTCCTGAGTGCGTCCGAAGGCTCACGCCTGAGGATTATGAACATGTAATCGATGTCATCTTTCCCCTTGCTTTGAATGAAATGACATATGCTTTACTACAGTATCCTCTTATTGCCAACTTAACAAATGATAAATTAACTCAAAACTTAACAACGAGTTAATAATGAATCATTTGAACAAGGAATGCAAACTTACACTAAATGAAGCAATCACATTAAAGAAATCTTTAAGCGAGGTTTCGGAGAAAAAGAGGGAAAACAGGGCCCAAGTGCCGAGGAGGATTTTGACTAAATGTTAACTTGTGGTTGTCGAGGGAACCTAAAGAGACACAGATTGGAAACTTCTTCGAGGGTAGGTTGAATGAGAGACCAGGCTGATTGTCTGCTCAGGAGAATCACATCGACGTGTTTGTATGGTCATACAAGGATATAGGGGCTAGGCAGGTTCGATAGTAGAGCACGAATCCCTCTAGCACCGATGCTAAGCCGGTAAAGCGAGCGAGGAAGATCAAGCCGGAATGGTCTCTACGAGGTCAAAGAAAAAATTGAGAAGCTAATGCGGGTAGGATTCATCGAGTCGTCGAATATCAGACATGGTTATCCAATATTGTGACCGTAACCAAGGCCGATGGGAAGGTGCGGCTGTGTAGATTTCCGAGATACGAACAAGGCCGGCCCAAGGACGATTACCCTTTGCTAAACATAGACATCCTGGTGGACTCTGCCAACTACGAAGTCAAATCCTTCGTTGATGGCTTTGCGAGCTCTATAACCGGATCAAGATGGCCGAAGAAGACCAAGAAAAGACGGCCTTCACCACACCGTGGGAACTTCTTGCTATACGGTGATGCCATTTGGGCTTAAGAATGTCGGGGCTACTTATCGAAAGGGAAGTGACCGCGCTTTTTCATGACATGATCCTGAGAGATTGAGGTCTACGTAGACGACATGATAATCCACTCCAAAGGCGGGGACGGGCAACACTTTGTTGACTGCGAAAGTTCTTTGAGAGGCGAGACAACATTCCATGAGACTAAACCGCCAAATGCACCTTCGGAGTGACAAAGGGAAAAGTGCTCGGGTATATGGTCACGCAGCGAGGTATCGAAGTTGACCCCAGAAAGATCAAAGCTATTATGGATATGAGGCCACCTCGGACCCAGACGAAGTCAAAAGCTTTATGGGAAAGCTGCGGTACATTAGCCGCTTCGTCAATCAGGTTGACCACTATGTGCGAGCCCATCTTCAAGCTCATGAAGAAGAACGTAGACCTGAGAATGGACCGAAGAATGCCCGGGATGCTGACCGGATCAAGGCATACTTGGTACATCCTCCGGTCTTATGCCCCCACATAGACGAAACCTCTTACGCTCTATCTCACATCCTTGATACGGCGGTTGGGGCTATGCTTGCTCGGGAGAAGAAAGACTCTCGGGTAGAGAATGCCATTTACTTTGTCGGTAGGAAGGCTGCGGGGAGTGAGCTCAATTACTCGGCATGTGAAAAGACTTGTGCGGGAGGCAGTGCAGGTAGTCGGTAGGCGAAGCATTATATGCAAGCCCGCCTGTGAATTTGGTCTCAAAATGGACCCCATCAAGTACATCTTCAACAAGCCTTCCCTCTCGATGCGTCTA